>JAKFHT010004806.1:0-111460 GCA_023783455.1 Erythrocebus patas
GAGAAACTGCTTTGTGATGTGTGAATTCATCTCACTGAGTTACAGCTGTATTTCATGGAGCTGTTTGCTAGCCTTATTTCTGTGGAATCTGAGAACTGATATTTGGATCCCTTTGAAGACTATGGTGAAAAGAAATATCCTCAGATAAAAATGAGAAAGAAGCTTTCTGAGAAACTTTTGTGATCTGTGAATTCATCACAGAGTTACAGCTTTCCCTCAAGAAGCCATTCACTAAGACTGTTCTTGTGGAATTTGCAAAGTGATATTTGGAAGCCCATAGAGGCTATGGTGAAAAGGAAATATCCTCAGATAAAAACTGGAAAGAAGCTTTCTGAGAAACTGCTTTGTGTTCTGTGAATTCATCTCACAGAGTTACAGCTGTATTTCATGGAGCTGTTTGCTAAGACTGTTCTGTGGAATCTGCAAAGTGATATTTGGAAGCCCATAGAGGCTATGGTGAAAAGAAATATCCTCAGATAAAAATGGAAAGAAGCTTGAGAAACTGCTTTGTGATGTGTGAATTCATCTCACAGTTACAGCTTTCCTCAAGAAGCCTTCGCTAAGACTGTTCTTGTGGAATTTGCAAACTGATATTTGGAAGCCCTTTGAAGACTATGGTGAAAAGAAATATCCTCAGATAAAAACTGGAAAGAAGCTTGAGAAACTGCTTTGTGATGTGTGACTTCCACTCACTGAGTTACAGCTGTATTTCATGGAGCCGTTTGCTAGCCCTGTTCTGTGGAATTTGCAAACTGATATTTGGATCCCTTTGAAGACTATGGTGAAAAGGAAATATCCTCAGAAAAAACTGAAAGAAGCTTTCTGAGAAACTTCTTTGTGATCTGTGAATTCATCTCACAGAGTTACAGCTTTCCCTCAAGAAGCCGTTCGCTAAGACTGTTCTTGTGGAATTGCAAAGTGATATTTGGAAGCCCATAGAGGCTATGGTGAAAAGAAATATCCTCAGATAAAAACTGGAAAGAAGCTTGAGAAACTGCTTTGTGATGTGTGACTTCATCTCACTGAGTTACAGCTGTATTTCATGGAGCTGTTTGCTAAGACTGTTCTGTGGAATTTGCAAAGGATATTTGGAAGCCCTTTGAAGACTATAGGACCAAAGGAAATATCCTCCGATAAAATGAGAAAGAAGCTTTCTGAGAAACTTCTTTGTGATCTGTGAATTCATCTCACAGGTTACAGCTTTCCCTCAAGAAGCCTTTCGCTAAGACTGTTCTTGTGGAATTTGCAAAGTGATATTTGAAGCCCATGGAGGCTATGGTGAAAAAGAAATATCCTCAGATGAAAACTGGAAAGAAGCTTTCTGAGAAACTGCTTTGTGTTCTGTTAATTCATCTCACTGAGTTACAGCTGTATTTCATGGAGCCGTTTGCTAAGACTGTTCTTGTGGAATCTGAGAACTGATATTTGGATCCCTTTGAAGACTATGGTGAAAAGAAATATCCTCAGATGAAAACTGGAAAGAAGCTTTCTGAGAAACTGCTTTGTGATCTGTGAATTCATCTCACAGAGTTACAGCTTTCCCCTCAAGAAGCTGTTCGCTAAGACTGTTCTTGTGGAATTTGCAAAGTGATATTTGGAAGCCCATGGAGGGCTATGGTGAAAAGAAATATCCTCAGATAAAAACTGGAAAGAAGCTTTCTGAAAAACTGCTTTGTGATCTGTGAATTCATCACAGAGTTACAGCTGTATTTCATGGAGCTGTTTGCTAAGACTGTTCTGTGGAATCTGAGAACTGATATTTGGAAGCCCTTTGAAGACTATAGGAAAAGGAAATATCCTCTGATAAAAATGAGAAAGAAGCTTTCTGAGAAACTTCTTTGTGATGTGTGAATTAATCTAATACAGTTACAGCTTTCCCCTCCAGAAACCGTTCGCTACTACTGTTCTTGTGCAATATGCAATGTGATATTGGGAAGCCCTTGGAGGGCTATGGTGAACTAGAAAATATCCTCAGATAAAAGCTGGAAAGAAGCTTTCGAGAAACTACGTTGTGATGTGTGACTTCCACTCACTGAGTTACAGCTGTATTTCATGGAGCCGTTTATTAGCCCTGTTCTGAGGAATTTGAAAACTGATATCTCGGATTCCTTTGAAGATTATAGGGCCAAAGGAAATATCCTCCGATAAAAACGAGAAAGAAGCTTTTTGAGAAACTTCTTTGTGATCTGTGAATTCATCTCACAGAGTTACAGCTTTCTCCTCAAGAAGCCGTTCGCTACTACTCTTCTTGTGCAATTGCAAAATGATATGGGGAAGCCCATAGAGGACTATTGTGGAAAAGAAAATATCCTCAGATAAAAACTGGAAATAGTTTTAGGAGAAACTTCTTTGTCATGTGTGACTTCCTCTCACTGAGTTACAGCTGTATTTCATGGAGCTGTTTGCTAAGACTGTTCTGTGGAATTTGCAAACTGATATTTGGATCCCTTTGAAGACTATGGTGAAAAGAAATATCCTCAGATGAAAACTGGAAAGAAGCTTTCTGAGAAACTCTTTGTGATCTGTGAATTCATCACAGAGTTACAGCTTTCCTCAAGAAGCCGTTCGCTAAGACTGTTCTGTGGAATTTGCAAAGTGATATTTGGAAGCCCATGGAGGGCTATGGTGAAAAGAAATATCCTCAGATAAAAACTGGAAAGAAGCTTTCTGAGAAACTGCTTTGTGATGTGTGAATTCATCTCACTGAGTTACAGCTGTATTTCATGGAGCTGTTTGCTAGCCTTATTTCTGTGGAATCTGAGAACTGATATTTGGATCCCTTTGAAGACTATGGTGAAAAGAAATATCCTCAGATAAAAATGAAAAGAAGCTTTCTGAGAAACTGCTTTGTGATCTGTGAATTCATCTCACAGAGTTACAGCTTTCCTCAAGAAGCCGTTCGCTAAGACTGTTCTGTGGAATTTGCAAAGTGATATTTGGAAGCCCATGGAGGCTATGGTGAAAAGGAAATATCTTCAGATAAAAACTGAGAAAGAAGCTTTCTGAGAAACTGCTTTGTGATCTGTGAATTCATCTCACAGAGTTACAGCTTTCTCAAGAAGCCGTTCGCTAAGACTGTTCTGTGGAATTTGCAAAGTGATATTTGGAAGCCCATGGAGGCTATGGTGAAAAGGAAATATCCTCAGATAAAACTGAAAGAAGCTTGAGAAACTGCTTTGTGATCTGTGAATTCATCTCACAGAGTTACAGCTTTCTCAAGAAGCCTTTCGCTAAGACTGTTCTTGTGGAATTTGCAAAGGATATTTGGAAGCCCATGGAGGGCTATGGTGAGAAAGGAAATATCCTCAGATGAAAACTGGAAAGAAGCTTTCTGAGAAACTGCTTTGTGATCTGTGAATTCATCTCACAGAGTTACAGCTTTCCTCAAGAAGCTGTTCGCTAAGACTGTTCTTGTGGAATTTGCAAACTGATATTTGGAAGCCCATGGAGGGCTATGGTGAAAAGGAAATATCCTCAGATGAAAACTGGAAAGAAGCTTGAGAAACTTTTGTGATCTGTGAATTCATCTCACAGAGTTACAGCTTTCCTCAAGAAGCCTTCGCTAAGACTGTTCTGTGGAATTTGCAAACTGATATTTGGAAGCCCATGGAGGGCTATGGTGAAAAGGAAATATCCTCAGATAAAAACTGGAAAGAAGCTTTCTGAGAAACTGCTTTGTGATCTGTGAATTCATCTCACAGAGTTACAGCTTTCCTCAAGAAGCTTTTGCTAAGACTGTTCTTGTGGAATTTGCAAAGGATATTTGGAAGCCCATAGAGGCTATGGTGAAAAGAAATATCCTCAGATAAAAATGGAAAGAAGCTTTCTGAGAAACTGCTTTGTGATGTGTGAATTCATCTCACAGAGTTACAGCTTTCCTCAAGAAGCTTTTGCTAAGACTGTTCTTGTGGAATTTGAGAACTGATATTTGGAAGCCCATGGAGGGCTATGGTGAAAAGGAAATATCCTCAGATAAAAACTGAAAGAAGCTTTCTGAGAAACTGCTTTGTGATCTGTGAATTCATCTCACAGAGTTACAGCTTTCTCAAGAAGCCTTTGCTAAGACTGTTCTTGTGGAATTTGAGAACTGATATTTGGAAGCCCATGGAGGGCTATGGTGAAAAGGAAATATCCTCAGATAAAAACTGGAAAGAAGTTTTCTGAGAAACTTCTTTGTGATCTGTGAATTCATCTCACAGAGTTACAGCTTTCCCCTCAAGAAGCCTTTCGCTAAGACTGTTCTGTGGAATTTGCAAAGTGATATTTGGAAGCCCATAGGGCTATGGTGAAAAAGGAAATATCCTCAGATAAAAACTGGAAAGAAGCTTTCTGAGAAACTGCTTTGTGATGTGTGACTTCCACTCACTGAGTTACAGCTGTATTTCATGGAGCTGTTTGCTAGCCTTATTTCTGTGGAATCTGAGAACTGATATTTCGGATCCCTTTGAAGACTATAGGGCCAAAGGAAATATCCTCCGATAAAAATGAGAAAGAAGCTTTCTGAGAAACTTCTTTGTGATCTGTGAATTCATCTCACAGAGTTACAGCTTTCTCAAGAAGCCTTTGCTAAGACTGTTCTTGTGGAATTTGCAAAGTGATATTTGGAAGCCCATGGAGGGCTATGGTGAAAAGGAAATATCCTCAGATAAAAACTGGAAAGAAGCTTCTGAGAAACTGCTTTGTGTTCTGTGAATTCATCTCACAGAGTTACAGCTTTCCTCAAGAAGCTGTTCGCTAAGACTGTTCTTGTGGAATTTGCAAAGTGATATTTGGAAGCCCATGGAGGCTATGGTGAAAAGAAATATCCTCAGATAAAAACTGAAAGAAGCTTTCTGAGAAACTGCTTTGTGTTCTGTGAATTCATCTCACAGAGTTACAGCTTTCCCTCAAGAAGCCTTTGCTAAGACTGTTCTGTGGAATTTGCAAACTGATATTTGGAAGCCCATGGAGGCTATGGTGAAAAGAAATATCCTCAGATAAAAACTGAAAGAAGCTTTCTGAGAAACTGCTTTGTGATGTGTGAATTCCACTCACAGAGTTACAGCTGTATTTCATGGAGCCGTTTGCTAAGACTGTTCTTGTGGAATTTGCAAAGTGATATTTGGAAGCCCATGAGGGCTATGGTGAAAAAGAAATATCCTCAGATAAAAACTGAAAGAAGCTTTCTGAGAAACTGCTTTGTGATGTGAATTCATCTCACAGAGTTACAGCTTTCTCAAGAAGCCTTTGCTAAGACTGTTCTGTGGAATCTGAAACTGATATTTGGATCCTTTGAAGACTATGGTGAAAAGAAATATCCTCAGATAAAAACTGAAAGAAGCTTTCTGAGAAACTTTTGTGATCTGTGAATTCATCACAGAGTTACAGCTTTCTCAAGAAGCCTTTGCTAAGACTGTTCTTGTGGAATTTGCAAGTGATATTTGGAAGCCCTTGAGGGCTATGGTGAAAAGAAATATCCTCAGATAAAATGGAAAGAAGCTTTCTGAGAAACTGCTTTGTGTTCTGTGAATTCATCTCACTGAGTTACAGCTGTATTTCATGGAGCCGTTTGCTAAGACTGTTCTGTGGAATCTGAGAACTGATATTTGGATCCCTTTGAAGACTATAGGTGAAAAGAAATATCCTCAGATAAAAACTGAGAAAGAAGCTTTCTGAGAAACTTCTTTGTGATCTGTGAATTCATCTCACTGAGTTACAGCTTTCCTCAAGAAGCCGTTCGCTAAGACTGTTCTTGTGGAATTTGCAAATGATATTTGGAAGCCCATGAAGACTATGGTGAAAAGGAAATATCCTCAGATAAAAATTGGAAAGAAGCTTTCTGAGAAACTTCTTTGTGATCTGTGACTTCCACTCACTGAGTTACAGCTTTCTCAAGAAGCTGTTTGCTAAGACTGTTCTGTGGAATCTGAGAACTGATATTTGGATCCTTTGAAGACTATAGGGCCAAAGGAAATATCCTCAGATAAAATGAGAAAGAAGCTTTCTGAGAAACTTCTTTGTGATCTGTGAATTCATCTCACAGAGTTACAGCTTTCCTCAAGAAGCTGTTCGCTAAGACTGTTCTTGTGGAATTTGCAAAGTGATATTTGGAAGCCCATAGAGGCTATGGTGAAAAGAAATATCCTCAGATAAAAACTGGAAAGAAGCTTTCTGAGAAACTGCTTTGTGATGTGTGAATTCATCTCACAGAGTTACAGCTGTATTTCATGGAGCTGTTTGCTAGCCTTATTTCTGTGGAATCTGAGAACTGATATTTGGATCCTTTGAAGACTATAGGGCCAAAGGAAATATCCTCAGATAAAAAGAAAGAAGCTTTCTGAGAAACTTCTTTGTGATCTGTGAATTCATCTCACAGAGTTACAGCTTTCCTTCAAGAAGCCTTTGCTAAGACTGTTCTTGTGGAATTTGCAAAGTGATATTTGGAAGCCCATGAGGGCTATGGTGAAAAAGAAAATATCCTCAGGAAAAAAATGGAAAGAAGCTTTCTGAGAAACTGCTTTGTGTTCTGTGAATTCATCTCATAGAGTTACAGCTTTCCCTTCAAGAAGCTGTTTGCTAAGACTGTTCTTGTGGAATTTACAAAGTGATATTTGGAAGCCCTTGATGCCTATGGTGAAAAGAAATATCCTCAGATGAAAACTGGAAAGAAGCTTTCTGAGAAACTGCTTTGTGATGTGTGACTTCCACTCACTGAGTTACAGCTGTATTTCGTGGAGCTGTTTGTTAGCCTTATTTCTGTGGAATCTGAGAAGTGATATTTCGGATCCTTTGAAGACTATAGGGCCAAAGGAAATATCCTCAGATAAAAATGAGAAAGAAGCTTTCTGAGAAACTTCTTTGTGATCTGTGAATTCATCTCACAGAGTTACAGCTTTCCCCTCAAGAAGCCTTTCGCTAAGACTGTTCTTGTGAAATTTGCAAAGTGATATTTGGAAGCCCATGGAGGCTATGGTGAAAAGGGAAATATCCTCAGATAAAAACTGGAAAGAAGCTTTCTGAGAAACTGCTTTGTGTTCTGTGAATTCATCTCACAGAGTTACAGCTTTTCCTCCAGAAGCCGTTCGCTAAGACTGTTCTTGTGGAATTTGCAAAGGGATATTTGAAGCCCATAGAGGCCTATGGTGAAAAAGAAAATATCCTCAGATGAAAACTGGAAAGAAGCTTTCTGAGAAACTGCTTTGTGATCTGTGAATTCATCTCACTGAGTTACAGCTGTATTTCAAGAAGCTGTTTGCTAAGACTGTTCTGTGGAATCTGAGAACTGATATTTCGGATCCTTTGAAGACTATGGTGAAAAGGAAATATCCTCAGATAAAAATGAGAAAGAAGCTTTCTGAGAAACTTCTTTGTGATCTGTGAATTCATCTCACAGAGTTACAGCTTTCCCCTCAAGAAGCCTTTCGCTAAGACTGTTCTTGTGGAATTTGCAAAGTGATATTTGGAAGCCCATGGAGGGCTATGGTGAAAAGGAAATATCCTCAGATAAAAACTGGAAAGAAGCTTTCTGAGAAACTGCTTTGTGTTCTGTGAATTCATCTCACAGTTACAGCTTTCCCTCAGAAGCCGTTCGCTAAGACTGTTCTTGTGGAATTTGCAAATGGATATTTGGAAGCCCATAGAGGCCTATGGTGAAAAAGAAAATATCCTCAGATGAAAACTGGAAAGAAGCTTTCTGAGAAACTGCTTTGTGATGTGTGACTTCACTCACTGAGTTACAGCTGTATTTCGTGGAGCTGTTTGCTAGCCTTATTTCTGTGGAATCTGAGAACTGATATTTCGGATCCCTTTGAAGACTATAGGGCCAAAGGAAATATCCTCCGATAAAATGAGAAAGAAGCTTTCTGAGAAACTTCTTTGTGATCTGTGAATTCATCTCACAGTTACAGCTTTCTCAAGAAGCTGTTTGCTAAGACTGTTCTTGTGGAATTTGCAAACTGATATTTGGAAGCCCATGGAGGCTATGGTGAAAAAGAAATATCCTCAGATAAAAACTGGAAAGAAGCTTTCTGAGAAACTGCTTTGTGATCTGTGAATTCATCTCACAGAGTTACAGCTTTCCCTCAAGAAGCCGTTTGCTAAGACTGTTCTGTGGAATTTGCAAAGTGATATTTGGAAGCCCATAGAGGCTATGGTGAAAAAGAAAATATCCTCAGATAAAAACTGGAAAGAAGCTTTTTGAGAAACTGCTTTGTGATGTGTGACTTCCACTCACTGAGTTACAGCTGTATTTCGTGGAGCTGTTTGCTAGCCTTATTTCTGTGGAATCTGAGAACTGATATTTCGGATCCCTTTGAAGACTATAGGGCCAAAGGAAATATCCTCCGATAAAATGAGAAAGAAGCTTTCTGAGAAACTTCTTTGTGATCTGTGAATTCATCTCACAGAGTTACAGCTTTCTCCTCAAGAAGCCTTTCGCTAAGACTGTTCTTGTGGAATTTGCAAAGTGATATTTGGAAGCCCATGAGGCTATGGTGAAAAAGAAAATATTTTCAGATGAAAACTGCAAAGAAGCTTTCTGAGAAACTGCTTTTTGATATGTGACTTCCACTCACTGAGTTACAGCTGTATTTCGTGGAGCTGTTTGCTAGCCTTATTTCTGTGGCAACTGAGAACTGGTATTTGGAAGCCCATGGAGGGCTATGGTGAAAAGAAATATCCTCTGATAAAAATGAGAAAGAAGCTTTCTGAGAAACCACTTTTTGATCTGTGAATTCATCTCACAGAATTACAGCTTTCCCCTCAAGAAGCTTTTTGCTGAGACTGTTCATGGGGAATTTGAAAAGTGATATTTGAAAGCCCATGGAGGGCTATGTTGAAAAGGGATATATTCTGAGATAAAAACTGGAAAGAAGCTTTCTGAGAAATTGCTTTGTGTTGTGTGAATTCACCTCACAGAGTTACACCTTTCCACTCCAGAAGCCGTTCGCTATGACTGTTCTTGTGGAATTTGCAACGTGATATTTTGAAGCCCATAGAGGACTATGGTGAAAAAGAAAATCTCCTCAGATGAAAACTGGAAAGAAGATTTCTGAGAAACTGCTTTGTGATGTGTGACTTCCACTCACCTAGTTACAGCTGTATTTCGTGGAGCTGTTTGCTAGCCTTACTTCTGTCGAATCTGAGAACTGATATTTCGGATCCCTTTGAAGACTATAGGGCCAAAGGAAATATCCTCTGATCAAAATGAGAACGAAGCTTTCTGAGAAACTTCTTTGTGATCAGTGAATTCCTATCACACAGTTACATCTTTCCCCTCAAGAAGCCTTTGGCTAAGACAGTTCTTGTGGAATTTGCAATGTGATATTTGGATCCCTTTGAAGACTATAGGGCCAAAGGAAATATCCTCAGATGAAAACTGGAAAGAAGCTTTCTGAGAAACTGCTTTGTGATCTGTGAATTCATCTCACAGAGTTACAGCTTTCCCTCAAGAAGCCTTTGCTAAGACTGTTCTGTGGAATTTGCAAACTGATATTTGGATCCCTTTGAAGACTATGGTGAAAAGGAAATATCCTCAGATAAAACTGAAAGAAGCTTTCTGAGAAACTGCTTTGTGATGTGTGACTTCCACTCACTGAGTTACAGCTTTCCTCAGAAGCCTTTCGCTAAGACTGTTCTTGTGGAATTGCAAAGTGATATTTGGAAGCCCATGGAGGCTATGGTGAAAAAGAAATATCCTCAGATAAAACTGGAAAGAAGATTTCTGAGAAACTGCTTTGTGTTCTGTGAATTCATCTCACTGAGTTACAGCTTTCCTCAAGAAGCTTTTGCTAAGACTGTTCTTGTGGAATTTGCAAAGTGATATTTGGAAGCCCATGGAGGGCTATGGTGAAAAAGAAATATCCTCAGAAAAAACTGGAAAGAAGCTTTCTGAGAAACTGCTTTGTGATGTGTGACTTCCACTCACTGAGTTACAGCTGTATTTCATGGAGCTGTTTGCTAGCCTTATTTCTGTGGAATCTAAGGAGTCATATTAAAGATCCCTTTGAAGACTATTGGGACAAAGGAAATATCCTCAGGTCAAATGAGAAAGAAGCTTTCTGAGAAACTTCTTTGTGATCTGTGAATTCATCTCACAGAGTTACAGCTTTCCCTCAAGAAGCCTTCGCTAAGACTGTTCTTGTGGAATTTGCAAAGTGATATTTGGAAGCCCATGGAGGGCTATGGTGAAAAGGAAATATCCTCAGATAAAAACTGGAAAGAAGCTTTCTGAGAAACTGCTTTGTGTTCTGTGAATTCATCTCACAGAGTTACAGCTTTCCCTCAGAAGCCGTTCGCTAAGACTGTTCTTGTGGAATTTGCAAAGTGATATTTGGAAGCCCATGGAGGGCTATGGTGAAAAAGGAAATATCCTCAGATGAAAACTGGAAAGAAGCTTTCTGAGAAACTGCTTTGTGATGTGTGACTTCCACTCACTGAGTTACAGCTGTATTTCGTGGAGCTGTTTGCTAGCCTTATTTCTGTGGAATCTGAGAACTGATATTTCGGATCCCTTTGAAGACTATAGGGCCAAAGGAAATATCCTCCGATCAAAATGAGAAAGAAGCTTTCTGAGAAACTTCTTTGTGATTTGTGAATTCATCTCACAGAGTTACAGCTTTCTCGTCAAGAAGCCATTTGCTAAGACTGCTCTTGTGACATTTGAAAAGTGATATTTGGAAGCCCATGGAGGGCTATGGTGAAAGGGAAGTATCCTCAGATAAAAACTGGAAAGAAGCTTTCTGAGAAACAGTATTAGTGAATGGCTTCTGGAACTCTGTGAGATGATTTTATCTGAGGATATTTTCTTTTTCACCGTAGGCCTCTATGGGATTCGGAATATCACTTTGCAAATTCCACAAGAACAGTCTTAGCGAACGGCTTTTGCAGCGGAAAGCTGCAACTCTGTGAGATGAATTCACAGAACACAAAGCAGTTTCCGAGAAAGCTTCTTTCCAGTTTAATCTGAGGATATTTTCTTTATCACCATATTTCTCCATGGGCTTCCAAATATAACTCTGCAAATTTTGCAAGAACAGTCTTAGCAAAAGGCTTCTTGAGGGGAAAACTGTAACTTTGTGAGATGAATTCACAGATCACAAAGAAGTTTCTCAGCAAGCTTCTTTCTCATTTTGATCAGAGAATATTTCTTTTGGCCCTATAGTCTTCAAAGGAATCCAAAATATCAGGTCTCAGATTCCACAGAAATAAAGATAGCAAACAGTTCTAAGAAATACAGCTGCAACAGAGTGAGGTGAAATCACATATCACAAAGCAGTTTCTCAGAAAGCTTCTTTCCAGTTTTTATCTGAAGATATTTTATTTTTCACCATAGCCCTCTATGGGCTTCCAAATATCACTTTGCAAATTTCACAAGAACAGTCTTAGCAAAAGGCTTATTGAGGGGAAAGCTGTAACTCTGTGAGATGAATTAACAGAACCCAAAGCAGTTTCTCATAAAACTTCTTTCCAGTTTTTATCTGAAGATATTTCCTTTTTACCACAGCCCTCAGTGGGCTTCGAAATATCAATTTTCAAATTGCACAAGAACAGTCTTAATGAATGGCTTCTTGAGGGAAAAGCTGTAACTCTTTGAAATGAATTAAGAGAACACAAGGCAGTTTCTCAGAAAGCATCTTTTCAGTTTTTGTCTTAGGATATTTCCTTTTTCACCATAGCCCTCTATGGGCTTCCAAATATAACTTTGCGAATTCCACAAGAACAGTTTTAGTGAAAGGCTTATTGAGGGGAAAGCTGTAATTCTGTGACATGAAGTCAGAGATCATGGAGAAGTTTCTCAGAAAGTTTCTTTCTCATTTTGATCGTAGGATATTTCCTTTGGCCCTATAGCCTTCAAAGGGATCGCAAATATCTGTTCTCAGATTACACAGAAATAAGGCTAACAAGCAGCTCTACGAAATACAGCTGCAACATAGTGAGTGGAAGTCACAGATCACAAAGTAGTTTCTCAGAAAGCTTCTTTCTCATTTTGATCGTAGGATATTTCCTTTTCACCATAGCCTCTATGGAATTCCAAATATAACTATGCAAATTCCACAAGAACAGTCTTAGCGAAAGGCTTCTTGAGGAAAAGCTGTAACTCAGTGAGATGAATTAACAGAACAGAAAGCAGTTTCTCAGAAAACATCTTTCCAGTTTTTATCTGAAGATATTTCCTTTTCACCATAGCCTCTATGGGCTTCCAAATATCACTTTGCAAATTCCACAAGAACAGTCTTAGCGAAAGGCTTCTTGAGGGAAAGCTGTAACTCTGTGAGATGAATTAACAGAACACAAAGCAGTTTCTCAGAAAGCTTCTTTCCAGTTTTTATCTGAAGATATTTCCTTTTCACCATAGCCTCTATGGGCTTCCAAATATCACTTTGCAAATTCCACAAGAACAGTTTTAGTGAAAGGCTTATTGAGGAAAGCTGTAACTCTGTGAGATGAATTAACAGAACAGAAAGCAGTTTCTCAGAAAGCTTCTTTCCAGTTTTTATCTGAGGATATTTCCTTTTCACCATAGCCTCTATGGGCTTCCAAATATCACTTTGCAAATTCCACAAGAACAGTCTTAATGAATGGCTTCTTGAGGGAAAGCTGTAACTCTGTGAGATGAATTAACAGAACACAAAGCAGTTTCTCAGAAAGCTTCTTTTCAGTTTTATCTGAAGATATTTCCTTTTCACCATAGCCTCTATGGGCTTCCAAATATCACTTTGCAAATTTCACAAGAACAGTCTTAGCGAAAGGCTTCTTGAGGAAAGCTGTAACTCTGTGAGATGAATTAACAGAACACAAAGCAGTTTCTCAGAAAGCTTCTTTTCAGTTTTATCTGAGGATATTTCCTTTTCACCATAGCCTCATGGGCTTCCAAATATCACTTTGCAAATTCCACAAGAACAGTCTTAGCAAAAGGCTTCTTGAGGGAAAGCTGTAACTCTGTGAGATGAATTAACAGAACACAAAGCAGTTTCTCAGAAAGCTTCTTTTCAGTTTTATCTGAAGATATTTCCTTTTCACCATAGCCTCTATGGGCTTCCAAATATCCTTTGCAAATTCCACAAGAACAGTCTTAGCGAAAGGCTTCTTGAGGAAAAGCTGTAACTCTGTGAGATGAATTAACAGAACACAAAGCAGTTTCTCAGAAAGCTTCTTTCTCAGTTTTATCTGAGGATATTTCCTTTTCACCATAGCCTCTATGGGCTTCCAAATATCACTTTGCAAATTCCACAAGAACAGTCTTAGCGAAAGGCTTCTTGAGGAAAGCTGTAACTCTGTGAGATGAATTAACAGAACACAAAGCAGTTTCTCAGAAAGCTTCTTTCCAGTTTTTATCTGAAGATATTTCCTTTTTCACCATAGCCTCTATGGGCTTCCAAATATCACTTTGCAAATTCCACAAGAACAGTCTTAGCAAAAGGCTTCTTGAGGGAAAGCTGTAACTCTGTGAGATGAATTCACAGATCACAAAGCAGTTTCTCAGAAAGCTTCTTTCTCATTTTATCTGAGGATATTTTCTTTTTCACCATAGCCTCTATGGGCTTCCAAATATCAGTTCTCAGATTCCACAGAAATAAGGCTAACAAGCAGCTCTACGAAATACAGCTGCAACATAGTGAGTGGAAGTCACAGATCACAAAGTAGTTTCTCAGAAAGCTTCTTTTCAGTTTTTATCTGAAGATATATCCTTTTTCACCATAGCCCTCTATGGAATTCCAAATATAACTATGCAAATTCCACAAGAACAGTCTCAGTGAAGGGCTTCCTGAAGATAAAACTGTAACTCAGTGAGATGAATTAACAGAACATAAATCGTTTTCTCAGAAAACATCTTTCCAGTTTTTAACTAAAGATATTTCCTTTTTCACCATAGCCCTCTATGGGCTTCCAAATATCCCTTTACAAATTCTACAAGAACAGTCTTAGCGAAAGGCTTCTTGAGGGGAAAGCTGTAATTCCGTGAGATTAATTAACAGAACAGAAAGCAGTTTCTCAGAAAGCTTCTTTTCAGTTTTTAACGGAAGGTATTTCCTTTCTCACCGTAGCCCTCCATGGGCTTGCAAATATCACTTTGCAAATTTCACAAGAACAGTGTGAGTGAACGGCTTCCTGAGGGGAAAGCCATAACACTGTGAGATGAATTAACAGAACAGAAAGCAGTTTCTCAGAAAGCTTCTGTCCAGTTTTATCTGAGGATATTTCCTTTTCCACCATAGCCCTCTTTGGGATTCCAAATATCACTTTGCGAATTCCACAAGAACAGTCTTATTGAAAGGCTTCTTGAGGGGAAAGCTGTGACTCTGTGAGATGAATTACCAGAACACAAAGCAGTTTCTCCTAAAGCTTCTTTCCAGTTTTTATCTGAAGACATTTCCTTTTCACCTTAGCCCGCTATGGGCTTCCAAATATCAGTTTGCAAATTTCGCAAGAATAGTCTTAGTGAACCGTTTCTTGAGGGGAAATCTGTAACTCTGTGAGATGAATTAACAGACCACAAAGCAGTTTCTCAGAAAGCTTCTTTTCAGTTTCTATCTTAGGATATTTCCTTTTTCACCATAGCCCCCTATGGGCTTTCAAATATCACTTTGCAAATTCCACAAGAATAGTCTTAGCCAAAGGATTCTTGAAGGGAAAGCTGTAACCCTGTGAGATGAGTTAACAGAACACAAAGCAGTTTCTCAGAAAGCTTCCTTGCATTTTTTATGTGAAGATGTTTCCTTTTTCACCATAGCTCTATATGGACTTCCAAATATACCATTGCAAATTCCACCAGAACAGTCTTAGTGGATGGCTTCTTGAGGGAAAAGCTGTAACTCTGTTAAATGAAGTAACAGAACACAAAGCAGTTTCTCAGAAAGCTACTTTTCAGTTTTTATCTTAGGATATTTCCTTTTTCTCTATAGCCCTCTACGTGCTTCCATATACCACTTTGTAAATTCCAAAAGAACAGTCTTACTGAATGGCTTCTGGAGGGGAAAGCTGTAACTCTGTGAGATGAATTAACAGAACACTAAGCAGTTTCTCAGAAAACTTCTTTCCAGTTTTTATCTGAAGATAATTCCTTTTTACCACAGCCCTCTAGGTGCTTCTAAATATCACTTTACGTATTCCACAAGAACAGTCTTAGCAAAAGGCTTCTTGAGGGGAAAGCTGTAACTCTGTGAGATGAATTCACACATACAAAGAAGTTTCTCAGAAAGCTTCTTTCTCATTTTTATAAGAGGATATTTCCTTTGGCCCTATAGTCTTCAAAGGGATCTGAAATATCAGTTCTCAGATTCCACAGAAATAAGGCTAGCAAAGAGCTCTATGAAATACAGCTGTAATGTAGAGAGTGGAAGTCACATATCACAAGACAGTTTCTCAGAAAGCTTCTTTTCAGTTTTTATCAGAAGATATATCCTTTTTCGCCATAGCCCGCTATGGGCTTCCAAATATCACTTTGCAAAATCCACAAGAACAGTCTTAGCGAAAGGCTTCTTGAGGGGAAAGCTGTAACTCTGTGAGATGAATTCACAGATCACAAAGAAGTTTCTCAGAAAGCTTCTTTCCCACTTTTATTGGAGGATATTTCCTTTGGCCCTGTAGTCTTCAAAGGGATCCGAAATATCAGTTCTCAGATTCCACAGAAATAAGGCTAGCAAACAGCTCTACGAAATACAGCTGTAACTCAGTGAGTGGAAGTCACATATCACAAAGCAGTTTCTCAGAAAGCTTCTTTCCAGTTTTTATCTGAGGATATTTTCTTTTCACCATAGCCCTCTATGGTCTTCCAAATATCACTTTGCAAATTCTACAAGAACAGTCTCAGTGAGTGGCTTCTTGAGGGGAAAGCTGTAACTCTGTGAGATTAATTAACAGAACACAAAACAGTTTCTCAGAATGCTTCTTTCCAGTTTTTATCTGAGCATATTTTCTTTTTCACCACAGCCCTCCATGGACTTCCAAATATCACATTGAAAATTCTACAAACAGTCTTAGCAAAATGCTTCTTGAGGAGAAACCTGAACTTCTGTGTGATGAATTCACAGATCACAAAGAAGTTTCACAGAAAGCTTCTTTGTCACTTTTATCGGATGATAATTCCTTTAGCCTTATAATCATCAAAGGGATACGAAATAACAGTTCTCCGATTCCACAGAAATAACGCTAGCAAGCAGCTCTACGAAATACAGCTGTAATTCAGTGAGTGGAAATCACATATTACAAAGCAGTTTCTCAGAAAACTTCTTTTCAGTTTTTATCTGAGGATATTTTCTTTTCACCATAGCCCTCTATGGTCTTCCAAATATCACTTTGCAAATTCTACAAGAACAGTCTCAGTGAGTGGCTTCTTGAGGGGAAAGCTGTAACTCTGTGAGATTAATTAACAGAACACAAAACAGTTTCTCAGAATGCTTCTTTCCAGTTTTTATCTGAGCATATTTTCTTTTTCACCACAGCCCTCCATGGACTTCCAAATATCACATTGAAAATTCTACAAACAGTCTTAGCAAAATGCTTCTTGAGGAGAAACCTGAACTTCTGTGTGATGAATTCACAGATCACAAAGAAGTTTCACAGAAAGCTTCTTTTCAGTTTTTATCTGAGGATATTTCCTTTGGCCCTATAGTCTTCAAAGGGATCTGAAATAACAGTTCTCAGATTCCACAGAAATAACGCTAGCAAGCAGCTCTACGAAATACAGCTGTAATTCAGTGAGTGGAAATCACATATTACAAAGCAGTTTCTCAGAAAACTTCTTTTCAGTTTTTAACTGAAGTTATATCCTTTTTCACCATTGCCCTCTACGGGCTTCCAACTATCACTTTGCAAATTCCACAAGAAAAGCCTTAGCGAAAGAGGGCATAGCTATAACTCTGTAAGATGAATTAACAAAACACAAACTTGTTTCTCAGGAAGCTTCTTTCCAGTTTTTATCTGAAGATATTTTCTTTTTCACCTTAGCCCTCTATGGGCTTCCAAATATCACTTTGCAAATTAAACAAAAACAGTCTTAGTGAACGGCTTCTTGAGGAAAGCTGTAACTCTGTGAGATGAAGTCACAGATCACAAAGAAGTTTCTCAGAAAGCTTCTTTCTCATTTTTATCGGAGGATATTTCCTTTGGCCCTATAGCCTTTAAAAGGATCTGAAATATCAGTTCCCAGATTCCACAGAAAAATGGCTAACAAGCACCTCTACGAAATACAGCTGCAACATAATGAGTGAAAGTCAGATATCACAAAGTAATTTCTCAGGAAGTTTCTTTTCAGTTTTTATCTGAAGATATACACTTTTTCACCATAGCCTCTATGGATTTCCATATATCACTTTACAAATTCTACAAGAACAGTCTTAACGAAGGGCTTCTTGAGGGTAAGGCTGTAACTCAGTGAGATGAATTAAGAGAACAGAAAGCAGTTTCTCAGAAAGCTTCTGTCCAGTTTTATCTGAGGACATTTCCTTTTTCACCATAGTCCTCTATGGGATTCCAAATATCACTTTGCAAATTCCACAAGAACAGTCCTTGCGAAAGGCTTCTTGAGGGAAAAGCTGTTACTCCGTGAGATGGATTCACAGATCACAAAGAAGTTTCTCAGAAAGCTTCTTTCTCACTTTTATCGGAGGATATTTCCTTTGGCCCTATAGTCTTCAAAGGAATAAGAAATAACAGTTCTCAGATTCCACAGAAATAAGGCTAGCAAACAGCTCTACGAAATACAGCTGTAACTCAGTGAGTGGAAGTCACATATCACAAACCAGTTTCTCAGAAAGCTTCTTTTCAGTTTTTAACTGAAGATATAACCTTTTTCACCATAGCCCTCTATGGGCTTCCAAATATCACTTTGCAAATTCCACAAGAACAGTCTTAGGGTAAGGCTTCTTGAGCGGTAAGCTGTAACACTGTGAGATGAATTAACAGAACACAAAGCAGTTTCTCAGAAAGCTTCTTTCCACTTTTTATCTGAGGACATTTCCTTTTTCACCATGGCCCTCTATGGGCTTCCAAATATCACTTTGCAAATTCCACAAGAAGAGTCTTAGTGAACGGCTTCTTGAAGGGAAGGCATGATTCTGTGAGATGAATTAACAGAACAGAAAGCAGTTTCTCAGAAAGCTTCCTTACAGTTTTTATCTGAGGATATTTAATTTTTCACCATAGCCCTCTATGGGATTCCAAATACCACTTTGCAAATTCCACAAGAACAGTCTCAGCGAAAGGCTTCTTGAGGGGAAAGCTGCAACTCTGTGAGATGAATTCACAGATCACAAAGAAGATTCTCAGAAAGCTGCTTTCTCACTTTTATCGGAGGATATATCCTTTGGCCCTATACTCTTCAAAGGGACCCGAAATAACAGTTCTCAGATTCCACAGAAATAAGGTTAGCAAAGAGCTCTACGAAATACAGCTGTAACTCAGTGAGTGGAAGTCACATATCACAAAGCAGTCTCTCAGAATGTTTCTTTTCAGTTTTTAACTGAAGATATATCCTTTTTCACCATAGCCCTCTATGGGATTTCAAATGTCACTTTGCAAATTCCACAAGAACAGTCTTAATGAACGGCTTCTTGAGGGGAAATCTGTAACTCTGTGGGATGAATTAACAGAACACAAAGCAGTTTCTCACAAAGCTTCTTTTCAGTTTTTATCTTAGGATATTTCCTTTTTCACCATAGCCCTCTATGGGCTTCCAAATATCACTTTGCAAATTCCACAAGAACAGTCTTAGCGAAAGTCTTCCTGACGGGAAAGCTGTTACACTGTGAGATGAATTAAGAGAACACAAAACAGTTTCTCAGAAAGCTTCTTTCCAGTTTTCATCTGAGCATATTTTCTCTTTCACCATAGCCCTCCATGGGTTTGCAAATATCACTTTGAAAATTCCACAAGAACGGTCTTAGGGAACACCTTCTTGAGGAAAGCTGTAACTCTGTGAGATGAATTAACAGAACACAAAGCAGTTTCTCAGAAAGCTTCTTTTCAGTTTTTATCTGAGGATATTTCCTTTTCACCATAGCCCTATGGGCTTCCAAATATCACTTTGCAAATTCCACAAGAACAGTCTTAGCGAAAGTCTTCTGGAAAGCTGTAACTGTGAGATGAATTCACAGAACACAAAGCAGTTTCTCAAGCTTCTTTCCAGTTTTCATCTGAGGATATTTTCTTTTCACCATAGTCTTCATGGGCTTCCAAATATCACTTTGCAAATTCCACAAGAACAGTCTTAGCAAAAGGCTTCTTGAGGAAAGCTGTAACTCTGTGAGATGAATTCACAGATCACAAAGCAGTTTCTCAGAAAGCTTCTTTCCAGTTTTATCTGAGGATATTTCCTTTTCACCATAGCCCTCATGGGCTTCCAAATATCCTTTGCAAATTCCACAAGAACAGTCTTAGCAAAAGGCTTCTGAGGAAAGCTGTAACTCTGTGAGATGAATTCACAGAACACAAAGCAGTTTCTCAGAAAGCTTCTTTCCAGTTTTTATCTGAGGATATTTCCCTTTCCACCATAGCCCTCCATGGGCTTCCAAATATCACTTTGCAAATTCCACAAGAACAGTCTTAGCAAAAGGCTTCTTGAGAGGAAAGCTGAAACTCTCTGAGGTGAATTCACACATCACAAAGAAGTTTTTCAGAAAGCTTCTTTTCAGTTTTTATCTTAGGATATTTCCTTTTCACCATAGCCCTCCATGGGCTTCCAAATATCAGTTTCAGATTCCACAGAACAGTCTTAGCAAAACGGCTTCTTGAGGAAAGCTGTAACTCTGTGAGATGAATTCACAGAACACAAAGCAGTTTCTCAGAAAGCTTCTTTCCAGTTTTTATCTGAGGATATTTCTTTTCACCATAGCCCTATGGGCTTCCAAATATCCTTTGCAAATTCCACAAGAACAGTCTTAGCGAAGGAATTCTTGAGGGGAAAGCTGTAACTCTAGGAGATGAATTCACAGATAACAAAAAAGATTCTCAGAAAGCTTCTTTCTCACTTTTATCGTAGGATATTTCCTTTCGCCCTATAGTCTTCAAAGGTATCCGAAATAACGCTTTTCAGATTCCACAGAATAAGGTTAGCAAACAGCTCTACGAAATACAGCTGTAACTCCGTGAGAGGAAGTCACATATCACAAAGCATTTTCTCAGAACGCTTCTTTTCAGTTTTTAACTGAAGATATATCCTTTTTCACCATAGGGCTCTCTGGGCTTCCAAATATCACTTTGCAAATTCTACAAGAACAGTCTTAGCGAATGGCTTCTGGAGGGGAAAGCGGTAACTCCGTGAGATGAATTAACAGAACAGAAATCAGTTTCTCAGAAAGCTTCTTTCCAGTTTTTATCTGAAGACATTTCCTTTTTCACCATTGCCCTCTAAGGGCTTCCAAATATGACTTCGCAAATTCAACAAGAACAGTCTTAGGGAAAGGCTTCTTGAGGGGAAAGCTGTAACTCTGTGAGATGAATTCACAGATCACAAAGAAGTTTCTCTGAAAGATTCTTTATCACTTTTATCAAAGGATATATCCTTTGGCCCCATAGTCTTCAAAGGGATACGAAATAACAGTTCTCTGATTCCTCAGAAAAAAGGCTAGCAAACAGCTCTACGAAATACAGCTGTAATTCAGTGAGTGGAAGTCACGTATCACAAAGTATTTTCTCAGAAAGCTTCTTTTCAGTTTTTAACTGAAGATATATCCTTTTCACCATAGCCCTCTATGGGCTTCCAAATATCATTTTGCAAATTCCGCAAGAACAGTCTTAGTGAACGGCTTCTTCAGGGGAAAGCTGTAACTGTGTGAGATGAATTAAAAGAACACAAAGCAGTTTCTCAGAAAGCTTCTTTTCAGTTTTTATCTTAGGATACCCCCCTTTTCACGATAGCCTTTAATGGACTTCCAAATATCATTTTGCTAATTCCACAACAACAGTCTTGGCGAAAGGCTTCTTGAGGGGAAAGCTGTAACACTGTGAGATGAATTAACAGAACACAAAGCAGCTTCTCAGAAAGCTTCTTTCCAGTTTTGATCTGAAGATATTAACTTTTTATAATAGCCCTCAATGAACTTCGAAATATCACTTTGCAAATTCTACACGAACAGTCTTAGTGAACGGCTTCTACAGGGAAAAGCTGAAACTCTGTAAGATGAATTAACAGAACACAAAACAGTTTCTCAGAAAGCTTCTTTTCAGTTTTTATCTTAGGATATTTCGTTTTCACCGTAGCCCTCTATGTGCTTCCAAATATCACTTTGCAAATTCCACAAGAACAGTCTTAGTGAATGGCTTCTTGAAGGGAAGGCGGGACTCTGTGAGGTGAATTAACAGGACAGAAAGCAATTTCTCAGAAAACGGCTTTCCAGTTTTTATCTGAGGATATTTACTTTTTCACCATAGCCCTCTATGGGCTTCCAAATATCACTTTACAAATTCCACAAGAACAGTCTCAGTGAAAGGCTTCTTGAGGGGCAAGCTGTAAATCTGTGAGATGAATTCACAGATCACAAAGAAGTTTCTCAGAAAGCTGCTTTCTCACTTTTATCGAAGGATATTTCCTTTGGCCCTATAGTCTTCAAAGGGACCCGAAATAACAGTTCTCAGATTCCACAGAAATAAGGCTAGCAAACAGATCTACGAAACACAGCTGTAACTCAGTGAGTGGAAGTCACATATCACAAAGCAGTTTCTCAGAATCCTTCTTTTCAGTTTTCACTGAAGATATATCCTTTTTCACCATAGCACTCATTGGGCTTCAAATATCCATTTGCAAATTCCACAAGAACAGTCTTAGTGAACGGCTTCTTGAGGGGAAAACTGTAACTCTGTGAGTTGAATTAACAGAACACAAAGCAGTTTCTCAGAAAGCTTCTTTCCAGTTTTTAACTGAAGATATTTCCTTTTTCACCATAGCCCTCTGTGGGCTTTCAAATATGACTTTGCAAATTCCACAAAAAATAGTGTTAGCGAAAGGCATCCTCAGGGGAAAGCTGTAATTCTGTGAGACGAATTAACAGAACACAAAGCAGTTTCTCCGAAAGGTTCTATCGGGTTTTTAACTTAAGATAATTCCTTTTTCACCATAGCCCTCTAAGGGCTTCCAAATATCAATTTGAAAATTCTACAACAACAGTCTTAATGAATGGCTTCTTGAGGGCAAAGCTGTAACTCTGTGAGGTGAATTAACAGAACACAAAGCAGTTTCTCAGAAAGCTTATTTCCAGTTTTTATCTGAGGACATTTCCTTTTTCACGATGGTCCTCCATGGGCTTCTAAATATCACTTTGCAAATTCCACAAGAACAGACGTAGTGAAAGGCTTCTTGATGGGAAAGCTGTAACTCTGTGAGATGAATTAACAGAACACAAAGCAGATTCTCAGAAAACTTCTTTCCAGTTTTTAACTGAAGATATTTCCTTTTTCAGCATAGCCCTCTAGGGACTTACAAATATCACTTTGCAAATTCCACAAGAACAGTCTTAGTGAATGGATTATTGAGGGGAAAGCTGTAACTCTGTGAGTAGAAATAAAAGAAAACAAAGCAGTTTCTCAGAAACATTCTGTCCAGTTTTTATTTGAGAACATTTCCTCTTTCACCATAGCCCTCTATGGGCTTTCAAATATCACTTTGCAAATTCCACAAGAACAGTCTTAGCAAAAGGCTTTCTGAGGGGAAGACTGTAACTCTGAGAGATGAATTAACAGAACACCAAGCAGTTTCTCAGAAAGTTTCTTTCAAGTTTTTATCTACGGACATTTCTTTTTTCACCAAAGCCCTCCATGGGCTTCCAAATATCACTTTACAAATTCCACAAGAACAGTTTTAGCGAAAGGCTTCTTGGCGGGAAAGCTGTAACTCTGTGAAATGAATGAACACAACAGAAAGCAACTTCGAGGAAAGCTTCTTTCCAGATTATATCTGAAGATATTTCCTTTTTCACCATAACCCTCTATGGGCCTCCAGGTATCACATTGAAAATTCCACAAGAACAGTCGTAGTGAATGGCTTCTTGCAGGAAAAGCTGTAACACTGTGAGATGAATTAACAGAACACAAAGCAGTTTCTCAGAAAGCTTCTTTCCAATTTTAACTGAAGATATTTCCTTTTTCACCAGAGCCCTCTATGGGCTTCCAAATATCACTTTGAAATTTCCACAAGAACAGTCTTAGTGAACGGCTTCTTGAGGGGAAAGCTGTAACTCTGTAAGATAAATTAACAGAACAAAAGCAGTTTCTCAGAAAGCTCTTTTCAGTTTTTATCTTAGGATATTTCCTTTTTCACCATAGCCCCCTATGTGCTTCCAAATATCACTTTGCAAATTTCACAAGAACAGTCTTAGCGAAAGTCCTCTTGAGGGGAAAGATGTAACCCTGTGAGATGAATTAACAAAACACAAAGCAGTTCATCAGAAAGCTTCTTCCAGTTTTTATCTTAGGATATTTCCTTTTCACCATAGCCCTCTATGGGCTTCCAAGTATCACTTTGGAAATTCCACAAGAACAGTCTTAGTATACGGCTTCTTGAGGTGAAAGCTGTAACTCTATGAGATGAATTAACAGAACACAAAGCAGTTTCTCAGAAAGCTTCTTTTCAGTTTTACTCTGAAGATATTTCCTTTTTCACCATAGACCTCCATGGGCTTCCAAATATCACTTTGCAAATTCCACAAGAACAGCCTTAGCGAAAGGCTTCTTGAGGGGAAAGCTGTAACTCTGTGAGATGAATTCACAGATCACAAAGAAGTTTCTCAGAAAGCTTCTTTCTCACTTTTATTGAGGGATATTTTCTTTGGCCCTATAGTCTTCGCAGAGATCCGAAATAAGAGTTCTCAGATTCCACATAAATAAGCCTAGCCGTCAACTCTATGAAATACAGCTGTAACTCCGTGAGTGGAAGTCATATATCACAAAGCAGTTTCTCAGAAAGCTTGTTTCCAGTTTTTATCTGAAGATATTTCCTTTATCCCCGTAGCCCTCTATGGGCTTACAACTATCACTTTGCAAATTCCACAAGAACACTCTTAGTGAATGGCTTCTTGAAAGGAAAGCTGTAACTCTGTGAGATGAATTAACAGAACACAAAGCAGTTCCTCAGAAAGCTTCTTCTCAGTTTTTATCTTAGGATATTTCCTTTTTCACCTTAGCGCTCCATGGGCTTTGAAATATCACTTTGCAAATTCCCCAAGAACAGTCTTAGCGAAATTTTTCTTGAGGGGAACGCTGTAACTCTGTGAGATGAATTAACAGAACACAAAGCAGTTTCTCAGAAAGCTTCTTTCCAGTTTTTATCTGAAGATATTTCCTTTTTCACCATAGCCCTCTAAGGGCTTCCAAGTATCACTTTGCAAATTCCACAAGAACAGTCTTAGTGAATGGCTTCTTGTGGGTAAAGCTGTAACTCAGTGAGATAAATTACGAGAACACAAAGCAGTTTCTCAGAAAGCTTCTTTTCAGTTTTTATCTTAGAATATTTCCTTTTTCACCATAGCCCTCTATGGGCTTCCAAATATCACATTGAAAATTCCAAAAGTAAAGTCTTAGGAACGGTTCCTTGAGGCGAAAGTGTAACTCTGTGAGATGAATTAACAGAACACAAAGCAGTTTCTCAGAAAGCTTCTTTTCAGTTTTTATCTTACGATATTTCCTTTTTCACCGTAGCCCTATATGTGCTTCCAAATATCTCTTTGTAAATTCCACAAGAACAGTCTTAGCGAAAGACTTCTTGAGGGGAACGCTGTAAGTCTGTGAGATGAATTAACAGAACACAAAGCAGTTTCTCAGAAAGCTTCTTTCCAATTTTTCACTGCAGATATTTAATTTTCCACCATTGCCCTCTATGGGTTTCCAAATATCACTTTGCAAATTCCACTAGAACAGTCTTAGCGAAAGGCTTGTTGAGTGAAAAGCTGTAACTCTGTGAGATGAATTAACAGAACACAAAGCAGTTTCTCAGAAAGCTTCTTTTCAGTTTTTATCTTAGGATATTTAATTTTTCAACGTAGCCCTCTATGTGCTTTCAAATATCACTTTGCAAATTCCACAAGAATAGTCTAGGCAAAAGGCTTCTTGTGGGGAATGCTGTAACTCTGTGAGGTGAATTCACAGATCTCAAAGAAGTTTTTCAGAAAGCTTCTTTCTCACTTTTATTGGAGGATATTTTCTTTGGTCCTGTAAAGTTCAATGGGATCCGAAATAACAGTTCTCAGATTCCACAGAAATAAGGCTAGCAAAGAGCTCTACGAAATACAGCTGTAATTCCGTGACTGGAAGTCACATATCACAAAGCAGTTTCTCAGAAAGCTTCTTTTCTATTTTTAACTGAAGATATTTTCTTTTTCACCATTGCTCTCTATGGGCTTCCAAATATCACTTTGCAAATTCCACAAGAACACTCTTAGTGAACGCCTTCTTGAGGGGAAAGATGTAACTCTGTGAGATGAATTAACAGAATACAAACCAGTTTCTCAGAAAGCTTCTTTCCAGTTTTCAACTGAAGATATTTCCTTTTACACCATAGCCCTCTATGGGCTTCCAAATATCACTTTGCAAATTCCACAAGAACAGTCTTAGTGAACGTCTTCTTGAGGGCAAAGCTGTATCACTATGAGATGAATTAACAGAACACAAAACAGTTTCTAAGAAAGCTTCTTTTCAGTTTTTATCTTAGGATATTTCCTTTCACTGTAGCGCACTATGTGCTTCCAAATATCACTTTGCAAATTCCACAAGAACAGTTTTAGTGAACTGATTCTTGAGGGGAAAGCTTTAACTCTGTGAGTCCAATTAACAGAACACAAAGCAGTTTCTCAGAAAGCTTCTTTCCAGTTTTATACTGAAGATATTTCCTTTTTCGTGATTGCCCTCTATGGGCGTCCAAATATCACTTTGCAAATTCCAGAAGAACAGTCCTAGTGAACGGCTTCTTGCGGGGAAAAGTGTAACTCTGTGAGATGAATTAAAAGAACACAAAGCAGTTTCTCAGAAAGCTTCTTTTGAGTTTTTATCTTAGGATATTTCCTTTTTCACGATAGCCCTCTATGGGCTTCCTAATATCACCTTGCAAATTCCACAGGTACAGTCTTAGAGAAAGGCTTCTTGAGCGAAAAGCTGTAACTCTGTGAGAAGAATTAACAGAACACAAAGCAGTTTTTCAGAAAGCTTCTTTTCAGTTTTTATTTTAGGATATTTCCTTTTTCACTGTAGCCCTCTACGGGCTTCCTAATATCACTTTGGAAATTAGACAAGAACAGTCTTAGCGAAAGGCTTATTGAGGGGAACGCTGTAACGCTGTGAGATGAATTAACAGAACACAAAGCAGTTTCTCAGAAAGCTTCTTTCCAGTTTTAAACTGAAGATATTTCTTTTTTCACGATTGCCCTTTAAGGGCTTCCAAATATCACATTGCATATTCCACAAGAACAGTCTTAGTGAAAGTCTTCCTTAGGGAAAAGCTGTAACTCTGTGAGATGAATTAACAGAATACAAAGCAGTTTCTCAGAAAGCTTCATTTTAGTTTTTATCTGAAGATATTTCCTTTTTCACCATAGCACTCTATGGGCTTCCAAATATCACTTTGCAAATTCCCCAAGAACAGTCTTAGCGAATGGCTTCTTGAGGGGAAATCTGTTACTCTGTGAGATGAATTAAGAGAACACAAACAGTTTCTCAGAAAGTTTCATTTCAGTTTTCATCTTAGGATATTTTCTTCTCACTATAGCCCTCTATGGGCTTCCAAACATCACTTTGCAAATTCCAGAATAACAGTCTTAGTGAACGGCTTCTTGAGGGGAATCCTGTAACTCTGTGAGATGAATTAACAGAACACGAAGCAGTTTCTCAGAAATCTTGTTTCTCACTTTTATTGAGAATATTTCCTTTGGCCCTATAGTCTTCAAGGGGATCCGAAATAACAGTTCTTAGATTCCACAGAAATAATGCTAGCAAACCGCACTACGGAATACAGCTGTAACTCCGTGAGTGGAAGTCACATATCACAAAGCAGTTGCTCAGAAAGCTTCTCTTCAGTTTTCAACTGAAGATATATCCTTCTTCACCATACCCCTCTATGGACTTCCAAACATCAGTTTGCAAATTCTACAGGACAGTCTTAGTGAACGGCTCTTGAAGGGAAAGTTGTAACCCTGTGAGATGAATTAAGAGAACACAAAGCAGTTTCTCAGAAAGCTTCTTTGCAGTTTTTATCTTAGGATATTTCCTTTTTCACGATAGCCCTCTATGGGCTTCCTAATATCACTTTGCAAATTCCACAAGGACAGTCTTAGCGAAAGGCGACTTGAGCGAAACGCTGTAACTCTGTGAGATGAATTAACGGAACACAAATACTTTCTCAGAAAGCTACTTTTCAATTTTTATCTGAGGATAGTTCCTTTTTCGCCGTATCCCTCTTTGGGCTTCCAAATATCACATTGCAAATTCCACAAGAACAGACTTAGCGAAAGGCTTCTTGAGGGGAAAGCTATAACTCTGTGAGATGAATTAACAGAACACCAAGCAGTTTCTCAGAAAGCTTCTTTACAGTTTTTATCTTTGGATATTTCTTTTTCACCATAGCCCTCTATCGGCTTCCAAATATCACATTGCAAATTCCACAAGAACAGTCTTAGAGAAAGGCTTCTTGAGGGGAATGTTGTAACTCTGCGAGATGAATTAACAGAACTCGAAGCAGTTTCTAAGAAAGCTTCTTTCCAGGTTTTAACTGAAGATATTATCTTTTTCAAAATTGCCGTCTATGGGCCTCCGAATATCACTTTGCAAATTCCACAAGAACAGTCTTAGTTAACGGCTTCTTGATGGGAAAGCTGTAACTCTGCGAGATGCATTAACAGAACACAAAGCAGTTTCTCAGAAAGCTTCTTTCTAGTTTTTATCTGAAGACGTTTCCTTTTTCACCACAGCCCTCTATGGGCTTCCAAGTGTCACCGTGCAAATTCCACAAGAACAGTCTTAGTGAACGACTTCTTGTGGGTAAAACTGTAACTCTGTGAGATGAATTAAAAGGACACAAAGCAGTTTCTCAGAAAGCTTCTTTTCAGTTTTTCTCTTAGAATATTTTCTTTTTCACCATAGCCCTCTATGGGCTTCAAAATATCACTTTGCAAATTCCAGAAGAACAGTCTTAGCCAAAGGCTTCTTTAGGTGAAAGCTGTAACTCTGTGAGATGAACTAACAGAACACAAAGCAGATTCTAGAAAGCTTCTTTTCAGTTTTCATCTTAGGATATTTCCTTTTTTACCGTAGCCCTCTATGTGCTTCCAAATATCAATTTTCAAACTCCACAAGAACAGTTTTAGCGAAAGGGTTCTTGAGGGGAAAGATGAATCTCTGTGAGATGAATTAACAAAACACAAAGCAGTTTCTCAGAAAGCTTCTTTCCAGTTTTTAACTGAAGATACTTCCTTTTCACCATTGCCGTCTATGGGCTTCCAAATATCACTTTGCAAATCCCACAAGAACAGTCTTTGTGAACGGCTTCTTGAGGGGAAAGCTGTAACTCTGTGAGATGAATTAACAGAACACAAAGCCGTTTCTCATAAAGCTTCTTTCCAGTTTTTAACTGAAGATATTTCCCTTTTCACCATAGTCCTCTATGGGCTTCCAAATATCACTTTGCAAATTCCACAAGGACAGTCTTCATGTAAGGCTTCTTGAGGGGAACGCTGTAACTCTGTGAGATGAATTAAGAGAACACAGAGCAGTTTTTCAGAAAGTTTCATTCTCACTTTTATTGGAGTTTATTTTCTTTGCCCCTATAGTCTTCAAAGGGATCCGAAATAACAGTTCTCAGATTCCAGAAAAATAAGGCTAGCAAACAGCTCTACGAAATACAGCTGTAACTCCGTGAGTTGAAGTCACTTATCACAAAACAGTTTCTCTGAAATCTTCATTTCAGTTTTCATCTTAGGATATTTTCTTCTCACTATAGCCCTCTATGGGCTTCCAAACATCACTTTGCAAATTCCAGAATAACAGTCTTAGTGAACGGCTTCTTGAGGGGAATCCTGTAACTCTGTGAGATGAATTAACAGAACACCAAGCAGTTTCTCTGAAATCTTCATTTCAGTTTTTAACTGAAGATATGTCCTTCTTCACCAGAGCCCTCTATGGACTTCCAAATATCACTTTGCAAATTCCACAAGGATAGTTATATTGAACAGCTTCTTGAAGGGAAAGTTGTAACTCTGTGAGATGAATTAACAGAACACAAAGCAGTTTCTCAGAAAGATTCTTTTCCGTTTTTATCTTAGGATATTTTCTTTTTCACCATAGACCTGTTTGTGCTCCCAAATATCATTTTGCAAATTCCAGAAGAACCGTCTTAACGAACGGCTTCTGGAGGAAAAAGCCGTAACTCCGTGAGATGAATTCACAGAACACAAAGCAGTTTCTCAGAAAGCTTCTTTCCAGTTTCTTTTTTTTTTTATTTATTATTATACTTTAAGTTCTAGGGTACATGTGCATAACGTGCAGGTTTGTTACATATGTATACTAGTGCCATCTTGCTGTGCTGCACCCATCAACTCGTCATTTACATCAGGTATAACTCCCACATTGTTCAGTTCCACCTATGAGTGAGAACATGTGGTGTTTGGTTTTCTGTTCTTGTGATAGTTTGCTAAGAATGATGGTTTCCAGCTGCATCCATGTCCGTACAAAGGACACAAACTCATCCTTTTTTATGGCTGCATAGTTTTCCATGGTGTATATGTGCCACATTTTCTTAATCCAGTCTGTCACTAATGGACATTTGTGTTGATTCCAAGTCTTTGCTATTGTGAATAGTGCCGCAATAAACATACGTGTGCATGTGTCTTTATAACAGCATGATTTATAATCCTTTGGGTATATACCCAGTAATGGGATGGCTGGGTATGAAGATATTTCCTTTTTCACCATAATTCCACAAGGCAGTCCTAGTGAACGGTTTCTTGAGGGGAAAGCTGTAAATCTGTGAGATGAATTAACAGAACACAAAGCAGTTTCTCAGAAATCTTCTTTCCAGTTTTTATCTGAAGATATTTCCTTTTTTACCATAGCCCTCTATGGGCTTCCAAATATCACTTTGAAAATTCCACAAGGACAGTCTTAGCTAAAGACTTCTTGAGGGGAACGCTGTAACTCTGTGAGATGAATTAACAGAACACAAAAGAGTTTCTCAGAAAACTACTTTTCAGTTTTTATTTAGGATATCTCCTTTTTCACCATAGCCCTACATGGTCTTCCAAATATCACTTTGCAAATTACACAAGAATAGTCTTACCAAAAGGCTTTTTGAGGGGAACGCTGTAACTCTGTAAGATGAATTTACGGAACACACAGCAGTTTCTCAGTAAGCTTCTTTCCAGTTTTAAACTGAAGATATTTCCTTTTTCACGATTGCCCTCTATGGGCTTCCAAATATCACTTTGTAAATTCCACAAGAACAGTCTTAGTGAACGGCTTCTTCAGGAGAAAGCTGTAACTCTGTGAGATGAATTAACAGAACACAAAGCAATTTCTCAGAAAGCTTCTTTTCAGTTTTTATCTTAGGATATTTCCTTTTTCACCATAGCCCTCTATGGGCTTCCAAATATCACTTTGCAAATTCCACAAGAACAGTCTTAGTGAACGGCTTCTTGAGGGGAAAGCTGTAACTCTGTGAGATGAATTAAAAGAACACAAAGCAGTTTCTCAGAAAGCTTCTTTCCAGTTTTTAACTGAAGATATTTCCTTTTTCACCATAGCCCTCTATGGGCTTCCAAATATCACTTTGCAAATTCCACAAGAACAGTCTTAGTGAACGGCTTCTTCAGGGGAAAGCTGTAACTCTGTGAGATGAATTAACAGAACACAAAGCAGTTTCTCAGAAAGCTTCTTTTCAGTTTTTATCTTAGGATATTTCCTTTTTCACCATAGCCCTCTATGGGCTTCCAAATATCACTTTGCAAATTCCACAAGAACAGTCTTAGAGAAAGGCTTCTTGAGGGGAAAGCTGTAACTCTGTGAGATGAATTGACAGAACACAAAGCAGTTTCTCAGAAAGCTTCTTTCCAGTTTTTATCTTAGGATATTTCCTTTTTCACCATAGCCCTCTATGGGCTTCCAAATATCACTTTGCAAATTCCACAAGAACAGTCTTAGCGAAGGCTTCTTGAGGAAAGCTGTAACTCTGTGAGATGAATTAACAGAACACAAAGCAGTTCTCAGAAAGATTCTTTCCAGTTTTAAACTGAAGATATTTCCTTTTTCACCATAGCCCTCTATGGGCTTCCAAATATCACTTTGCAAATTCACAAGAACAGTCTTAGTGAACGGCTTCTTGAGGGGAAAGCTGTAACTCTGTGAGATGAATTAACACAACACAAAGCAGTTTCTCAGAAAGCTTCTTTTCAGTTTTTATCTTAGGATATTTCCTTTTTCACCATAGCCCTCTATGGGCTTCCAAATATCACTTTGCAAATTCCACAAGAACAGTCTTAGCGAAAGGCTTCTTGAGGGGAACGCTGTAACTCTGTGAGATGAATTAAAAGAACACAAAGCAGTTTTTCAGAAAGCTTCTTTCCAGTTTTTAACTGAAGATATTTCCTTTTTCACCATTGCCCTCTATGGGCTTCCAAATATCACTTTGCAAATTCCACAAGAACAGTCTTAGTGAAGGCTTCTTGAGGGGAAAGCTGTAACTCTGTGAGATGAATTAAGAGAACACAAAGCAGTTTCTCAGAAAGCTTCTTTTCAATTTTTATCTGAAGATATTTCCTTTTTCACCATAGCCCTCTATGGGCTTCCAAATATCAGTTTGCAAATTCCACAAGAACAGTCTTAGCGAAAGGCTTCTTGAGGGGAAAGCTGTAACTCTGTGAGATGAATTAACAGAACACAAAGCAGTTTCTCAGAAAGCTTCTTTCCAGTTTTCATCTTAGGATATTTCCTTTTTCACCATAGCCCTCTATGGGCTTCCAAATATCACTTTGCAAATTCCACAAGAACAGTCTTAGTGAACGGCTTCTTGAGGGGAAAGCTGTAACTCTGTGAGATGAATTAACAGAACACAAAGCAGTTTCTCAGAAAGCTTCTTTCCAGTTTTTATCTGAAGGATAGTTCCTTTGGCCCTATAGACTTCAAAGGGATCCGATATATCACTTCTCAGAATCCACAGAAATAAGACTAGCATCAGCTATATGAAATACAGCAGCAACTTAGTGAGTTGAAGTCACTTCTCACAAAACAGTTTCTCAGAAAACTTCTTTTCAGTTTTTATCTGAAGATATAGCCTTTTTCAAAATAGCCCCCTATGGGCTTCCAAATATCACTTTGCAAATTCCACAGAACAGTCTTAGTGAACGGTTTCTTGAGGGAAAGCTGTAACTCTGTGAGATGAATTAACAGAACACAAGCAGTTTCTCAGAAAGCTTCTTTTCAGTTTTTATCTTAGGATATTTCCTTTTCACCGTAGCCCTCTATGGGCTTCCAAATATCACATTGCAAATTCCACAAGAACAGTCTTAGCGAAAGGCTTTTTGAGGGGAAAGCTGTAACTCTGTGAGATGAATTAACAGAACACAAAGCAGTTTCTCAGACAGCTTCTTTCCGGTTTTTAAATGAAGATATTTCCTTCTTCAGCATAGCCCTCTATGGGCTTCCAAATATCACTTTGAAAATTCCACAAGGACAGTCTTAGCGAAAGGCTACTTGAGGGAAACGCTGTAAGTCTGTGAGATGAATTAGCAGAACACAAATAGTTTCTCACAAAGCTTCTTTTCAATTTTTATCTGAGGATATTTCCTTTTTCGCCATAGCCCTCTTTGGGCTTCCAAATATCACATTGCAAATTCCACAAGAACAGTCTTAGCAAAAGGCTTCTTGAGGGAACGCTGTAACTCTGTGAGATGAATTAACAGAACTCAAAGCAGTTTCTCAGAAAGCTTCTTTCAATTTTTATCTGAAGATATTTCTTTTTCACCATTGCCCTCTATGGGCTTCCAAATATCACATTGCAAATTCCACAAGAACAGTCTTAGTTAACGGCTTCTTGATGGGAAAGCTGTAACTCTGTGAGATGAATTAACAGAACACAAAGCAGTTTCTCAGAAAGCTTCTTTCCAGTTTTTATCTGAAGATGTTTCCTTTTTCACCATAGCCCTCTATGGGCTTCCAAATATCACTTTGCAAATTCCACAAGAACAGTCTTAGTGAACGGCTTCTTGAGGGAAAGCTGTAACTCTGTGAGATGAATTAACAGAACACAAAGCAGTTTCTCAGAAAGCTTCTTTCCAGTTTTTATCTGAGGATATTTTCTTTTTCACCATAGCCTCTATGGGCCTCCAAATATCACTTTGAAAATTCCACAAGAACAGTCTTAGCAAAAGGCTTCTTGAGGGAAAGCTGTAACTCTGTGAGATGAATTCACAGATCACAAAGCAGTTTCTCAGAAAGCTTCTTTCTCAGTTTTTATCTTAGGATATTTCCTTTTTACCATAGCCCTCTATGGCTTCCAAATATCACTTTGCAAATTCCACAAGAACAGTCTTAGCGAAAGGCTCTTGAGGGAAAGCTGTAAATCTGTGAGATGAATTAACAGAACACAAAGCAGTTTCTCAGAAAGCTTCTTTCCAGTTATACTTCCTTTTCACCATTGCCCTCTATGGGCTTCCAAATATCACTTTGCAAATTCCACAAGAACAGTCTTAGTGAAGGCTTCTTGAGGGAAAGCTGTAACTCTGTGAGATGAATTAACAGAACACAAAGCAGTTTCTCAGAAAACTTCTTTTCAGTTTTTAACTGAAGATATTTCCTTTTCACCATAGCCCCCTATGGGCTTCAAATATCACTTTGCAAATTCCACAAGGACAGTCTTAGCGAAGGCTTCTTGAGGGGAACGCTGTAACTCTGTGAGATGAATTAACAGAACACAAAGCAGTTTCTCAGAAAGTTTCTTTCTCACTTTTATTGGAGTTTATTTACTTTGCCCCTGTAGTCTTCAAAGGGATCCGAAATAACAGTTCTCAGATTCCACAAAAATAAGGCTAGCAAACAGCTCTACGAAATACAGCTGTAACTCCGTGAGTTGAAGTCACTTTACACAAAGCAGTTTCTCAGAAATCTCCATTTCAGTTTTTAACTGAAGATATGTCCTTCTTCACCGTAGCCCTCTATGGGCTTCCAAATATCACTTTGTAAATTCCACAAGAACAGTCTTAGTGAAAGGCTTCTTGAGGGGAAAGCTGTAATTCTGTGAGATGAATTAACAGAACAGAAACGTTTCTCAGAAAGCTTCTTTCCAGTTTTCATCTTAGGATGTTTCCTTTTCACCATAGCCCTCTATGGGCTTCCAAACGTCACTTTGCAAATTCCACAAGAACAGTCTTGGTGAACAGCTTCTTGAGGGGAAAGCTGTAACTCTGTGAGATGAATTAACAGAACACAAAGCAGTTTCTCAGAAAGCTTCTTTCTCACTTTTATTGGAGGATATTTCCTTTGGCCCTATAGTCTTCAAAGGGATCCGAAATAACAGTTCTCAGATTCCACAGAAATAAGGCTAGCAAACAGCTCTACGAAATACAGCTGTAACTCCGTGAGTAGAAGTCACATATCACAAAGCAGTTTCTCAGAAAACTTCTTTTCAGTTTTTAACTGAAGATATATCCTTCTTCACCATAGCCCTCTATGGGCTTCCATATATCACCTTGCCAATTCCACAGGAACAGTCTTAGTGAACGGTTTCTTGAAGGGAAAGTTGTAACTCTGTGAGATGAATTAACAGAAACAAAGAAGTTTCTCCGAAAGCTTCTTTTCAGTTTTTATCTTAGGATATTTCCTTTTTCACCATAGCCCTCTATGGGCTTCCAAATATCACATTGCAAATTCCACAAGAACAGTCTTAGCGAAAGGCTTTTTGAGGGGAAAGCTGTAACTCTGTGAGATGAATTAACAGAACACAAAGCAGTTTCTCAGACAGCTTCTTTCCGGTTTTAAATGAAGATGTTTCCTTTTTCACCATAGCCCTCTATGGGCTTCCAAATATCACTTTGCAAATTCCACAAGGACAGTCTTAGCGAAAGGCTACTTGAGGGAAACGCTGTAAGTCTGTGAGATGAATTAGCAGAACACAAATAGTTTCTCACAAAGCTTCTTTTCAATTTTTATGTGAGGATATTTCCTTTTTCGCCATAGCCCTCTTTGGGCTTCCAAATATCACATTGCAAATTCCACAAGAACAGTCTTAGCAAAAGGCTTCTTGAGGGGAACGTTGTATCTCTGTGAGATGAATTAACAGAACTCAAAGCATTTCTCAGAAAGCTTCTTTCCAGTTTTTAACTGAAGATATTATCTTTTTAACCATTGCCCTCTATGGGCCTCGAAATATCACGTTGCAAATTCCAAAAGAACAGTCTTAGCGAAAGGCTTCTTGAGGGGAAAGCTGTAACTCTGTGAGATGAATTAACAGAACACAAAGCAGTTTCACAGAAAGATTCTTTCCAGTTTTTATCTGAAGATATTTCCTTTTTGACCATAGCCCTCTATGAGCTTCCAAGCGTCACTTTGCAAATTCCGAAAGAACAGTCTTAGTGAACGGTTTCTTGCGGGGAATGCTGTAACTCCTTGAGATGAATTAAGAGAACACAAAGCAGTTTCTCAGAAAGCTTCTCTTCAGTTTTTATCTTTGGATGTTTCCTTTTTCACCCTAGACCTCTATGGTGTTCCAAATATCCTTTTCACATTCCAGAAGAACAGTCTTAGCAAAAGGCTTCTTGAGGAAAGCTGTAACTCTGTGAGATGAATTAACAGAACACAAAGCAGGTTCTAGAAAGCTTCTTTTCAGTTTTTATCTTAGGATATTTCCTTTTTCACCATAGCCCTCTATGTGCTTCCAAATATCACTTTGCAAATTCCACAAGAACAGTCTTAGCGAAAGTGCTCTTGAGGGAAAGCTGAATCTCTGTGAGATGAATTAACAGAACACAAAGCAGTTTCTCAGAAAGCTTCTTTTCAGTTTTTAACTGAAGATATTTCCTTTTCACCATAGCCTCTATGGGCTTCCAAATATCACTTTGAAAATTCCACAAGAACAGTCTTACTGAACGGCTTCTTGAGGGGAAGCTGTAACTCTGTGAGATGAATTAACAGAACACAAAGCCGTTTCTCAGAAAGCTTCTTTCAGTTTTAACTGAAGATATTTCCTTTTCACCATAGCCCCTATGGGCTTCCAAATATCACTTTGCAAATTAAACAAGGACAGTCTTAGCGAAGGCTTCTTGAGGAAGCTGTAACTCTGTGAGATGAATTAACAGAACACAAAGCAGTTTCTCAAGCTTCTTTCCAGTTTTTATCTGAAGATATTTCCTTTGCCCTGTAGTCTTCAAAGGGATCCAAATATCAGTTCTCAGATTCCACAGAAATAAGGCTAGTAAACAGCTCTAGGAAATAAAGCTGTAACTCTGTGAGTTGAAGTCACTTATCACAAAGCAGTTTCTCAGAAATCTTCATTTCAGTTTTTAACTGAAGATATGTCCTTCTTCACCGTAGCCCTCTATGGGCTTCCAAATATCACTTTGTGAATTCCACAAGAACAATCTTAGTGAACGGCTTCTTCAGGAGAAAGCTGTAAATCTGTGAGATGAATTAACAGAACACAAAGCAGTTTCTCAGAAAGCTTCTTTTCAGTTTTTAATCGTAGTATATTTCCTTTTCACCATAGCCCTCTATGGGCTTCCAAATATCACTTTGCAAATTCCACAAGAACAGTCTTAGTGAACGGCATCTTGAAGGGAAAGTTGTAACTCTTTGAGATGAATTAAAAGAACACAAAGCCGTTTCTGAGAAAGCTTCTTTCCAGTTTTTATCTGAAGATGTTTCCTTTTTCACCATAGCCCTCTATGGGCTTCCAAGTATCACTTTGCAAATTCCACAAGACGGTCTTAGTGAACGGCTTCTTGCGGAGAAAGCTCTATCTCTTTGAGATGAATTAAGAGAACGCAAAGCAGTTTCTCAGAAAGCTTGTTTACACTTTTTATCTTAGGATATTTCCTTTTTCACCACAGCCCTCTATGGGCTTCCAAATATCACTTTGCAAATTCCACAAGAAGAGTCTTAGTGAAAGACTTCTTGAAGGGAAAGTTGTAACTCTGGGAGATGAATTAACAGAACACCAAGCAGTTTCTCAGAAAGATTCTTTCCGTTTTTATCTTAGGATATTTCGTTTTACACCATAGCCCTCTATGGGCTTCCATATATCACTTTGAAAATTCCACAAGAAGAGTCTTAGTAAAGGCTTCTTGAAGGGAACGCTGTAACTCCGTGAGACGAATTAACAGAACACAAAGAAGATTCTCAGAAAGCTTCTTTCCAGTTTTAAACTGAAGATATTTCCTTTTTAACGATTGCCCTCTATGGGTTTCCAAATATCACTTTGTAAATTCCACAAGAACAGTCTTAGGGAACGGCTTCTTGAGGGGAGAGCTTTAACTCTGTGAGCTGAATTAACACAACACATAGCAGTTTCTCAGAAAGCTTCTTTTCAGTTTTTATCTTAGGATATTTCCTTTTTCGCCATAGCCCTCTATGGGCTTCCAAATATCTCTTTGCAAGTTCCACAAAACAGTCTTAGCGAAAGGTGTCTTGAGTGTAACGGTGTAACTGTGTGAGATGAATTAACAGAACTCAAAGCAGTTTCTCAGAAAGCTTCTTTCCAGTTTTTTACTGAAGATATTTCCTTTTCACCATTGCCCTCTATGCGCTTCCGAATATCACTTTGCAAATTCCACAAGAACTGTCTTCGTGAACAGCTTTTTGACGGGAAAGATGTAACTCTGTGAGATGAATTAACAGAACACAAAGCAGTTTCTCAGAAAGCTTCTTTCCAGTTTTTATCTCAAGATGTTACCTTTTTCACCATAGCCCTCTATGGGCTTCCAAGTATCACTGTGAAAATTCCACAAGAACAGTCTTAGTGAGCGGCTTCTTGCGAGGAATGCTGTAACTCTGTGGGATGAATTAGCAGAACACAAAGCTGTTGCTCAGAATGATTCTTTTCAGTTTTTATTTTAGGATATTTCCTTTTTCACCATATCCCTCTATGGGCTTCCAAATATCATTTTGAAAATTCCACAAGAACAGCCTTAGCCAAAGGCTTCTTGAGGTGTAGATATATTTCTGTGAAATGAATTAACAAAACACAAAGCAGATTCTGAGAAAGCTTCTTTTCATATTTTATCTGAGGATATTTCTTTTTCACCGTAGCCCTCTATCTGCTTCCAAATATCACTTTGTAAATTCCACAAGAACACTCTTAGCGAAAGGGTTCTTGAGGGGAACGCTGTAACTCCGTGAGATGAATTAACAGAACGAAAGCAGTTTCTCAGAAAGCTTCTTTTCAGTTTTTATCTTAGGATATTTCCTTTTTCGCCACAGCCCTCTATGGGCTTCCAAATATCTCTGTGCAAATTCCACAAGAACAGTCTTAGCGAAATGTATCTTGAGTGGAACGGTGTAACTGTGTGAGATGAATTAACAGAACTCAAAGCAGTTTTTCAGAAAGCTTCTTTCCAGTTTTCAACTGAAGATATTTCCTTTTTCACCGTTGACTTCTATGGGCTTCCAAATATCACTTTGCAAATTCCACAAGAACAGTCTTAGTGAACGGCTTCCTTTGGGGAAAGCTGTAAGTCTGTGAGATGAATTAAGAGAACACAAAGCAGTTTCTCTGAAAGCTTCTTTTCAATTTTTATCTGAAAATATTTCCTTTTTTACCTTAGCCCTGTATGGGCTTCCAAATATCACTTTGCAAATTCCACAAGAACAGTCTTAGCGAAAGGCTTCTTGAAGGAAAGCTGTAACTCTGTGAGATGAATTAACAGAACAGAAACAGTTTCTCAGAAAGCTTCTTTCCAGTTTTCATCTTAGGATGTTTCCTTTTCACCATAGCCCTCTATGGGCTTCCAAACGTCACTTTGCAAATTCCACAAGAACAGTCTTGGTGAACAGCTTCTTGAGGGGAAAGTTGTAACTCTGTGAGATGAATTAACAGAACACAAAGCAGTTTCTCAAGCTTCTTTCCAGTTTTTATCTGAGGATATTTCCTTTGGCCCTATAGTCTTCAAAGGGATCCGAAATAACAGTTCTCAGATTCCACAGAAATAAGGCTAGCAAACAGCTCTACGGAATACAGCTGTAACTCCGTGAGTAGAAGTCACATATCACAAAGCAGTTGCTCAGAAAACTTCTTTTCAGTTTTTAACTGAAGATATATCCTTCTTCACCATAGCCCTCTATGGGCTTCCATATATCACTTTGCAAATTCCACAGGAACAGTCTTAGTGAACGGTTTCTTGAGGGAAAGCTGTAACTCTGTGAGATGAATTAACAGAACAGAAACAGTTCTCAGAAAGCTTCTTTTCAGTTTTTATCTTAGGATATTTCCTTTTTCACCATAGCCATCTATGGGCTTCCAAACATCACTTTGCAAATTCCACAAGAACCGCCTTAGTGAACAGCTTCTTGAGGGAAAAGCTGTAACTCTGTGAGATGAATTAACAGAACACAAAGCAGTTTCTCAGAAAGCTTCTTTCCAGTTTTCAACTGAAGATATTTCCTTTTTCACCATTGCCCTCTATGGGCTTCCAAATATCACTTTGCAAATTCCACAAGAACAGTCTTAGTGAACGGCTTCTTGAGGAAAGCTGTAACTCTGTGAGATGAATTAAGAGAACACAAAGCAGTTTCTCAGAAAGCTTCTTTTCAATTTTATCTGAAAATATTTTTTTCACCATAGCCCTATGGGCTTCCAAATATCACTTTGCAAATTCCACAAGAACAGTCTTAGCGAAAGGCTTCTTGAAGGAAAGCTGTAACTCTGTGAGATGAATTAACAGAACAGAAACAGTTCTCAGAAAGCTTCTTTCCAGTTTTTATCTTAGGATATTTCCTTTTTCACCATAGCCTCTATGGGCTTCCAAATATCACTTTGCAAATTCCACAAGAACAGTCTTAGCGAAAGGCTTCTTGAGGGAAAGCTGTAACTCTGTGAGATGAATTAACAGAACACAAAGCAGTTTCTCAGAAAGCTTGTTTCTCACTTTTATTGGAGGATATTTCCTTTTTCACCATAGTCTTCAAAGGGATCCGAAATAACAGTTCTCAGATTCCACAAGAACAGTCTTAGCAAACAGCTCTGAGGGAAAGCTGTAACTCTGTGAGATGAATTAACAGAACACAAAGCAGTTTCTCAGAAAACTTCTTTTCAGTTTTTAACTGAAGATATTTCCTTTTTCACCATAGCCCTCTATGGGCTTCCATATATCACTTTGCAAATTCCACAGGAACAGTCCTAATGAACGGTTTCTTGAAGGAAAGTTGTAACTCTGTGAGATGAATTAACAGAACACAAGAAGTTTCTCCGAAAGCTTCTTTTCAGTTTTTATCTTAGGATATTTCCTTTTTCACCATAGCCCTCTATGGGCTTCCAAATATCACATTGCAAATTCCACAAGAACAGTCTTAGCGAAAGGCTTTTTGAGGGGAAAGCTGTAACTCTGTGAGATGAATTAACAGAACACAAAGCAGTTTCTCAGACAGCTTCTTTCCGGTTTTTAAATGAAGATATTTCCTTCTTCAGCATAGCCCTCTATGGGCTTCCAAATATCACTTTGCAAATTCCACAAGGACAGTCTTAGCGAAAGGCTACTTGAGGGAAACGCTGTAAGTCTGTGAGATGAATTAGCAGAACACAAAGCAGTTTCTCAAGCTTCTTTTCAGTTTTTATCTGAGGATATTTCCTTTTCACCATTGCCCTCTATGGGCTTCCAAATATCACATTGCAAATTCCACAAGAACAGTCTTAGCAAAAGGCTTCTTGAGGGGAACGTTGTATCTCTGTGAGATGAATTAACAGAACTCAAAGCATTTCTCAGAAAGCTTCTTTCCAGTTTTTAACTGAAGATATTATCTTTTTAACCATTGCCCTCTATGGGCCTCGAAATATCACGTTGCAAATTCCAAAAGAACAGTCTTAGTTAACGGCTTCTTGATGGGAAAGCTGTAACTCTGTGAGATGAATTAACAGAACACAAAGCAGTTTCTCAGAAAGCTTCTTTCCAGTTTTTATCTGAAGATGTTTCCTTTTTCACCCTAGCCCTCTACGGGCTTCCAAGTATCACCGTGCAAATTCCACAAGAACCGTCTTAGTGAACGGCTTTTTGCAGGTAAAACTGTAACTCTTTGAGATGAATTAAGAGAACACAAAGCAGTTTCTCAGAAAGCTTCTTTTCAGTTTTTATCTTAGGATATTTTCTTTTTCACCATAGCCCTCTATGGGCCTCCAAATATCACTTTGCGAATTCCGCAAGAACAGTCTTAGCAAAGGCTTCTTGAGGGGTAAGCTGTATCTCTGTGAGAAGAATTAACAGAACACAAAGCAGGTTCTAGAAAGCCTCTTTTCTGTTTTTATCTTAGGATATTTCCTTTTTTACCGTAGCCCTCTATGTGCTTCCAAATGTCAATTTTCAGATTCCACAAGAACAGTCTTAGCGAAAGGGCTCTTGAGGGGAAAGCTGAATCTCTGTGAGATGAATTAACAGAACACAAAGCAGTTTCTCAGAAAGCTTCTTTCCAGTTATACTTCCTTTTCCACCATTGCCGTGTATGGGCTTCCAAATATCACATTGCAAATCCCGCAAGAACAGTCTTAGTGAACGGCTTCTTGAGGGGAAAGCTGTAACTCTGTGAGATGAATTAACAGAAGACAAAGCCGTTTCTCGGAAACTTCTTTCCAGTTTTTAACTGAAGATATTTCCTTTTTCACCATAGCCCCCTATGGGCTTCCAAATATCACTTTGCAAATTAAACAAGGACAGTCTTCGCGAAAGGCTTCTTGAGGGGAACGCTGTAACTCTGTGAGATGAATTAACAGAACACAAAGCAGTTTCTCAGAAAGTTTCTTTCTCACTTTTATTGGAGTTTATTTACTTTGCCCCTGTAGTCTTCAAAGGGATCCGAAATAACAGTTCTCAGATTCCACAAAAATAAGGCTAGCAAACAGCTCTACGAAATACAGCTGTAACTCCGTGAGTTGAAGTCACTTTACACAAAGCAGTTTCTCAGAAAGCTTTTCCAGTTTTCATCTTAGGATGTTTCCTTTTCACCATAGCCCTCTATGGGCTTCCAAACGTCACTTTGCAAATTCCACAAGAACAGTCTTGGTGAACAGCTTCTTGAGGGGAAAGCTGTAACTCTGTGAGATGAATTAACAGAACACGAAGCAGTTTCTCAGAAAGCTTGTTTCTCACTTTTATTGGAGGATATTTCCTTTGGCCCTATAGTCTTCAAAGGGATCCGAAATAACAGTTCTCAGATTCCACAGAAATAAGGCTAGCAAACAGCTCTACGGAATACAGCTGTAACTCCGTGAGTAGAAGTCACATATCACAAAGCAGTTGCTCAGAAAACTTCTTTTCAGTTTTTAACTGAAGATATATCCTTCTTCACCATAGCCCTCTATGGGCTTCCATATATCACTTTGCAAATTCCACAGGAACAGTCTTAGTGAACGGCTTCTTGAAGGGAAAGTTGTAACTCTGTGAGATGAATTAACAGAAACAAAGAAGATTCTCCGAAAGCTTCTTTTCAGTTTTTATCTTAGGATATTTCCTTTTTCATCATAGCCCTGTATGGGCTTCCAAATATCACATTGCAAATTCCACAAGAACAGTCTTAGCGAAAGGCTTCTTGAGGGGAAAGCTGTATTTCTGTGAGATGGATTAACAGAACACAAAGCATTTTCTCAGACAGCTTCTTTCCGGTTTTAAATGAAGATGTTTCCTTTTTCACCATAGCCCTCTATGGGCTTCCAAATATCACTTTGCAAATTCCACAAGGACAGTCTTAGCGAAAGGCTACTTGAGGGAAACGCTGTAAGTCTGTGAGATGAATTAGCAGAACACAAATAGTTTCTCACAAAGCTTCTTTTCAATTTTTATGTGAGGATATTTCCTTTTTCGCCATAGCCCTCTTTGGGCTTCCAAATATTACATTGCACATTCGACAAGAACAGTCTTAGCAAAAGGCTTCTTGAGGGGAACGCTGTATCTCTGTGAGATGAATTAACAGAACTCAAAGCATTTCTCAGAAAGCTTCTTTCCAGTTTTTAACTGAAGATATTATCTTTTTAACCATTGCCCTCTATGGGCCTCGCAATATCACTTTGCAAATTCCAAAAGAACAGTCTTAGTTAACGGCTTCTTGATGGGAAAGCTGTAACTCTGTGAGATGAATTAACAGAACACACAGTAGTTTCTCAGAAAGCTTCTTTCCAGTTTTTATCTGAAGATTTTTCCTTTTTCACCCTAGCCCTCTACCGGCTTCCAAGTATCACCGTGCAAATTCCAAAAGAACCGTCTTAGTAAACGGCTTTTTGCGGGTAAAACTGTAACTCTGTGAGATACATTAAGAGAACACAAAGCAGTTTCTCAGAAAACTTCTTTTCAGTTTTTATCTTAGGATATTTTCTTTTTCACCATAGCCCTCTATGGGCCTCCAAATATCACTTTGCGAATTCCGCAAGAACAATCTCAGCCAAAGGCTTCTTGAGGGGTAAGCTGTATCTCTGTGAGAAGAATTAACAGAACACAAAGCAGGTTCTAGAAAGCCTCTTTTCTGTTTTTATCTTAGGATATTTCCTTTTTTACTGTAGCCCTCTATGTGCTTCCAAATATCAATTTTCAAATTCCACAAGAACAGTCTTAGCGAAAGGGCTCTTGAGGGGAAAGCTAAATCTCTGTGAGATGAATTAACAGAACACAAAGCAGTTTCTCAGAAAGCTTCTTTTCAGTTTTTAACTGAAGATATTTCCTTTTCACCATAGCCCTCTATGGGCTTCCAAATATCACTTTACAAATCCCGCAAGAACAGTCTTAGTGAACGGCTTCCTTTGAGGAAAGCTGTAACTCTGTGAGATGAATTAACAGAACACAAAGCCGTTTCTCAGAAAGCTTCTTTCCAGTTTTTAACTGAAGATATTTCCTTTTTCACCATAGCCCCCTATGGGCTTCCAAATATCACTTTGCAAATTAAACAAGGACAGTCTTCGCGAAAGGCTTCTTGAGGGGAACGCTGTAACTCTATGAGATGAATTAACAGAACACAAAGCAGTTTCTCAGAAAGTTTCTTTCTCACTTTTATTGGAGATTATTTTCTTTGCCCCTGTAGTCTTCAAAGGGATCGGAAATAACAGTTCTCAGATTCCACAGAAATAAGGCTAGTAAACAGCTCTAGGAAATAAAGCTGTAACTCTGTGAGTTGAAGTCACTTATCACAAAGCAGTTTCTCAGAAATCTTCATTTCAGTTTTTAAATGAAGATATGTCCTTCTTCACCGTAGCCCTCTATGGGCTTCCAAATATCACTTTGTGAATTCCACAAGAACAATCTTAGTGAACGGCTTCTTCAGGAGAAAGCTGTAAATCTGTGAGATGAATTAACAGAACACAAAGCAGTTTCTCAGAAAGCTTCTTTTCAGTTTTTATCTTAGTATATTTCCTTTTTCACCATCGCACTCTATCGGTTTCCAAATATCACTTTGCAAATTCCACAAGAACAGTCTTAGTGAACGGCATCTTGAAGGGAAAGTTGTAACTCTTTGAGATGAATTAAAAGAACACAAAGCCGTTTCTGAGAAAGCTTCTTTCCAGTTTTTATCTGAAGATGTTTCCTTTTTCACCATAGCCCTCTATGGGCTTCCAAGTATCACTTTGCAAATTCCACAAGACGGTCTTAGTGAACGGCTTCTTGCGGAGAAAGCTCTATCTCTTTGAGATGAATTAAGAGAACGCAAAGCAGTTTCTCAAGCTTGTTTTCAGTTTTTATCTTAGGATATTTCCTTTTTCACCATAGCCTCTATGGGCTTCCAAATATCACTTTGCAAATTCCACAAGAACACTCTTAGCGAAAGGCTTCTTGAGGGGAACGCTGTAACTCTGTGAGATGAATTAACAGAACTCAAAGCAGTTTCTCAGAAAGCTTCTTTCCAGTTTTTTACTGAAGATATTTCCTTTTCACCATTGCCCTCTATGGGCTTCCAAATATCACTTTGCAAATTCCACAAGAACAGTCTTAGTGAACGGCTTCTTGAGGGGAAAGCTGAATCTCTGTGAGATGAATTAACAGAACACAAAGCAGTTTCTCAGAAAACTTCTTTCCAGTTTTTGTCTCAAGATGTTACCTTTTTCACCATAGCCCTCTATGGGCTTCCAAGTATCACTGTGCAAATTCCACAAGAACAGTCTTAGTGAGCGGCTTCTTGCCAGGAATGCTGTAACTCTGTGAGATGAATTAACAGAACACAAAGCAGTTTCTCAGAAAGATTCTTTTCAGTTTTTATCTTGGGATATTTCCTTTTTCACCATAGCCCTCTATGTGCTTCCAAATATCATTTTGAAAATTCCACAAGAACAGCCTTAGACAAAGGTTTCTTGTGGGGTAGATGTATCTCTGTGAAATGAATTAACAGAACACAAAGCAGATTCTGAGAAAGCTTCTTCTCATTTTTTATCTGAGGATATTTACTTTTCACCGTAGCCCTCTATGTGCTTCCAAATATCACTTTGTAAATTCCACAAGAACACTCTTAGCGAAAGGGTTCTTGAGGGGAACGCTGTAACTCCGTGAGATGAATTAACAGAACGAAAGCAGTTTCTCAGAAAGCTTCTTTTCAGTTTTTATCTTAGGATATTTCCTTTTTCGCCACAGCCCTCTATGGGCTTCCAAATATCTCTGTGCAAATTCCACAAGAACAGTCTTAGCGAAATGTATCTTGAGTGGAACGGTGTAACTGTGTGAGATGAATTAACAGAACTCAAAGCAGTTTCTCAGAAAGCTTCTTTCCAGTTTTCATCTGAGGATATTTCCTTTTTCACCATAGCTCTATGGGCTTCCAAATATCACTTTGCAAATTCCACAGAACAGTCTTAGTGAACGGCTTCTTGAGGGAAAGCTGTAACTCTGTGAGATGAATTAAGAGAACACAAAGCAGTTTCTCAGAAAGCTTCTTTTCAGTTTTTATCTGAAGATATTTCCTTTTTACTGTAGCCCTCTATGTGCTTCCAAATATCAATTTTCAAATTCCACAAGAACAGTCTTAGCGAAAGTGCTCTTGAGGGGAAAGCTAAATCTCTGTGAGATGAATTAACAGAACACAAAGCAGTTTCTCAGAAAGCTTCTTTACAGTTTAAACTGAAGATACTTCCTTTTCCACCATTGTCGTCTATGGGCTTCCAAATATCACTTTACAAATCCCGCAAGAACAGTCTTACTGAACGGCTTCCTTAGGGGAAAGCTGTAACTCTGTGAGAGGAATTAACAGAACACAAAGCCGTTTCTCAGAAAGCTTCTTTCCAGTTTTTAACTGAAGATATTTCCTTTTTCACCATAGCCCCCTATGGGCTTCCAAATATCACTTTGCAAATTAAACAAGGACAGTCTTTGCGAAAGGCTTCTTGAGGGGAACGCTGTAACTCTATGAGATGAATTAACAGAACACAAAGCAGTTTCTCAGAAAGTTTCTTTCTCACTTTTATTGGAGATTATTTTCTTTGCCCCTGTAGTCTTCAAAGGGATCGGAAATGACAGTTCTCAGATTCCACAGAAATAAGGCTAGTAAACAGCTCTAGGAAATAAAGCTGTAACTCTGTGAGTTGAAGTCACTTATCACAAAGCAGTTTCTCAGAAATCTTCATTTCAGTTTTTAAATGAAGATATGTCCTTCTTCACCGTAGCCCTCTATGGGCTTCCAAATATCACTTTGTGAATTCCACAAGAACAATCTTAGTGAACGGCTTCTTCAGGAGAAAGCTGTAAATCTGTGAGATGAATTAACAGAACACAAAGCAGTTTCTCAGAAAGCTTCTTTTCAGTTTTTATCTTAGTATATTTCCTTTTTCACCATAGCCTCTATGGGCTTCCAAATATCACTTTGCAAATTCCACAAGAACAGTCTTAGTGAACGGCTTCTTGAGGGAAAGCTGTAACTCTGTGAGATGAATTAAAAGAACACAAAGCAGTTTCTCAGAAAGCTTCTTTCCAGTTTTTATCTGAAGATATTTCCTTTTTCACCATAGCCCTCTATGGGCTTCCAAATATCACTTTGCAAATTCCACAAGAAGAGTCTTAGTGAACGGCTTCTTGAGGAAAGCTGTAACTCTGTGAGATGAATTAAGAGAACACAAAGCAGTTTCTCAGAAAGCTTCTTTTCAGTTTTTATCTTAGGATATTTCCTTTTCACCATAGCCCTCTATGGGCTTCCAAATATCACTTTGCAAATTCCACAAGAACAGTCTTAGTGAACGGCTTCTTGAGGAAAGCTGTAACTCTGTGAGATGAATTAACAGAACACAAAGCAGTTTCTCAAGCTTCTTTCCAGTTTTTATCTGAGGATATTTCCTTTTCACCATAGCCTCTATGGGCTTCCAAATATCACTTTGCAAATTCCACAAGAACAGTCTTAGCAAACAGCTCTACGGAATACAGCTGTAACTCTGTGAGATGAATTCACAGATCACAAAGCAGTTTCTCAGAAAACTTCTTTTCAGTTTTTAACTGAAGATATTTCCTTTTTCACCATAGCCTCTATGGGCTTCCATATATCACTTTGCAAATTCCACAAGAACAGTCTTAGTGAACGGCTTCTTGAGGGAAAGCTGTAACTCTGTGAGATGAATTAACAGAACACAAAGCAGTTTCTCAGAAAGCTTCTTTTCAGTTTTTATCTTAGGATATTTCCTTTTTCACCATAGCCCTCTTTGGGCTTCCAAATATCACTTTGCAAATTCCACAAGAACAGTCTTAGCGAAAGGCTTCTTGAGGGGAACGCTGTAACTCTGTGAGATGAATTAACAGAACACAAAGCAGTTTCTCAGAAAGCTTCTTTCCAGTTTTTATCTGAAGATATTTCCTTTTCACCATAGCCCTCTATGGGCTTCCAAGTATCACTTTGCAAATTCCACAAGAACAGTCTTAGTGAACGGCTTCTTGAGGGAAAACTGTAACTCTGTGAGATGAATTAAGAGAACACAAAGCAGTTTCTCAGAAAGCTTCTTTTCAGTTTTTATCTTAGGATATTTTCTTTTTCACCATAGCCCTCTATGGGCTTCCAAATATCACTTTGCAAATTCCACAAGAACAGTCTTAGTGAAAGGCTTCTTGAGGGGAAAGCTGTAACTCTGTGAGAAGAATTAACAGAACACAAAGCAGTTTCTCAGAAAGCTTCTTTTCTGTTTTTATCTTAGGATATTTCCTTTTTCACCGTAGCCCTCTATGGGCTTCCAAATATCACTTTGCAAATTCCACAAGAACAGTCTTAGCGAAAGGCTTCTTGAGGGAAAGCTGTAACCCTGTGAGATGAATTAACAGAACACAAAGCAGTTTCTCAAGCTTCTTTCCAGTTTTTAACTGAAGATATTTCCTTTTCACCATAGCCTCTATGGGCTTCCAAATATCACTTTGCAAATTCCTCAAGAACAGTCTTAGTGAACGGCTTCTTGAGGAAAGCTGTAACTCTGTGAGATGAATTAACAGAACACAAAGCCGTTTCTCAGAAAGTTTCTTTCCAGTTTTTAACTGAAGATATTTCCTTTTCACCATAGCCCCTATGGGCTTCCAAATATCACTTTGCAAATGCCACAAGGACAGAATTAGTGAAATGCTGCTTGAGGGGTAAGCTGTAAATCTGTGAGATGAATTAACAGAACACAAAGCAGTTTCTCAGAAAGTTTCTTTTCAGTTTTTATCTTAGGATATTTCCTTTGGCCCTATAGTCTTCAAAGGGATCCGAAATAACAGTTCTCAGATTCCACAGAAATAAGGCTAGCAAACAGCTCTACGAAACACAGCTGTAACTCTGTGAGATGAATTCACAGAACACAAAGCAGTTTCTCAGAAAACTTCTTTTCAGTTTTTAACTGAAGATATTTCCTTTTTCAACATAGCCCTCTATGGGCTTCCAAATATCACTTTGTAAATTCCACAAGAACAGTCTTAGCGAAAGGCTTCTTGAGGGGAACGCTGTAACTCTGTGAGATGAATTAACAGAACGCAAAGCAGTTTCTCAGAAAGCTTCTTTCCAGTTTTTAACTGAAGATATTTCCTTTTCACCATAGCCCTATGGGCTTCCAAATATCACTTTGCAAATTCCACAAGAACAGTCTTAGTGAAAGGCTTCTTGAGGGAAAGCTGTAACTGTGAGATGAATTAACAGAACACAAAGCAGTTTCTCAAGCTTCTTTCCAGTTTTTATCTGAAGATGTTTCCTTTTTCACCGTAGCCCTCTATGGGCTTCCAAGTATCACTTTGCAAATTCCACAAGAACAGTCTTAGTGAACGGCTTCTTGAGGAAAGCTGTAACTGTGAGATGAATTAAGAGAACACAAAGCAGTTTCTCAGAAAGCTTCTTTTCAGTTTTTATCTTAGGATATTTTCTTTTTCACCATAGCCTCTATGGGCCTCCAAATATCACTTTGCAAATTCCACAAGAACAGTCTTAGCAAAGGCTTCTTGAGGGAAAGCTGTATCTCTGTGAGAAGAATTAACAGAACACAAAGCAGTTTCTCAGAAAGTTTCTTTTCAGTTTTTATCTTAGGATATTTCCTTTTTCACCGTAGCCCTCTATGGGCTTCCAAATATCATTTGCAAATTCCACAAGAACAGTCTTAGCGAAAGGCTTCTTGAGGGAAAGCTGTAATTCTGTGAGATGAATTAACAGAACACAAAGCAGTTTCTCAGAAAGCTTCTTTCCAGTTTTTAACTGAAGATATTCCTTTTCACCATAGCCTCTATGGGCTTCCAAATATCACTTTGCAAATTCCACAAGAACAGTCTTAGTGAACGGCTTCTTGAGGGAAAGCTGTAACTCTGTGAGATGAATTAAGAGAACACAAAGCCGTTTCTCAGAAAGTTTCTTTCCAGTTTTTAACTGAAGATATTTCCTTTTTCACCATAGCCCTATGGGCTTCCAAATATCACTTTGCAAATTCCACAAGGACAGTCTTACCGAAAGGCTTCTTGAGGGAAAGCTGTAACTCTGTGAGATGAATTAACAGAACACAAAGCAGTTTCTCAGAAAGTTTCTTTCCAGTTTTTATCTGAGGATATTTCCTTTGGCCCTATAGTCTTCAAAGGGATCCAAATAACAGTTCTCAGATTCCACAGAAATAAGGCTAGCAAACAGCTCTACGAATACAGCTGTAACTCTGTGAGTTGAAGTCACTTTACACAAAGCAGTTTCTCAGAAAACTTCTTTTCAGTTTTAACTGAAGATATTCCTTTTCACCATAGCCTCTATGGGCTTCCAAATATCACTTTGTAAATTCCACAAGAACAGTCTTAGTAAAAGGCTTCTTGAGGGGAACGCTGTAACTCTGTGAGATGAATTAACAGAACTCAAAGCAGTTTCTCAGAAAGCTTCTTTCCAGTTTTTAACTGAAGATGTTTCCTTTTTCACCCTAGCCCTCTATGGGCTTCCAAGTATCACCATGCAAATTCCACAAGAACCGTCTTAGTGATCGGCTTTTTGCGGTAAATCTGTAACTCTGTGAGATGAATTGAGAGAACACAAAGCAGTTTCTCAGAAAGCTTCTTTTCAATTTTTATCTTAGGATACTTTCTTTTTCACCATTGCCCTCTATGGGCCTCCAAATATCACTTTGCGAATTCCGCAAGAACAGTCTCAGCCAAAGGCTTCTTGAGGGGTAAGCTGTATCTCTGTGAGAAGAATTAACAGAACACAAAGCAGATTCTAGAAAGCCTCTTTTCTGTTTTTATCTTAGGATATTTCCTTTTTTACCGTAGCCCTCTATGTGCTTCCAAATATCAATTTTCAAATTCCAGAAGAACAGTCTAAGCGAAAGGGTTCTTGAGGGGAAAGCTGAATCTCTGTGAGATGAATTAACAGAACACAAAGCAGTTTCTCAGAAAGCTTCTTTCCAGTTTTTAACTGAAAATACTTCCTTTTCCACCATTGCCGTCTATGGGCTTCCAAATATCACTTTGCAAATCCCACAAGAATAGTCTTAGTGAACGGCTTCTTGAGGGGAAAGCTGTAACTCTGTGAGATGAATTAACAGAACACAAAGCCGTTTCTCAGAAAGTTTCTTTCCAGTTTTTAACTGAAGATATTTCCTTTTTCACCATAGCCCCCTATGGGCTTCCAAATATCACTTTGCAAATTCCACAAGGACAGTCTTAGCGAAAGGCTTCTTGAGGGGAAAGCTGTAACTCTGTGAGATGAATTAACAGAACACAAAGCAGTTTCTCAGAAAGCTTCTTTTCAGTTTTTATCTTAGGATATTTCCTTTTTCACCATAGCCCACTAAGGGCTTCCAAATATCAGTTTGCAAATTCCACAAGAAGAGTCTTAGCAAAAGGCTTCTTGAGGAAAGCTGTAACTCTGTGAGTTGAAGTCACTTTACACAAAGCAGTTTCTCAGAAATCTTCATTTCAGTTTTAACTGAAGATATTCCTTTTCACCATAGCCCTCTATGGGCTTCCAAATATCACTTTGTGAATTCCACAAGAACAGTCTTAGAGAAAGGCTTCTTGAGGGGAACGCTGTAACTCTGTGAGATGAATTATCAGAACTCAAAGCAGTTTCTCAGAAAGCTTCTTTCCAGTTTTTAACTGAAGATATTATCTTTTTAACCATTGCACGCTATGGGCCTCCGAATATCACTTCGCAAATTCCAAAAGAACAGTCTTAGTTAATGGCTTCTTGATGGGAAAGCTGTAACCATGTGAGATGAATTAACAGAACACAAAGCAGTTTCTCAGAAAGCTTCTTTCCAGTTTTTATCTGAAGATGTTTCCTTTTTCACCCGAGCCCTCTACGGGCTTCCAAGTATCACCGTGCAAATTCCACAAGAACAGTCTTAGTGAACGGCTTTCTGCGGGTAAAACTGTAACTTTGTGAGATGAATTAAGAGAACACAAAGCAGTTTCTCAGAAAGCTTCTTTTCAGTTGTTATCTTAGGATATTTTCTTTTTCACCATAGCCCTCTATGGGCCTCCAAATATCACTTTGCGATTTCCGAAAGAACAGTCTTAGCCAAAGGCTTCTTGAAGGGGAAGCTGTATCTCTGTGAGAAGAATTAACAGAACACAAAGCAGTTTCTCAGAAAGCTTCTTTTCAGTTTTTATCTTAGGATATTTCCTTTTTCACCATAGCCCTCTATGGGCTTCCAAATATCAATTTTCAAATTCCAGAAGAACAGTCTTAGCGAAAGGGTTCTTGAGGGGAAAGCTGTAACTCTGTGAGATGAATTAACAGAACACAAAGCAGTTTCTCAGAAAACTTCTTTCCAGTTTTTATCTGAGGATATTTCCTTTTTCACCATAGCCCTATGGGCTTCCAAATATCACTTTGCAAATTCCACAAGAACAGTCTTAGCGAAGGCTTCTTGAGGAAAGCTGTAACTCTGTGAGATGAATTAACAGAACACAAAGCAGTTTCTCAGAAAGATTCTTTCCAGTTTTTATCTTAGGATATTTCCTTTTTCACCATAGCCCTCTATGGGCTTCCAAATATCATTTTGAAAATTCCACAAGAACAGTCTTAGCCAAAGGCTTCTTGAGGGGAAGCTGTAACTCTGTGAGATGAATTAACAGAACACAAAGCAGTTTCTCAGAAAGCTTCTTTCCAGTTTTATCTTAGGTTATTTATTTTTCACCGTAGCCCTCTATGTGCTTCCAAATATCACTTTGTAAATTCCACAAGAACAGTCTTAGCGAAAGGGTTCTTGAGGGGAAAGCTGTAACTCCGTGAGATCAATTAACAGAACGAAAGCAGTTTCTCACAAAGCTTCTTTCCACTTTTTAACTGAAGATATATCCTTTTTCACCATAGCCCTCTATGGGCTTCCAAATATCACATTGTAAATTCCAGAAGAACAGTCCTAGTGAACGGCTTCTGGCGGGGAAAAGTGTAACTCTGTGAGATGAATTAAGAGAACACAAAGCAGTTTCTCAGAAAGCTTCTTTTCAGTTATTATCTTAGGATATTTCCTTTTTCACGATAGCCCTCTATGGGCCTCCTAAGATCACTCTGCAAATTCCACAAGTACAGTCTTAGAGAAAGGCTTCTTGAGGGAAAAGCTGTAACTCTGTGAGATGAATTTTCAGAACACAAAGCAGTTTCTCAGAAAGCTTCTTTTCAGTTTTTATTTTGGGATATTTCCTTTTCACCATAGCCTCTATGGGCTTCCAAATATCACTTTGCAAATTCCACAAGAACAGTCTTAGTGAAAGGCTTCTTGAGGAAAGCTGTAACTCTGTGAGATGAATTAACAGAACACAAAGCAGTTTCTCAGAAAACTTCTTTCCAGTTTTTATCTGAGGATATTTCTTTTTCACCATAGCCCTCTATGGGCTTCCAAATATCACTTTGCAAATTCCACAAGAACAGTCTTAGCGAATGGCTTCTTGAGGGGAAAGCTGTAACTCTGTGAGATGAATTAAGAACACAAAGCAGTTTCTCAGAAAGCTTCTTTCCAGTTTTTAACTGAAGATATTTCCTTTTTCACCATAGCCCTCTATTGGCTTCCAAATATCACTTTGCAAATTCCACAAGAACAGTCTTAGTGAAAGGCTTCTTGAGGGGAAAGCTGTAACTCTGTGAGATGAATTAACAGAACACAAAACAGTTTCTCAGAAAGCTTCTTTCCACTTTTAACTGAAGATATTTCCTTTTTCACCATAGCCTCTATGGGCTTCCAAATATCACTTTCAAATTCCACAAGAACAGTCTTAGCGAAAGGCTTCTGAGGGAAAGCTGTAACTCGTGAGATGAATTCACAGAACACAAAGCAGTTTCTCAAGCTTCTTTCCAGTTTTATCTGAAGATATTTCCTTTTTCACCATAGCTCTCTATGGGCTTCCAAATATCACTTTGCAAATTCCACAAGAACAGTCTTAGTGAACGGCTTCTTGAGGAAAGCTGTAACTCTGTGAGATGAATTAACAGAACACAAAGCAGTTTCTCAGAAAACTTCTTTTCAGTTTTATCTTAGGATATTTCCTTTTTCACCATAGCCCTCTATGGGCTTCCAAATATCACTTTGCAAATTCCACAAGAACAGTCTTATCGAAAGGCTTCTTAAGGGGAAAGCTGTAACTCTGTGAGATGAATTAACAGAACACAAAGCAGTTTCTCAGAAAGCTTCTTTCCAGTTTTCATCTGAGGATATTTCCTTTTTCACCATAGCCCTCTATGGGCTTCCAAATATCACTTTGCAAATTCCACAAGAACAGTCTTAGTGAAAGGCTTCTTGAGAGGAAAGCTGTAACTCTGTGAGATGAATTAACAGAACACAAAGCAGTTTCTCAGAAAGCTTCTTTTCAGTTTTTATCTGAGGATATTTCCTTTTTCACCATAGCCTCTATGGGCTTCCAAATATCACTTTGCAAATTCCACAAGAACAGTCTTAGCGAAAGGCTTCTTGAGGGGAAAGCTGTAACTCTGTGAGATGAATTAACAGAACACAAAGCAGTTTCTCAGAAAGCTTCTTTTCAGTTTTTATTTTGGGATATTTCCTTTTTCACCGTAGCCCTCTATGGGCTTCCAAATATCACCTTGCAAATTCCACAAGAACAGTATTAGTGAAAGGCGTCTTGAGGGGAACGCTGTAACTCTTTGAGATGAATTAACAGAACACAAAGCAGTTTCTCACAAACCTTCTTTCCAGTTTTAAACTGGAGATATTTCTTTTTTCACCATTGCCCTCTATGGGCTTCCAAATATCACTTTGCAAATTCCACAAGAACAATCTTAGTGAACGGCTTCCTTAGGGGAAAGCTGTAACATTGTGAGATGAATTTACAGAACACAAAGCAGTTCCTCAGAGAGCTTCTTTCCAGTTTTTAACTGAAGATATTTCCTTTTTCACCATAGCCCTCTATTGGGTTCCAAATATCACTTTGCAAATTCCACAACAACAGTCTTAGTGAAAGGCTTCTTGAGGGGAAAGCTGTAACTCTGTGAGATGAATTAACAGAACACGAAACAGTTTCTCAGAAAGCTTGTTTCTCACTTTTATTGGAGGATATTTCCTTTGGCCCTATAGTCTTCAAAGGGATCCGAAATAAAAGTTCTCAGATTCCACAGAAATAAGGCTAGCAAACAGCTCTACAGAATACAGCTGTAAGTCCGTAAGTAGAAGTCTCATATCACAAAGCATTTTCTCAGAAAGCTTCTTTCCAGTTTTTATCTGAAGATATTTCCTTTTTCAGCATTGCTCTCTAATGGCTTCCAAATTTCACTATACAAATTCCACAAGAACAGTATTAGTGAAAGGCTTCTTGAGGGGAAAGCTGTATCTCTGTGAGATGAATTAAAAGAACACAAAGCAGTTTCTCAGAAAACTTCTTTTCAGTTTTTATCTTAGGAAATTTCCTTTTCCACCGTAGCCCAAGATGGACTTCGAAATATCACTTTGCACATTCCACAAGAACAGTCTTAACGAAAGGCTTCTTGAGGGGAAAGCTGTAACTCTGTGAGATGAATTAACAGAACACAAAGCAGTTTCTCAGAAAGCTTCTTTGAAGTTTTCATCTTAGGATATTCCTTTTCACCATAGCCCTCTATGGGCTTCCAAGTATCACTTTGCAAATCCCACAAGAACAGTCTTAGTGAACAGCTTCTTGAGAGGAAAGCTGTAACACTGTGAGATGAATTAACAGAACACAAAGCAGTTTCTCAGAAAGCTTCTTTTCAGTTTTTATATTAGGATACTTCCTTTTTCACCATAGCTCACTATGGGCTTCCGAATATCACCTTGCAAATTCCAGAAGAACAGCCTTAGCAATAGGCTTATTTGAGGGTAAAGATGTAACTCTGTGAGATGAATTAACAGAACACAAAGCAGTTTCTCAGAAAACTTCTTCTCAGTTTTTATTTTAGGACATTTCCTTTTCCACCATTGCCCTCTATGGGCTTCCAAATATCACTTTGCAAATTCCACAAGAACAGTATTATGAAACGCTTCTTGAGGGCAAGCTGTAACTCTGTGAATTAAATTACCAGATCACAAAGCAGTTTCTCAGAAAGCTTCTTTCCAGTTTTTATCTTAGGATATTTCCTTTTCACCATAGCCCTCTTTGGGCTTCCAAGTATCACTTTGCAAATTCCACAAGAACAGGCTTAGTGATCGGCTTCTTTTGCGGAAAGCTGTAATTCTGTGAGATGAATTAACAGAACATCAAGCAGTTTCTCAGAAAGCTAGTTTTCAGTTTTTGTCTTACGTTATTTCCTTTTTCACCATAGACGTCCATGGGCTTCCAAATATCACTTTGCAAATTCCACAAGAACAGCCTTATCGAAAGGCTTCTTGAGGGGAAAGCTGTAACTCTGTGAGATGAATTCACAGATCACAAAGAAGATTCTCAGAAAGCTTCTTTCTCATTTTATTGGAGGATATTTCCTTTGGCCCTATAGTCTTCAAAGGGATCCGGAATAACAGTTCTCAGATTCCACAGAAATAAGGCTAGCAAACAACTCTACAAAATATGTCTGTAACTCCGTGAGTGGAAGTCACATATCACAAAGCAGTTTCTCAGAAAGCTTCTTTTCAGTTTTTAACTGAAGATATATCCTACTTCACCATAGCTCTCTATGGGCTTCCAAATATCGCTTTGCAAATTCCACAAGAACAGTCTTATTGAGCAGCTTCTTGAAGGAAAGGTTTAACTCTGTGAGATGAATTAACAGAACACAAAGCAGTTTCTCATAAAGATTCTTTTCAGTTTTTATCTTAGGATATTTCCTTTTTCACCATAGCCCTCTATGGGCTACAAAATGTCACTTTGCAAATTCCACCAGAACAGTCTTAGCGAAAGGCTTCTTGAGGGGAACGCTGTAACTCTGAGAGATGAATTAACAGAACACAAAGCAGTTTCTCAGAAAGCTTCTTTTCAGTTTTTATCATAGGATATTTCCTTTTTCACCATAGCCCACTATGGGCTTCCAAATATCACTTTGCAAATTACAGAAGATCAGTCTTAGTGAACGGCTTCTTGACGGTAAAGCTGTAACTCTGTGAGATGAATTAACAGAACACAAAGAAGTTTCTCAGAAAGCTGCTTTTCAGATTTTATATTAGGATATTTCCTTTTGCACCATAGCACTCTAAGGGCTTCCGAATATCACTTTGCAAATTCCACAAGAACACTCTTAGCGAAAGGCTTGTTGAGCGGAAAGCTGTAACTCTCTGAGATGGATTAACTGAACGCCAAGCAGTTTCTCAGAAAGCTTCTTTCCGGTTTTTAACGTAAGATATTTCCTTTTTCACCATAGCTTTCTACGGGCTTGCAAATATCACTTTGCAGATTCCACAAGGACAGTCTTACCGTAAGGTTTCTTGAGGGGAAAGGTGTAACCCTGTGAGATGATTTAACAGAAAAAAAAGCAGTTTCTCACAAAGCTTCTTTTCAGTTTTTATCTAAGGATATTTCCTTTTTCACCGTAGCCCTCTATGGGCTTCCAAATATCACTTTGCAAATTCCACAAGAACAGTCTTAGTGAACGGCTTCTAGAGAGAAATGCTGTAACTCTGTGAGATGAGTTAACAGAACACAAAGCAGTTTCTCAGAAAGCTTCTTTCCAGATTTTAATGGAAGATATTTCCTTTTTCACCATAGACATCTTTGGAGTTCCAAATATCACTTAGCAAACTCCACAAGAACAGTCTTAGTGAAAAACTTCCTGCAGGGAAAGCTGTAATTCTATGAGATGAATTAACAGAACACTAAGCGTTTCTCTGAAAGCTTCTTTCCAGATTTTAATGGAAGATATTTCCTTTTTCACCATAGCCATCTATGGGCTTCCAAATATCGCTTTGAAAATTCCACAAGGACTGTCTTACCGAAAGGCTTCTTGAGGGGAAAGCTGAACTCTGTGAGATGATTAACAGAACACAAAGCAGTTTCTCAGAAAGCTTCTTTTCAGTTTTTATCTTAGCATAATTCCTTTTTCACCATAGCCCTCTAGGGGCTTCCAAATATCACTTTGCAAATTCCACAAGGACAGTGTTACCGTAAGGCTTCTTGAGGGGAACGCTGTAACTCTGTGAGTAGAATTAACAGAAAACAAAGCAGTTTCTCAGAAAGCTTCTTTCCAGTTTTTTACTGAAGATATTCCTTTTTTCACCATAGCCCTCTAAGGGCTTCCAAATATCACTTTGCAAATTAAACAAGAACACTCTTAGGAAAGACATCTTGAGGGGTAAGCTGTAAATCTGTGAGATGAATTAGCAGAACACAAAGCAGTTTCTCAGAAAGCTTTTTTACAATTTTTATCTTAGGATATTTCCTTTTTCACCGTAAAGCTCTAGGGGTTCCAAACATCACTTTGCAAATTCCACAAGAACAGTCTTAGTGAACGGTTTCTTGAGTGGAAAGCTGTAACTCTCTGAGATGAATTAACAGAACACAAAGCAGTTTCTCAGAAACCTTCTTTCCAGTTTTTAATTGAAGATATTGCCTTTTTCACCATAGCTCTCTATGGGCTTTCAAAAATCACTTTGCAACTTCTTCAAGAACAGTCTTAGTGAACGGCTTCTTGAGCGGAAGGCTGTAACTCTGTGAGATGAATTATCAGCACACAAAGCAGTTTCTCTGGAAGCTTCTTTTCAGTTTTTATCTTAGGATATTTTCTTTTTCACCGTAGCAATCTATGGGATTCCAAATATCACTTTGCAAATTCCACAAGAACAGTCTTACCAAAAGACTTTTTGAGGGGGGAGCTGTAACTCTGTGAGATGAATTCACAGAACACAAAGAAGTGTCTCAGAAAGCTTCTGTTCTGTTTTTATCTTAGGATATTTCCTTTTTCACCATAGCCCTCTATGGGCTTCCAAATATCACTTTGCAAATTCCACAAGAACAGTCTTAGCGAAAGGCTTCTTGAGGGGAATGCTGTAACTCTGTGCCATGAATTAACAGAAAACAAAGCAGTTTCTCAGAAAGCTTCTTTCCAGTTTTTAACGGAAGATATTTCCTTTTTAACCATAGCCCTCTATGAGCTTCCAAAAATCACTTTGAAAATTCCACAAGGACAGTCTTACTGAACGGCTTCTTGAGGGGAAAGCTGTAACTCTGTTAGGTGAATTAACAGAACACAAAACAGTTTCTCAGAAAGCTTCTTTTCAGTTTTTATCTTAGGATATTTCCTTTTTCACCATAGCTCTCTATGGGCTTCCAAATATCACTTTGCAAATTCCACAAGAACAGTCTTACCGAAAGACTATTGAGGAGTAAGCTGTAACTCTGTGAGATGAATTATCGGAACACAAGACAGTTTCTCAGAAAGCTTCTTTCCAGATTTTAATGGAAGATATTTCCTTTTCACCATAGCCCTCTAGGGCTTCCAAATATCACTTTGAAAATTCCACAAGAACAGTCTTACCGAAAGGCTTCTTGAGGGAAAGCTGTAACTCTGTGAGATGAATTAACAGAACACAAAGCAGTTTCTCAGAAAGCTTCTTTCCAGTTTTTAACTGAAGATATTTCCTTTTCACCATAGCCCTCTATGGGCTTCCAAATATCACTTTGAAAATTCCACAAGGACAGTCTTACTGAACGGCTTCTTGAGGGGAAAGCTGTAACTCTGTTAGGTGAATTAACAGAACACAAAACAGTTTCTCAGAAAGCTTCTTTTCAGTTTTTATCTTAGGATATTTCCTTTTTCACCATAGCTCTCTATGGGCTTCCAAATATCACTTTGCAAATTCCACAAGAACAGTCTTACCGAAAGACTATTGAGGAGTAAGCTGTAACTCTGTGAGATGAATTATCGGAACACAAGACAGTTTCTCAGAAAGCTTCTTTCCAGGTTTTAAAAGAAGATATTTCCTTTTTCACCATAGCCCTCTAGGGTCTTCCAAATATCATTTTGAAAATCCCATAAGAACATTGTTACCGAAAGGCTTCTTGAGGGGAAAGGTGTAACTCTGTGAGATGAATGAACAGAACACAAAGCAGTTTCTCAGAAAGCTTCTTTCCAGTTTTTAACTGAAGATATTTCCTTTTTCACCATAGCCCTACATGGGATTTCAAATATCACTTTTCAAATTCCACAAGAACAGTCTTAGTGAAAGGCTTCTTGAGGGGAAAGCTGTAACTCTGTGAGATGAATTAACAGAATACAAAGCAGTCTCTCAGAAAGCTTCTTTCCAGTTTTTAACTGAAGACATTTCCATTTTCACCATAGCCCTCTTTGGGCTTCCAAATATCACTTTGCAAATTCCACAAGAACACTCTTACTGAACGGCTTTTTGAAGGGAAAGCTGTAACCCTGTGAGATGAATTAACAGCACCAAAGAAGTTTCTCAGAAAGCTTCTTTTCTGTTTTTATCTTAGGAAATTTCCTTTTTCACCATAGACCTCTATGGGATTCCAAATATCACTTTGCAAATTTCACAAGAACAGTCTTAGTGAACGACTTCTTGAGGGGAAAGCTGTAACTCTGTGAAATGAATTAACAGAACCAAAGCAGTTTCTCAGAAAGCTTCTTTTCTGTTTTTATCTTAGGATATTTCCTTTTTCACCATAGCCCTCTATGGGCTTCCAAATAACACTTTGCAAATTCCACAAGAACAGTCTTACCGAAAGGCTTTTTGAGGGGAAAGCTGTAACTCTGTGAGACGAATTAACAGAACACAAAACAGTTTCTTGGAAAGCTTCCTTTCAGTTTTTATCTTAGTATATTTCCTTTTTCACCATAGCCCTCTATGGGCTTCCAAATATCACTTTGCAAATTCCACAAGAACAGTCTTAGCGAAAGGCTTCTTGAAAGGATAGCTGTAACTCTGTGAGATGAACTAACAGAACACAAAGCAGTTTCTCAGAAAGCTTTTTTCCAGTTTTTAAATGAAGATATTTCCTTTTTCACCGTAGCCCTCTATTGGCTTCCAAATATCGCTTTGCGAATTCCACAAGAAAATTCTTAGTGAATGGCTTATTGAGGGGAAAGCTATAACTCTGTGAGATGAATTAGCAGAACACAAAGCAGTTTCTCAGACAGCTTCTTTCCAGTTTTTAACTGAAGATATTTTCTTTTTCACCATAGCCTCTATGGGCTTCCAAATATCACTTTGCAAATTCCACAAGGACAGTCTTACTGAAGGCTTCTTGAGGGAAAGCTGTAACTCGGTAGATGAATTAACAGAACACAAAGCAGTTTCTCAAAAAGCTTCTTTTCAGTTTTTATCTTAGGATATTTCCTTTTTCACCACAGCTCTCTATGGGCTTCCAAATATCACTTTGCAAATTCCACAAGAACACCCTTAGCAAAAGGATTCTTGAGGGAAAAGCTGTAACTCTGTGTGATGAATTAACAGAACACAAAGCAGTTTCTCAGAAAGCTTCTTTCCAGTTTTTAACTGAAGATATTTCCTTTTCACCACGTTCCTCTATGGACTTCCAAATATCACTTTGCAGATCCCACAAGAAAAGTGTTAGTGAACGTCTTCTTGAGGGCAAAGCTGTAACTCTGGGAGACGAATTAGCAGAACACAAAGCAGTTTCTCAGACAGCTTCTTTCCAGTTTTTAACTGAAGATATTTTCTTTTTCACCATAGCCTTCTATGGGTTTCCAAATATCACTTTGCCAATTCCACATGGACAGTCTTACCGAAAGGCTTCTTGAGGGGAAAGCTGTTACTCTGTGAGATGAATTAATAGAAAACAAAGCAGTTTCTCAGAAAGCCTCTTTTCAGTTATTATCTTAGGATATTTCCTTTTCCACCATACTCCTCCATGGGCTTCCAAATATCACTTTGCAAATTCCACAAGAACACTCTTAGCGAAAGACTTCTTCAGGGGATTGCTGTAACTCTGTGAGATGAATTAACAGAACACAAAGCAGTTTCTCAGAAAGCTGCTATCCAGTTTTTAACTGAAGATATTTCCTTTTTCACCACGTTCCTCTATGGACTTCCAAATATCACTTTGCAGATCCCACAAGAAAAGTGTTAGTGAACGTCTTCTTGAGGGCAAAGCTGTAACTCTGGGAGACGAATAGAGAGAACACAAAGCTGTTTCACAGAAATCTTCTTTGCAGTTTTTATCTTAGGATACATCCTTTTTCACCATAGCCCTCTATGGGCTTCCAAATATTACTTTGCAAATTCCTCAAGAACAGCCTTAGGGAAAGGCTTCTTGAGGGGAAAACTGTAACTCTGTGAGGTAAATTAACAGAACACAAAGCAGTTTCACATTAAGCTTCTTTCCAGTTTTCAACTGAAATTATTTCCTTTTTCACCATAGGCCTCTACGGGCTTACAAATATCACTTTGGAAATTCCACAAGGACAGTCTTCACGAAACGCTTCTTGAGGGAAACTCTGTAACTCTGTGAGATGAATTAACAGCACACAAAGCAGTTTCTCAGAAAGCTTATTTCCAGTTTTTAAAAGAAGATATTTCCTTATTCACCATACCCCTCTAGGGAATTCCAAATATCACTTTTCAAGTGCCACAAGAACAGTCTTATTGAACGGCTTCTAGATTGGAATGCTGTAACTCTGTGAGGTGAATTAACAGAACACAGAGCAGTTTCTCAGAAAGTTTCTTTTCAGATTTTATCTTAGGAATTTTCCTTTTTCACCATAGCCCTCTATGGGCTTCCAAATATCACATTGCAAATTCCAGAAGAACCGTCTTAGCGAAAGGCTTCTTGAGGGGAAAGCTGTAACTCTGTGAGATGAATTAACAGAACACAAAGAAGTTTCTCAGAAAGCTTCTTTCCAGTTTTTAACTGAAGATATTTCCTTTTTCAACATAGCCCTCTATGGGCTTCCAAATATCATTTTGCAAATTCCACAAGAACAGTCTTAGTGAATGGCTTATTGAGGGGAACGCTGTAACTCTGTGAGATGAATTTCCAGAACACAAAGCAGTTTCTCAGAAAGCTTCTTTCCAGTTTTTAACTGAAGATATTTCCTTTTTCACGTGAGCCCTCTATGGGCTTCCAAGTATCACTTTGCAAATTACCCAGGAACATTATTATGGAACGACTTCTTGACGGGAAAGCTGTAACTCTGTGAGATGAATTAACAAAACACAAAGGAGTTCTCAGAAAGCTTCTTTTCTGTTTTTAAGTTAGGATATTTCCTTTTTCACCATAGCCATATATGGGCTTCCAAATATCACTATGCAAATTACACAAGAACAGGCTTAGCGAAAGGCTTCTTGAGGGGAATGCTGTAACTCTGTGAGATGAATTAACAGAACACAAAGGAGTTTCTCATAAAGCTTCTTTCCCATTTTTAACTGAAAATATTTCTTTTTTCACCATAGCCCTCTTTGGGCTTCCAAATATCACTTTGCAAATTCCACAAGAACAGTCCTACTGAACGGCTTCTTGAGGGGAAAGCTGTAACTCTGTAAGATGAATTAACAGAACACAAAGCAGTTTCTCAGAAACCTTCTTTTTTGTTTTTGTCTTAGGATATTTCCTTTTTCACCATAGCCCTCTACGGGCTTCTAAATATTACTTTGCAATTCCACAAGAACAGTCTTAGTGAACGGCTTCTTGACGGGAAACCTGTAACTCTGTGAGAGGAATTAACAGAACACAGGGCAGTTTCTCAGAAAGTTTCTTTTCAGTTTTTACCTTCGGATATTTCCTGTCTCACTACAACCTTCTATAGGCTTCCAAATATCCCTTTGCAAATTCCACAAGAACAGTCTTCGCGAAAGGATTTTTGAGGAAAACTGTAATTCTGTGAGATGAATTAAGAGAACACAAAGCAGTTTCTCAGAAAGCTTCTTTCCCGTTTTTAACTGAAGATATTCCCTTTTTCACCATAGCCCTCTATGGGCTTCCAAATATGACTTTGCAAATTCCATAAGAACAGTCTTAGCGAAAGGCTTCTAGAGCGGAAAGCTTTAACGCTGTGAGATGGATTGACAGAACACAAAGCAATTTCTCAGAAAGCTTCTTTTCAGTTTTTATCTTCGGATATTTCCTTTTTCACCATAGCTCTCTAAGGGCTTCCAAATATCACTCTGCAAATTCCTCAAGAACAATCTTAGCGAACGGCTTCTTGAGGGGAACGCTGTAAATTTGTGAGATGAATTAACAGGACACAAAACAGTTTCTCAGAAAGCTTCTTTCCAGTTTTTAACTGAAGATATTCCCTTTTTCACCGTAGCCCTCTAAGGGCTTCCAAATATCACTTTGCAAATTCCACAAGGACAGCCTTACCGAAAGGCTTCTTGAAGGGAAAGCTGTAACACTTTTAGATGAATTAACAGAACACAAAGCAGTTTCTCAGAAAGCTTCTTTTCAGTTTTTATCTTAGGATATTTCCTTTTTCACCATAGCCCACTATGGGCTTCCAAATATCACTTTGCAAATTCCTCAAGAACAGTCTTAGCGAAAGGCTTCTTGAGGGGAAAGCTGTAAATTTGTGAGATGAATTAACAGGACACAAAACAGTTTCTCAGAAAGCTTCTTTCCAGTTTTTAACTGAAGATATTCCCTTTTTCACCGTAGCCCTCTAAGGGCTTCCAAATATCACTTTGCAAATTCCACAAGGACAGCCTTACCGAAAGGCTTCTTGAAGGGAAAGCTGTAACACTTTTAGATGAATTAACAGAACACAAAGCAGTTTCTCAGAAAGCTTCTTTTCAGTTTTTATCTTAGGATATTTCCTTTTTCACCATAGCCCTCTATGGGCTTCCAAATATCACTTTGCAAATTCCACAAGAACAGTCTTAGCGAATGGCTTCTTGAGGGGAACGCTGTAACTCTGTGAGATGAATTAACAGGACACAAAGCAGTTTCTCGGAAAGCTTCTTTCCAGTTTTTAACTGAAGATATTTCCTTTTTCATCATAGCCCTCTATGGGCTTCCAAATGTCACTGTGCAAATTCCACAAGAAGAGCCTTAGCGAAAGGATTCCTGAGGGGAATGCTGTAACTCTGTGAGATGAATTTACAGGACACAAAGCAGTTTCTCAAAAAGCTTTTTTCCAGGTTTTAACTGAAGTTATTTTCTTTTCAACAAAGCCCTCTATGGGCTTCCAAATATCACTTTGTAAATTCCACAAGAACAGTCTTAGTGAACGGTTTCTTGAGGGAAAAATTTTAACTCTGTGAGACGAATTAACAGAACACAACGCAGTTTCTCAGAAAGCTTCTTTTTAGTTTTTATCTTAGGATATTTCCTTTTTCACGATTGCCATCTACGGTCTTCTAAATGTCACTTTGCAAATTCCACAAGAACAGTCTTAGCCAAAGGCTTATTGATAGTAAAGCTGTAACTCTGTGAGATGAATTAACAGAACACAAAGCAGTTTCCCAGAAAGCTTCTTTCCAGTTTTTAACTGAAGCTATTTCCTTTTTCACCATAGCCCTCTATGGGCTTCCAAATATCACTTTGCAAATTCCTCAAGAACAGTCTTAGTGAATGGCTTAATAAATGAAAGCTGTAACTCTGTGAGATAAATTAACAGAACACAAAGCAGTTTCTCAGAAAGCTTCTTTTCAGTTTTTATCTTAGGATATTTCCTTTTTCACCATAGCCCTCTATGGGCTTCCAAATATCACTTTGCAAATTCCACAAGAACAGTCTTAGCGAAAGGCTTCTTGAGAGGAAAGCTGTAACTCTGTGAGATGAATTAACAGAACACAAAGCAGTTTCCCAGAAAGCTTCTTTCCAGTTTTTAACTGAAGATATTTCCTTTTTCACCATAGCCCTCTATGGGCTTCCAAATATCACTTTGCAAATTCCTCAAGAACAGTCTTAGTGAATGGCTTAATAAATGAAAGCTGTAACTCTGTGAGATAAATTAACAGAACACAAAGCAGTTTCTCAGAAAGCTTCTTTTCAGTTTATATCTTAGGATATTTCCTATTCACGATAGCCCTCTATGGGCTTCCAAATATCACTTTGCAAATTCCACAAGAACAGTCTTAGCGAAAGGCTTCTTGAACAGAACGCTGTAACACGGTGAGATGAATTAACAGAACACAAAGCAGTTTCTCAAAAAGCTTGTTCTCAGTTTTTATCTTAGGATATTTTCTTTTTCACCATAGCTCTCTATGGGCTTCCAAATATCACTTTGAATATTTCACAAGAATAGTCTTAGTGAACGGCTTCTTGTGGGGAAAGCTGTAATTCGGTGAGATGAATTAACAGACACAAAGCAGTTTCTCAGAAATCTTCTTTTCCATTTTCATCTTAGGATATTTCCTTTTTAACCATAGCCCTCTATGGGCTTATAAATATCACTTTGCAATTTCCACAAGAACAGTCTCTGTGAGTAGATTAATGAAGGGAAAGCTGTAACTCTGTGAGGTGAATTAACAGAACACAAACCACTTTCTCAGAAAGCTTCTTTCCAGTTTTCAACTGAAGATATTTCCTTTTTCATCACAGCCCTCTATGGGTTTCCAAGTATCACTTTGCAAATTCCACAAGGACAGTCTTACCGAAAGGCTTCTTGAGGGGAAAGATGTAAGTCTGTGAGATGAATTAACAGAAAACAAAGAAGTTTCTCAGAAAGCTTCTTTTCAGTTTTAATCTTAGGATATTTCCTTTTTCACCGTAGCCCTCTATGGACTTCCAAATATCACTTTGCAAATTCCACAAGAACACTCTTAGCGAAAGGCTTCTTGAGCAGAAAGTTGTAACTCTGTGAGATGAATTAACAGAACACAAAGCAGATTCTCAGAAAGGTTCTTTCCAGTTTTTAACTGAAGATATTTCCTTTTTCATCACAGCCCTCTATGGGTTTCCAAGTATCACTTTGCAAATTCCACAAGGACAGTCTTACCGAAAGGCTTCTTGAGGGGAAAGATGTAAGTCTGTGAGATGAATTAACAGAAAACAAAGAAGTTTCTCAGAAAGCTTCTTTTCAGTTTTAATCTTAGGATATTTCCTTTTTCACCGTAGCCCTCTATGGACTTCCAAATATCACTTTGCAAATTCCACAAGAACACTCTTAGCGAAAGGCTTCTTGAGCAGAAAGTTGTAACTCTGTGAGATGAATTAACAGAACACAAAGCAGATTCTCAGAAAGGTTCTTTCCAGTTTTTAACTGAAGATATTTTCTTTTTCACCTTAGCCCTCTGTGGGCTTCCAAATATCACTTTGCAAATTCCACAAGAACAGTCGTAGTGAACGGCTTCTTGAGGGGAAAGCTGTAACTCTGTGAGATGAATTAGCAGAACACAAAGCAGTTTATCAGAAAGCTTCTCTTCAGTTTTTATCTTAGGATATTTCCTTTTTCACCATAGCCCTCTATGGGCTTCCAAATATCACTTTGCAAATTACCCAAGAATAGTCTTAGTAAACGGCTTCTTGAGGAGAAAGCTGTACTTCTGTGAGATGAATTAACAGAACACAAAGCAGTTTCTCAGAAAACTTATTTTCAGTTTTTATCTTAGGATATTTCGTTTTTCACCATAGCCTTTTATGGGCTTCGAAATATCACTTTGCAAATTCCACAAGAACACGCTTAGCGAAAGGCTTCTTTGGGGAAAGCTGTAACTCTCTTTGATGAATTAACAGAGCACAAAGAAGTTTCTCAGAAAGCTCTTTCCAGTTTTTAACTGAAGATATTTCATTTTTAACCATAGCCCTCTATGGGCTTTGAAATATCACTTTGAAAATTCCACAAGAACAGTTAGTGAACGGCTTCTTGAGGGGAAAAGTGTAACTCTGTGAGTTGAATTACCAGAGCACAAAGCAGTTTCTAAGAAAGCTTCTTTTCAATTTTTATCTTAGGCTATTTCCTTTTTCACCATAGCCCTCTATGAGCTTCCAAATATCACTTTGCAAATTCCACAAGAACAGTCTTAGCGAAAGGCTTCTTAGGGGAATGCTATAACTCTGTGAGATGAATTAACAGAACACAAAGCAGTTTCTCAGAAAGCTTCTTTCCAGTTTTTAACTGAAGATATTTCCGTTTTAACCATAGCCCTCTATGGGCTTCCAAAGATCACTTTGCAAATTCCACAAGAACAGTTAGTGAACGGCTTCTTGAGGGCAAAAGTGTAACTCTGTGAGTTGAATTACCAGAACACAAAGCAGTTTCTCAGAAAGCTTCTTTTCAATTTTTATCTTAGGCTATTTCCTTTTTCACCACAGCCCTCTATGAGCTTCCAAATATCACTTTGCAAATTCCACAAGAACAGTCTTAGCGAAAGGCTTCTTGAGGGAAATCTGTAACTCTGTGAGATGAATTAACAGAACACAAAGCAGTTTCTCAGAAAGCTTCTTTCCAGTTTTTAACTGAAGATATTTCCGTTTTAACCATAGCCCTCTATGGGCTTCCAAATATCACTTTGCAAATTCCACAAGAACAGTTAGTGAACGGCTTCTTGAGGGCAAAAGTGTAACTCTGTGAGTTGAATTACCAGAACACAAAGCAGTTTCTCAGAAAGCTTCTTTTCAATTTTTATCTTAGGCTATTTCCTTTTTCACCACAGCCCTCTATGAGCTTCCAAATATCACTTTGCAAATTCCACAAGAACAGTCTTAGCGAAAGGCTTCTTAGGGGAACGCTGTAACTCTATGAGATGAATTAACAGAACACAAAGCAGTTTCTCATAAAGGTTCTTTCCAGTTTTTAACTGAAGATATTTACTTTTCCACCATTGCCCTATAAGGGCTTCCAAGTATCACTTTGCAAATTCCACAAGAACAGTCATAGCGAAAGGCTTCTTGAGGGGAAATCTGTACCTCTGTGAGATGAAATAACACAACACCAAGCAATTTCTCAGAAAGCTTCCTTCCAGTTTTTAATTGAAGATATTCCTTTTTCACCATAGCCCTCTATGGGCTTCCAAATATCACTTTTAAAATTCCACAAGGACAGTCTTATCGAAAGGAAGTTGAGGGGAAAGCTATAACTCTGTGAGATGAATTAACAGAACACAAAGCAGTTTCTCAGAAAGGTTCTTTCCAGTTTTTAACTGAAGATATTTCCTTTTTCACCATAGCTCTCTATGGGCTTACAAATATCACTTTGCAAATTTCACAAGAACAGTCTTAGTGAACGTCTTATTGAGGAGAAAGCTGTAACTGTGTGAGATGAATTAACAGAACAAAAAGCAGTTTCGCAGAAAGCTTCTTTTCAGTTTTTATCTTAGGATATTTCGATTTTTACCTTAGCCCTCTATGGGCTTCCAAATATCACTTTGCAAATTCCACATGAACAGTCTTCACGAAAGGCTTTTTGACGGGAAACCAGTAACTCTGTGAGATGAATTAACAGAACACAAAGCAGTTTCTTAGAAAGCTTCTCTCCAGTTTTTATCTTACGATATTTCCTTTTTCACCATAGCCCTCTACAGGCTTCAAAATATCACTTTGCAAATTCCACAAGAACATTCTTAGCGAATGGCTTCCTGAGGGGAACGCAGTAACACTGTGAGATGAATTAACAGAACACAAAGCAGTTTCTCAGAAAGATTCTTTCCAGTTTTTAACTGAAGATATTTCCTTTTTCACTATAGCCCTCTATGAGCTTCCAAATACGCTTTGCAAATTCCACCAGAACAGACTTAGTGAACGGCTTCTTGATTGGAAAGCTGTAACTCTGTGAGACGAAATAACAGAACACAAAGCAGTTTCTGAGAAAGCTTCTTTTCAGTTTTTATCTTAGGATATTTCCTTTTTCACCATAGCCATCTATGGGCTTCCAAATATCACTTTGCAAATTCCACAAGAACAGTCTTAGTGAACGGCTTCTTGAGGGGAACGCAGTAACACTGTGAGATGAATTAACAGAACACAAAGCAGTTTCTCAGAAAGATTCTTTCCAGTTTTTAACTGAAGATATTTCCTTTTTCACTATAGCCCTCTATGAGCTTCCAAATACGCTTTGCAAATTCCACCAGAACAGACTTAGTGAACGGCTTCTTGATTGGAAAGCTGTAACTCTGTGAGACGAAATAACAGAACACAAAGCAGTTTCTGAGAAAGCTTCTTTTCAGTTTTTATCTTAGGATATTTCCTTTTTCACCATAGCCATCTATGGGCTTCCAAATATCACTTTGCAAATTCCACAAGAACAGTCTTAGTGAACGGCTTCTTGAGGGGAAGGCAGTAACTATGAGAGATGAATTAACAGAACACAAAGCAGTTTCTCACAAAGCTTCTTTCAGTTTTTATCTTAGGATTTCTCCTTTTTCACCATAGCCCTCTATGGGCTTCCAATTATCACTTTCCAAATTCCAAAAGAACAGTCTTCCCGAAAGGTTTTTTGACGGGAATACTGTCACCCTGTGAGATGAATTAACAGAACACAAAGCAGTTTCTCAGAAAGCTTCTTTTCAGTTTTTATCTTAGGATATTTTCTTTTTCACCATAGCCGTCTAAGGGCTTCCAAATATCACTTTGCAAATTCCACAAGAACAGTCTTAGTGAACGGCTTCTTGAGGGGAAAACTGTAATTCTTTGAGACGAATTAACAGAACACAGAGCAGTTTCTCAGAAAGGTTCTTTGCAGTTTTTATCTTTGGCTATTTCCTTTTTCACCGTAGCCCGCAATGTGCTTCCAAATATCCCTTTGCAAATTCCTCAAGAACATTCTTAGCGATTGGCTTCTTTTGTGGACAGCTGTAAGTCTGTGAGATGAATTAACAGAACACAAAGCAGTTTCTCAGAAAGCTTCATTCCATTTTTTAATTGAAGATAGTTCCTTTTTCACCATAGACCTCTATGGGCTTCCAAATATCACTTTGCAAATTCCACAAGAACAGTCTTAACGAAAGGATTATTGAGGGGAAAGCTTTAACTCTGTGAGATGACTTAAGAGAACACAAATCAGTTTCTGAAAATCTTCTTTCCAGTTTTTAACTGTAGATATTTCCTTTTTCAACATAGCCATCTATGGGCTTCCAAATATCACTTTGCAAATTCCACAAGAACAGTCTTCGTGAACGGTTTCTTGAGAGGAAAGCTGTATCTCTATAAGTAGAATTAAGAGAATACAAAGCAGTTTCTCAGAAAACTTCTTTCCAGTTTTTAACTGAAGATATTTCTGTTTTCACCATAGCCCACTATGGGCCTTCAAATATCACTTTGCAAATTCCACAAAGACAGTTTTAGCGAAAGGCTTCTTGAGGGGAAAGCTGTAACTCTGTGAGATGAATTAACAGAACACAAAGCAGTTTCTCAGAAAGCTTCTTTTCCGTTTTTATCTTAGGATAGTTCATTTTTCACCCTAGCCCTCTATGGGTTTCCAAATATCACTTTGCAAATTCCACAAGAACACACTTAGAGAACGGCTTCTTGAGGGGAAGACAGTAACTCTGTGAGATGAATTAACAGAACACAAAGCAGTTTCTCAGAAAGCTTCTTTCCAGTTTTTAACTGAAGATATTTCCTTTTTCACCATAGCCGTCTATGGGCTTCCAAATATCATTTTACAAATTCCACAAGAACAGTCTTAGTGAACGGTTTCTTGAGAGGAAAGCTGTATCTCTATAAGTAGAATTAAGAGAATACAAAGCAGTTTCTCAGAAAACTTCTTTCCAGTTTTTAACTGAAGATATTTCTGTTTTCACCATAGCCCACTATGGGCCTTCAAATATCACTTTGCAAATTCCACAAAGACAGTTTTAGCGAAAGGCTTCTTGAGGGAAAGCTGTAACTCTGTGAGATGAATTAACAGAACACAAAACAGTTTCTCAGAAAGCTTCTTTTCCGTTTTTATCTTAGGATAGTTCATTTTTCACCCTAGCCCTCTATGGGTTTCCAAATATCACTTTGCAAATTCCACAAGAACACACTTAGAGAACGGCTTCTTGAGGGGAAGACAGTAACTCTGTGAGATGAATTAACAGAACACAAAGCAGTTTCTCAGAAAGCTTCTTTCCAGTTTTTAACTGAAGATATTTCCTTTTTCACCATAGCCGTCTATGGGCTTCCAAATATCATTTTACAAATTCCACAAGAACAGTCTTAGTGAAAGACTTCTTGAGTGGAAAGCTGTAACTCTGTGAGATGAATTAACAGAACACAAAGCAGTTTCGTAGAAAGCTTCTTTTCCGTTTTTATCTTAGGATAGTTCCTTTTTCACCATAGCCCTCTAAGGTTTTCCAAATATCATTTTGCAACTTCCACAAGAACAGTCTTAGCGAAAGGCTTCTTGAGGGGAAAGCTGTACCTTTTTGAGATAAAATAAGAAAACCAAAGCAGTTTCTCATAAACGTTGTTTCCAGATTTTAAATCAAGATATTTCCTTTTTCACCATAGCCCTATATGGGCTTCCATATATAACTTTACAATTTCCACAAGGACAGTCTTACCGAAAGGCTTCTTGAGTGGAAAGATGTAACTCTGTGAGATGAACTAACAGAACACAAAACAGTTTCTCAGAACGTTCTCTCCAGTTTTTAACTGAATATATTTCCTTTCTCACCATAGCCCGCTATGGGCTTCCAAATATCACTTTTCAAATTCCACAAGAACAGTCTTAGTGAACGGCTTCTTGAGGAGAAAGCTGTAACTCTGTCAGATGAATTAACAGAACACAAAGCAATTTCTCAGAAAGCTTCTTTTCCGTTTTTAGCTTAGGATATTTCCTTTTTCAACATGCCCTCTATGGCTTCAAATATCACTTTACAAATTCTCCAAGAACAGTCAGCGAATGGCTTCTTGAGCGGACAGCTGTAACTCTGTGAGAGATGAATTAACAAACACAAAGCAGTTTCTCAGAAAGCTTTTTCCGTTTTTATCTTAGGATATTTTCTTTTCACCATAGCCTCTAAGGTGTTCCAAATATCACTTTGCAAATTCACAAGAACAGTCTTAACGAAAGGCTTCTTGAGGGAATCGCTGTAACTCTGTGAGATGAGTTAACAGAAAACAAAGCAGTTTCTCAAGCTTCTTTCCAGTTTTAACTGAAGATATTTCCTTTTCACCATAGACCTCAATGGGCTTCCAAATATCACTTTGCAAATTCTCCAAGAACAGTCAGCGAATGGCTTCTTGAGCGGACAGTTGTAACTCTGAGAGATGAATTAACAAAACAGAAAGCAGTTTCTCAGAAAGCTTCTTTTCCGTTTTTATCTTAGGATATTTTCTTTTTCACCATAGCCCTCTAAGGTGTTCCAAATATCACTTTGAAAATTTCACAAGAATATTCTTAGCGAAAGGTTTCTTGAGGGGAACGGTGTAACTCTGTGAGATGAATTGACAGAACACAAAGCAGTTTCTCAGAAAGCTTCTTTCCAGTTTTAAACTGAAGATATTTCCTTTTTCACCATAGACCTCAATGGGCTTCCAAATATCACTTTGCAAATTCCACAAGGACAGTCTTAGTGAACGTCTTCTTGAGGGTGAAGGTGTAACTCTGTGAGATGAATTAACAGAACACAAAGCAGTTTCTCAGAAAGCTTCTTTTCAGTTTTTATGTTAGGCTATTTCCTTTTTCACCATAGTCCTCAAGGTGCTTCCAAATATCACTTTGCAAATTCCACAAGAACAGTCTTAGCAAAAGATTTCTTGAACAGACAGCTGAAACTCTGTGAGATGAATTAACAGAACACAAAGCAGTTTCTCAGAAAGCTTCTTTTCAGTTTTTATCTTAGGATATTTCCTTTTTCACCATAGCCCTCTATGTGCTTACAAATATCACTTTGCATATTCCACAAGAACCGTTTTAGTGAACGGATTCTTGAGGAGAAAGCTGTAACTCTGTGAGATCAATTAACAGAACACAAAGCAGTTTCTCAGAAAACTTATTTTCAGTATTTATCTTAAAACATTTCCTTTTTCACCATAACCCTCTATGGGCTTCCAAATATCACTTTGCAAATTCCACAAGAAGAGTCTTAGCGATAGGCTACTTGAGGCAACGATATAACTTCGTGAGATGAATTAACGGAACACAAAGCAGTTTCTCAGAAAGCTTCTTTTCAATTTTTATCTTAGGATATTTCCTTTTTCACCATAGCCCTCTATGGGCTTCCAAATATCACTTTGCAAATTCCACAAGAACAGTCTTAGTGAACAGTTCTTGAGGGAAAAGCGGTAACTCTATGAGATGAATTGACAGAATACAAAGCAGATTCTCAGAAACCTTCTTTCCAGTTTTTAACTGAAGATATTTCCTTTTTCAACATTGCCCTCTATGGGCTTCCAAATATCACTTTGCAAATTCCACAAGAACTTACTTAGTGAACGGATTCTTGAGGAGAAAGCTGTCACTCTGTGAGATGAATTAACAGAACACAAAGCAGTTTCTCAGAAAGCTTCTTTCCGTTTTTATCTTAGGATATTTCCTTTTCACCATAGCCCTCTATGGGCTTCCAAATATCACTTTGCAAATTCCACAAGAACAGTCTTAGTGAACAGTTCTTGAGGGAAAAGCGGTAACTCTATGAGATGAATTGACAGAATACAAAGCAGATTCTCAGAAACCTTCTTTCCAGTTTTTAACTGAAGATATTTCCTTTTTCAACATTGCCCTCTATGGGCTTCCAAATATCACTTTGCAAATTCCACAAGAACTTACTTAGTGAACGGATTCTTGAGGAGAAAGCTGTCACTCTGTGAGATGAATTAACAGAACACAAAGCAGTTTCTCAGAAAGCTTCTTTTCCGTTTTTATCTTAGGATATTTCCTTTTTCACCATAGCCCTCTATGGGCTTCCAAATGTCACTTTGCAAATTCCACAAGAACAGTCTTAACGAAAGGCTTCTTGAGCGGAACGCTGTAACTCTGTGAGATGAGTTAACAGAAAACAAAGAAATTTTTCAGAAAGCTTCTTTCCAGTTTTTAACTGAAGATATTTCCTTTTTCACCATAACCCTTTATGGGGTTCCAAATATCACTTTGCAAATTCCACAACAACAGTCTTAGTGAACGGCTTCTTGAGGGGAAAGCAGCAACTCTGTGAGATGAGATAACAGAGAACAAAGCAGTTTCTCAGAAAGCTTCTTTTCAGTTTTTATCTTAGGATATTTCCTTTTTCACCATTGCCCTCTAGGGGCTTCCAAATATCACTTTGCTAATTCCTCAAAAACAGGCTTACCGAAAGGCTTCATGAGGGGAAAGCTGTAACTCTGTGAGATGAATTAAGAGAACACAAAACAGTTTCTCAGAAAGCATCTTTTCAGTTTTTTGTTTTTTTTGTTTTGTTTTTTTTTAAATTTATTTATTATTATTAAACTTCAAGTTGTAGGGTACATGTGCACAATGTGCAGGTTTGCTACATATGTATACTTGTGCCATGTTGGTGTGCTGCACCCATCAACCCGTCATTTACATAAGGTATAACTCCCAGTGCAATCCCTCCCCCCCCCCTCCCCATGATAGGCCCCGTGTGTGATGTTCCCCTTCCGAGTCAAGTGATCTCATTGTTCAGTTCCACCTATGAGTGAGAACATGCGGTGTTTGGTTTTCTGTTCTTGTGATAGTTTGCTAAGAATGATGGTTTCCAGCTGCATCCATGTCCCTACAAAGGACACAAACTCATCCTTTTTTATGGCTGCATAGTATTCCATGGTGTATATGTGCCACATTTTCTTAATCCAATCTGTCACTGATGGACATTTGGGTTGATTCCAAGTCTTTGCTATTGTGAATAGTGCTGCAATAAACATACGTGTGCATGTGTCTTTATAGCAGCATAATTTATAATCCTTTGGGTATATACCTAGTAATGGGATGGCTGGGTCATATGGTACATCTAGTTCTAGATCCTTGAGGAATCGCCATACTGTTTTCCATAATGGTTGAACTAGTTTACAATCCCACCAACAGTGTAAAAGTGTTCCTATTTCTCCACATCCTCTCCAGCACCTGTTGTTTCCTGACTTTTGAATGATCGCCATTCTAACTGGTGTGAGATGGTATCTCATTGTGGTTTTGATTTGCATTTCTCTGATGGCCAGTGATGATGAGCATTTTTTCATGTGTCTGTTGGCTGTATGAATGTCTTCTTTTGAGAAATGTCTGTTCATATCCTTTGCCCACTTTTTGATGGGGTTGTTTGTTTTTTTCTTGTAAATTTGTTTGAGTTCTTTGTAGGTTCTGGATATTAGCCCTTTGTCAGATGAGTAGATTGCAAAAATTTTCTCCCATTCTGTAGGTTGCCTGTTCACTCTGATGGTAGTTTCTTTTGCTGTGCAGAAGCTCTTCAGTTTTTATCTTAGGATATTTTTTTTTCACCATAACCCTCTATGGGCTTCAAATATCACTTTGCAAATTACGCAAGAAGAGGCTTAGCGAAAGACTTCTTAAGGGGAACGCTGTAACTCTGTGAGATGAATTAACAGAACACAAATCAGTCTCTCAGAAAGCTTCTTTCCACTTTTTATCTGATGATATTTCCTTTTTCACCATTGCCCTCTAAGGGCTTCCAAATATCACTTTGCAAATTCCACAAGAACAGTCTTAGTGAACGACTTCTTGAGGGGAAAGCTGTAACTCTGTGAGATGAATTCACAGAACACAACACAGTTTCTCAGAAAGCTTCTATTCAGTTTTTATCTTAGGATATTTCCTTTTTCACCGTAGCCCTCTATGGGCTTCCAAATATCACTTTGAAAATTCCACAAGAATAGTCTAAGCGAAAGGCTTCTTGAGGGAAACGCTGTAACTCTTTGAAATGAATTAACAGAACACAAAGCAGTTTCTCAGAAAGCTTCTTTCCAGTTTTTAACTGCAGCTATTTCCTTTTTCACCATAGCCCTCAAAGGGCTTCCAAATATCAGTTTGCAAATTCCACAGGAACATTCTTAGTGAACGGATATTGAGGGGAAAGCTGTAACACTGTGAGATGAATTAACACAACACAAAGCAGTTTCTCAGAAAACTTCTTTCCAGTTTTTAACTGATGATATTTCCTTTTTCACCATAGCCCTCTATGGGCTTCTACATATTACTTTGCAAATTCCACAAAAACAGTCGTAGTTAACGGCTCCTTGAGGGGAAAGCTGTAACACTGTGAGATGAATTAACAGAACACAAATCAGTTTCTCAAAAAGCTTCTTTTCAGTTTTTATCCTAGGATATTTCCTTTTTCACCATAGCCTTCTATGGGCTTCCAACTATCACTTTGCAAATACCACAAGAACAGTCTTAGCGAAAGGCTTCTTGAGGGGAAAGCTGTAACTCTGTTATATGAATTAACAGAACACAAAGCAGTTTCTCAGAAAGCTTCTTTCCAGTTTTTAACGGAAGATATTTCCTTTTTCACCATAGCCCTCTACGGGCTTAAAAACATCACTTTGCAAATTCCACAAGGACAGTCTTACTGAAAGGCTTCTTGAGGGGTAAGCTGTAACTCTGTGAGATGAATTAACAGAAAACAAAGCAGTTTCTCAGAAAGTTTCTTTTCAGTTTTTATCTTAGGATATTTCCTTTTCAACCATAGCCTTCTACAGGCTTTCAAATATCACTTTGCAAATTCCACAAGAACAGTCTAAGCGAAAGTCGACTTGAGGGGAAGGCTGTAACTCCGTGAGATGAATTAATAGAACACAAAGCAGTTTCTCAGAAAGCTTCTTTCCAGTTTTTAACTGAAGATATTACCTTTTCACCATACCCTCTATGGGCTTCCAAATATCACTTTGCAAATTCCACAGGAACATTCTTAGTGAACGGATATTGAGGGAAAGCTGTAACACTGTGAGATGAATTAACACAACACAAAGCAGTTTCTCAGAAAACTTCTTTCCAGTTTTTAACTGATGATATTTCCTTTTTCACCATAGCCCTCTATGGGCTTCTACATATTACTTTGCAAATTCCACAAAAACAGTCGTAGTTAACGGCTCCTTGAGGGGAAAGCTGTAACACTGTGAGATGAATTAACAGAACACAAATCAGTTTCTCAAAAAGCTTCTTTTCAGTTTTTATCCTAGGATATTTCCTTTTCACCATAGCCTTCTATGGGCTTCCAACTATCACTTTGCAAATACCACAAGAACAGTCTTAGCGAAGGCTTCTTGAGGAAAGCTGTAACTCTGTTATATGAATTAACAGAACACAAAGCAGTTTCTCAGAAAGCTTCTTTCCAGTTTTTAACTGAAGATATTTCCTTTTCACCATAGCCCTCTATGGGCTTCAAATATCACTTTGCAAATTCCACAAGGACAGTCTTAACGACAGGCTTTTTGAGGGGAGATCTGTAACTCTGTGAGATGAATTAACAGAACACAAAGCAGTTTCTCAGAAAGCTTCTTTTCAGTTTTATCTTAGGATATTTCCTTTTCAACCATAGCCTCTACAGGCTTCAAATATCACTTTGCAAATTCCACAAGAACAGTCTAGCGAAAGTCGACTTGAGGGGAAGGCTGTAACTCCGTGAGATGAATTAATAGAACACAAAGCAGTTTCTCAGAAAGCTTCTTTTCAGTTTTTAACTGAAGATATTACCTTTTCACCATACCCTCTATGGGCTTCAAATATCACTTTGCAAATTCCACAAGGACAGTCTTAACGACAGGCTTTTTGAGGAGATCTGTAACTCTGTGAGATGAATTAACAGAACAGAAAGGAGTTTCTCAGAAAGCTTCTTTTCAGTTTCTATCTTAAGATATTTCCTAGGCCGGGCGCGGTGGCTCAAGCCTGTAATCCCAGCACTTTGGGAGGCCGAGACGGGCGGATCACGAGGTCAGGAGATTGAGACCATCCTGGCTAACACGGTGAAACCCGTCTCTACTAAAATATACAAAAAACTAGCCGGGCGTGGTGGCGGCGCCTGTAGTCCCAGCTACTCGGGAGGCTGAGGCAGGAGAATGGCGAACCCGGGAGGCGGAGCTTGCAGTGAGCTGAGATCCGCCACTGCACTCCAGCCTGGGCGACAGAGCCAGACTCCGTCTCAAAAAAAAAAAAAAAATATTTCCTTTTTCACCGTAGCCCTCAATGTTCTTTCAAATATCACTTTGCATATTCCACCAGAACAGTCTTAGCGAAGGCTTCTTGAGGGGAAAGCTGTAACACTGTGAGATGAATTAAAGAACACAAAGCAGTTTCTCAGAAAGCATCTTTTCAGTTTTCAACTGAAGATATTTCCTTTTTCACCAAAGCCCACTATGGGCTTCCAAATATCACTATGCAAATTCCACAAGAACAGTCTTAGTGAACGGTTTTGAGGAGAAAACTGTAACTCTGTGAGATGAATTAACAGAACACAAAGCAGTTTCTCAGAAAGCTTCTTTTCAGTTTTTATCTTAGGATATTTCCTTTTTCACCATAGCCCTCTATGGGCTTCCAAATATCACTTTGCAAATTCCACAAGAACAGTCTAGCGAAAGTCGACTTGAGGGGAAGGCTGTAACTCTGTGAGATGAATTAACAGAACACAAATCAGTTTCTCAGAAAGCTTCTTTTCAATTTTTATCTTAGGATATTTCTTTTTTCACCATAGCCTGCTATGGGCTTCCAAATATCACTTTGCAAATTCCACAAGAACAGTCTTAGCGAAAGGCTTCTTGAGGGTAACGCTGTAACTCTGTGAGATGAATTAACAGAACACAAAGCAGGTTCTCAGAAAGCTTCTTTCCAGTTTTTAACTGAAGATATTTTTTTTTCACCATAGCCCTCACGGGCTTCCAAATATCACTTTGCAAATTCCACAAGGACAGTCTTACTGAAAGGCTTCTTGAGGGGTAAGCTGTAACTCTGTGAGATGAATTAACAGAAAACAAAGCAGTTTCTCAGAAAGTTTCTTTTCAGTTTTTATCTTAGGATATTTCCTTTTCAACCATAGCCTTCTACAGGCTTTCAAATATCACTTTGCAAATTCCACAAGAACAGTCTAAGCGAAAGTCGACTTGAGGGGAAGGCTGTAACTCCGTGAGATGAATTAATAGAACACAAAGCAGTTTCTCAGAAAGCTTCTTTCCAGTTTTTAACTGAAGATATTACCTTTTTCACCATACCCCTCTATGGGCTTCCGAATATCGCTTTACAAATTCCACAAGGACAGTCTTAACGACAGGCTTTTTGAGGGGAGATCTGTAACTCTGTGAGATGAATTAACAGAACAGAAAGGAGTTTCTCAGAAAGCTTCTTTTCAGTTTCTATCTTAAGATATTTCCTAGGCCGGGCGCGGTGGCTCAAGCCTGTAATCCCAGCACTTTGGGAGGCCGAGACGGGCGGATCACGAGGTCAGGAGATCGAGACCATCCTGGCTAACACGGTGAAACCCCGTCTCTACTAAAATATACAAAAAACTAGCCGGGCGTGGTGGCGGCGCCTGTAGTCCCAGCTACTCGGGAGGCTGAGGCAGGAGAATGGCGAACCCGGGAGGCGGAGCTTGCAGTGAGCTGAGATCCGCCACTGCACTCCAGCCTGGGCGACAGAGCCAGACTCCGTCTCAAAAAAAAAAAAAAAGATATTTCCTTTTTCACCATAGCCCTTTGTGCTTCAAATATCATTTTGCATATTCCACCAGAACAGTCTTAGTGAAAGGCTTCTTGAGGAAAGCTGTAACTCTGTGAGATGAATTAAAGAACACAAAGCAGTTTCTCAGAAACCTTCTTTCCAGTTTTTAACTGAAGATATTTCCTTTTTCACCATAGCCCTCTATGGCTTCCAAATATCACTATGCAAATTCCACAAGAACAGTCTTAGTGAACGGTTTTGAGGAGAAAACTGTAACTCTGTGAGATGAATTAACAGATCACAAAGCAGTTTCTCAGAAAGTTTCTTTTCAGTTTTTATCTTGGTATATTTACTTTTCACCGTAGCCTATATGGGCTTGAAATATCCTCTTGCAAATTCCTCAAGAACAGTTTTAGCGAAAGGCTTCTTGAGAGGAACGCTGTAACTCTGTGAGATGAATTATCAGAACACAAAACAGTTTCTCAGAAAGCTTCTTTTCAGTTTTTAACTGAAGATATTTTTTCACCATAGCCTCTATGGGCTTCCAAATGTCACTTTGCATATTCCACAAGAACAGTCTTAGCGAAAGGCTTCTTGAGGGGAAAGCTGTAACTCTGTGAGATGAATTAACAGAACACAAAGCAGTTTCTCAGAAAGCTTCTTTCCAGTTTTTAACGGAAGATATTTCCTTTTTCACCATAGCCCTCTACGGGCTTAAAAATATCACTTTGCAAATTCCACAAGGACAGTCTTACCGAAAGGCTTCTTGAGGGGTAAGCTGTAACTCTGTGAGATGAATTAACAGATCACAAAGCAGTTTCTCAAAAACAGAAACTCTGTGAGATGAATTAACAGAACACAAAGCAGTTTCTCAGAAAACTTATTTTCAGTTTTTATCTTAGGAGATTTCCTTTTTCACCATAGCCCTCTATGGGCTTCCAAATATCACTTTGCAAATTCCACAAAAACAGTCTTAGCGAAAGGCTTCTAGAGGGAAACGCTGTAACTCTGTGAGATAAATTAACAGAACACAAAGCAATATCGCAGAAACCTTCTTTCCAGTTTTTAACTGGAGATATTTCCTTTTTCACCATAGCCGTCTACGGGCTTCCAAATAACACTTTGCAAATTCCTCAAGAACAGTCGTAGTGAACAGCTTCCTGAGTTGAAAGATGTATATCTGTGAGATTAATTAATATAACACAAAGTAGTTTCTCATAAAGCTTTCTTCCAGTTTACAGCTGAAGATATTTTCTTTTTCAACATAGCCCGCTATAGGCTTCCAAATGTCACTTTGCATATTCCACAAGGACAGTCTTACCGAAAGGGTTCTTGCGGGGAAATCTGAAACTCTGTGAGATGAATTAACAGAACACAAAGCAGTTTCTCAGAAAGCTTCTTTTCAGTTTTTAACTTAGGATATTTCCTTTTTCACCATAGCCCTCTATGGTCTTCCAAATATCACTTTGCATATTCCACAAGAACAGTCTTAGCGAAAGGCTTCTTGAGGGGACCTCTGTAACTCTGTGAGATGAATTAACAGAACACAAAGCAGTTTCTCAGAAAGCTTCTTTGCAGTTTTTAACTGAAGATATTTCCTTTTTCACCATAGCCCTCTATGGGCTTCCAAATATCACTTTGCATATTCCACAAGAACAGTCTTAGTGAACGGCTTCTTGAGGGGAAAGCTGTAACTCTGTGAGATGAATTAACAGAACACAAAGCAGTTTCTCAGAAAGCTTCTTTTCAGTTTTTATCTTAGGATATTTCCTTTTTCACCATAGCCCTCTATGGGCTTCCAAATATCACTTTGCATATTCCACCAGAACAGTCTTAGCGAAAGGCTTCTTGAGGGGAAAGCTGTAACACTGTGAGATGAATTAAAAGAACACAAAGCAGTTTCTCAGAAAACATCTTTTCAGTTTTTAACTGAAGATATTTCCTTTTTCACCATAGCCCTCTATGGGCTTCCAAATATCACTTTGCAAATTCCACAAGAACAGTCTTAGTGAAAGGCTTCTTGAGGGGAAAGCTGTAACTCTGTGAGATGAATTAACAGAACACAAAGCAGTTTCTCAGAAACCTTCTTTCCAGTTTTTTCTTAGTATATTTCCTTTTTCACCATAGCCCTCTAAGGGCTTTCAAATATCACTTTGCAAATTCCACAAGAACAGTCTTAGTGAAAGGCTTCTTGAGGGGAAAGCTGTAACTCTGTGAGATGAATTAACAGAACACAAAGCAGTTTCTCAGAAAGCTTCTTTCCAGTTTTTAACTGAAGATATTTCCTTTTTCACCATAGCCCTCTATGGGCTTCCAAATATCACTTTGCAAATTCCACAAGAACAGTCTTAGCGAAAGGCTTCTTGAGGGGAAAGCTGTAACACTGTGAGATGAATTAACAGAACACAAAGCAGTTTCTCAGAAAGCTTCTTTCCAGTTTTTAACTGAAGATATTTCCTTTTTCACCATAGCCCTCTATGGGCTTCCAAATATCGCTTTACAAATTCCACAAGGACAGTCTTAACGACAGGCTTTTTGAGGAGATCTGTAACTCTGTGAGATGAATTAACAGAACAGAAAGGAGTTTCTCAGAAAGCTTCTTTTCAGTTTCTATCTTAAGATATTTCCTAGGCCGGGCGGTGGCTCAAGCCTGTAATCCCAGCACTGGGAGGCCGAGACGGGCGGATCACGAGGTCAGGAGATCGAGACCATCCTGGCTAACACGGTGAAACCCGTCTCTACTAAAATATACAAAAAACTAGCCGGGCGTGGTGGCGGCGCCTGTAGTCCCAGCTACTCGGGAGGCTGAGGCAGGAGAATGGCGAACCCGGGAGGCGGAGCTTGCAGTGAGCTGAGATCCGCCACTGCACTCCAGCCTGGGCGACAGAGCCAGACTCCGTCTCAAAAAAAAAAAAAAAAAAAAAGATATTTCCTTTTTCACCGTAGCCCTCAATGTTCTTTCAAATATCACTTTGCATATTCCACCAGAACAGTCTTAGCGAAAGGCTTCTTGAGGGGAAAGCTGTAACACTGTGAGATGAATTAAAAGAACACAAAGCAGTTTCTCAGAAAGCATCTTTTCAGTTTTCAACTGAAGATATTTCCTTTTTCACCAAAGCCCACTATGGGCTTCCAAATATCACTATGCAAATTCCACAAGAACAGTCTTAGTGAACGGTTTTTTGAGGAGAAAACTGTAACTCTGTGAGATGAATTAACAGAACACAAAGCAGATTTTTAGAAAGCTTCTTTTCAGTTTTTATCTTGGTATATTTACTTTTTCACCGTAGCCCTATATGGGCTTCGAAATATCCTCTTGCAAATTCCTCAAGAACAGTTTTAGCGAAAGGCTTCTTGAGAGGAACGCTGTAACTCTGTGAGATGAATTATCAGAACACAAAACAGTTTCTCAGAAACCTTCTTTCCAGTTTTTAACTGAAGATATTTCCTTTTTCACCGTAGCCCTCCATGGCCTTCCAATGTCACTTTGCAAATTCCACAAGAACAGTCTTAGCGAAAGGCTTCTTGAGGGGAAAGCTGTAACTCTGTGAGATGAATTAACAGAACACAAAGCAGTTTCTCAGAAAGCTTCTTTCCACTTTTGAACGGAAGATATTTCCTTTTTCACCATAGCCCTCTATGGGCTTCCAAATATAACATTGCAAATTGCACAAGAACATTCTTAGTGAACGGCTTCTTGAGGGCAAAGCTGTAACTCTGTGAGATGAATTAACAGAACACAAAGCAGTTTCTCAGAAAGCTTCTTTTCCGTTTTTATCTTAGGATATTTCCTTTTTCACCATAGCCCTTTGTGCGCTTCCAAATATCATTTTGCATATTCCACCAGAACAGTCTTAGTGAAAGGCTTCTTGAGGGGAAAGCTGTAACACTGTGAGATGAATTAAAAGAACACAAAGCAGTTTCTCAGAAAACATCTTTTCAGTTTTTAACTGAAGATATTTCCTTTTTCACCAAAGCCCATTATGGGCTTCCAAATATCACTATGCAAATTCCACAAGAACAGTCTTAGTGAACGGCTTCTTGAGGGGAAAGCTGTAACTCTGTGAGATGAATTAACAGAACACAAAGCAGTTTCTCAGAAACCTTCTTTCCAGTTTTTTTCTTAGTATATTTCCTTTTTCACCATAGCCCTCTAAGGGCTTTCAAATATCATTTTACAAATTCCCAGAGAACGACTTTAGTGAAAGGCTTCTTGAGGGCGACGCTGTAACTCTGTGAGATGAATTAACAGACCACAAAGCAGTTTCTCAGTACGCTTCTTTCCAGTTTTTAACTGAAGATATTTCCTTTTTCACTTTTGCCCTCTATGGGCTTCCAAATATCACTTTGCAAATGTCACAAGAACAGTCTTAGCAAAAGGCTTCTTAAGTGGAAAACTGTAACACTGTGAGATGAATTAACCGAACACAAATCAGTTTCTCAGAAAGCTTCTTTCCAGTTTTTAACTGAAGATATTTCCTTTTTAACCATAACCCTCTATGGGCTTCCAAATATAACTTTTCACATACCACAAGAACAGTCTTAGTGAACGACTTCTTGAGGAGAAAACAGTAACTTTGTGAGACGAATTAACAGAACACAAAGCAGTTTTTCAGAAAACTTATTTTCAGCTTTTCACTGAAGATATTTCCTTTTCACCATAGCCCTCTCACGGGCTTCCAAATATCACTTTGCAAATTCCAGATGAAAAGACTTAGTGAACGACTTCTTGAGGAGAAAGCAGAAACTCAGTGAGATGAATTAACAGAACACAAAGCAGTTTCTCAGAAAACTTATTTTCAGTATTAATCTTAGGATATTTCCTTTTTCACCACAGCCCTCTATGAGCTTCCAAATATCACTTTGCAAATTCCACAAGAACAGTCATAGCGAAAGGCTTCTTGAGGGGAACGCTGTAACTCTGTGAGATGAATTAACAGAACACAAAGCAATATCTCAGAAACATTGTTTCCAGTTTTTAACTGGAGATATTTCCTTTTCCACCATAGCCATCTACGGGCTTCCAAATAACACTTTGCAAATTCCTCAAGAACAGTCGTAGTGAACGGTTTCCTGAGTTGAAAGATGTAACTCTGTGAGATTAATTAACATAACACAAAGCAGTTTCTCATAAAGCTTCTTTCCAGTTTTCAACTGAAGATATTTTCTTTTTCAACATAGCCCGCTATCGGCTTTCAAATATCACTTTGCATATTCCACAAGGACAGTCTTACCGATAGGGTTCTTGCGGGGAAATCTGTAACTGTTTGAGATGAATTAACAGAACACAAAGCAGTTTCTCAGAAGGCTTCTTTTCAGTTTTTATCTTAGGATATTCTGTTTTCACCGTAGCCTCTATGGGCTTCCAAATATCACTTTGAAAATTCCACAAGAACCGTCTTAACGAAAGGCTTCTTGAGGGGAACGCTGTAACTCTGTGAGATGAATTAACAGAACACAAAGCAGTTTCTCAGAAAGCTTCTTTCCAGTTTTTAACTGAAGATATTTTCTTTTTCAACATAGCCCGCTATCGGCTTTCAAATATCACTTTGCAAATTCCACAAGAACAGTCTTAGAGAAAGGTTTCTTGAGGGGAAAGCTGTAACTCTGTGAGATGAATTAACAGAACACAAAGCAGTTTCTCAGAAAGCTTCTTTCCAGTTTTTAACTGAAGATATTTCCTTTTTCACCATAGCCCTCTATGGGCTTCCAAATATCACTATGCAAATTCCACAAGAACAGTCTTAGTGAACGGCTTCTAGAGGAGAAAGCTGTAACTTTGTGAGATGTATTAACAGAACACCAAGAAGTTTCTTAGAAAGCTTACTTCCAGTTTTTATCTCAGTATATTTCCTTTTTCACCAAAGCCCTCTAAGGGCTTTCAAATATCATTTTACAAATTCCCAGAGAACGACTTTAGTGAAAGGCTTCTTGAGGGCGACGCTGTAACTCTGTGAGATGAATTAACAGACCACAAAGCAGTTTCTCAGTACGCTTCTTTCCAGTTTTTAACTGAAGATATTTCCTTTTTCACTTTTGCCCTCTATGGGCTTCCAAATATCACTTTGCAAATGTCACAAGAACAGTCTTAGCAAAAGGCTTCTTAAGTGGAAAACTGTAACACTGTGAGATGAATTAACCGAACACAAATCAGTTTCTCAGAAAGCTTCTTTCCAGTTTTTAACTGAAGATATTTCCTTTTTAACCATAACCCTCTATGGGCTTCCAAATATAACTTTTCACATACCACAAGAACAGTCTTAGTGAACGACTTCTTGAGGAGAAAGCAGTAACTTTGTGAGACGAATTAACAGAACACAAAGCAGTTTTTCAGAAAACTTATTTTCAGCTTTTATCTTAGGATATTTCCTTTTTCACCATAGCCCTCTATGGGCTTCAAATATCACTTTGCAAATTCTACAACAACAGTCTTAGCGAAAGGCTTCTTGAAGGGAACGCTGTAACTCTGTGAGATGAATTAACAGAACACAAAGAAGTTTCTCACAAAGCTTCTTTCCCGTTTTTAATGAAGATATTTTCTTTTCACCGTAGCCTTCTATGGGCTTCCAAATATCACTTTGCAAATTCCACAAGAACAGTCTTAGCGAACGGCTTCTTGAGGGAAAGCTGTAACTCTGTGAGATGAATTAACAGAACACAAAGCAGTTTCTCAGAAAGCTTCTTTTCAGTTTTTATCTTAGGATATTTCCTTTTTCACCGTAGCCCTCTATGGTCTTCCAAATATCACTTTGCAAATTCCACAAGAACAGTCTTAGTGAACGGCTTCTTGAGGGAAAGCTGTAACTCTGTGAGATGAATTAACAGAACACAAAGCAGTTTCTCAGAAAGCTTTTTCCAGTTTTTAACTGAAGATATTTCCTTTTTCACCATAGCCCTCCATGGGCTTCCAAATATCACTTTGCAAATTCCACAAGAACAGTCTTAGTGAACGGCTTCTTGAGGGAAAGCTGTAACACTGTGAGATGAATTAACAGAACACAAAGCAGTTTCTCAGAAAGCTTCTTTCCAGTTTTTAACTGAAGATATTTCCTTTTTCACCATAGCCCTCTATGGGCTTCCAAATATCACTTTGCAAATTCCACAAGAACAGTCTTAGCGAAAGGCTTCTTGAGGGAAAGCTGTAACTCTGTGAGATGAATTAACAGAACACAAAGCAGTTTCTCAGAAAGCTTCTTTCCAGTTTTTAACTGAAGATATTTCCTTTTTCACCATAGCCCTCTATGGGCTTCCAAATATCACTTTGCAAATTCCACCAGAACAGTCTTAGTGAACGACTTCTTGGGGGAAAGCTGTAACTCTGTGAGATGAATTAACAGAACACAAAGCAGTTTCTCAGAAAGCTTCTTTTCAGTTTTTATCTTAGGATATTTCCTTTTTCACCATAGCCCTCTATGGGCTTCCAAATATCACTTTGCAAATTCCACAAGAACAGTCTTAGCGAAGGCTTCTTGAGGGAAAGCTGTAACTCTGTGAGATGAATTAACAGAACACAAAGAAGTTTCTCACAAAGCTTCTTTCCAGTTTTAACTGAAGATATTTCCTTTTCACCATAGCCTCTATGGGCTTCCAAATATCACTTTGCAAATTCCACAAGAACAGTCTTAGTGAACGGCTTCTTGAGGGGAAAGCTGTAACTCTGTGAGATGAATTAACAGAACACAAAGCAGTTTCTCAGAAAGCTTCTTTTCAGTTTTTATCTTAGGATATTTCCTTTTCACCTTAGCCCTCTATGGGCTTCCAAATATCACTTTGCAAATTCCACAAGAACAGTCTTAGTGAAAGGCTTCTTGAGGGGAAAGCTGTAACTCTTTGAGATGAATTAACAGAACACAAAGCAGTTTCTCAGAAAGATTCTTTCCAGTTTTTATCTGAAGATATTTCCTTTTTGACCATAGCCCTCTATGGGCTTCCAAATATCACTTTGCAAATTCCAAAAGAACAGTCTTAGTGAACGGTTTCTTGAAGGGAAAGCTTTAACTCTGTGAGATGAATTAACAGAACACAAAGCAGTTTCTCAGAAAGCTTCTTTTCAGTTTTTAACTGAAGATATTTCCTTTTCACCAAAGCCCATTATGGGCTTCCAAATATCACTATGCAAATTCCACAAGAACAGTCTTAGTGAACGGCTTCTTGAGGAAAGCTGTAACTCTGTGAGATGAATTAACAGAACACAAAGCAGTTTCTCAGAAACCTTCTTTCCAGTTTTTTCTTAGTATATTTCCTTTTCACCATAGCCCTCTAAGGGCTTTCAAATATCATTTACAAATTCCCAGAGAACGACTTTAGTGAAAGGCTTCTTGAGGCGACGCTGTAACTCTGTGAGATGAATTAACAGACCACAAAGCAGTTTCTCAGTACGCTTCTTTCCAGTTTTAACTGAAGATATTTCCTTTTCACCATAGCCCTCTATGGGCTTCCAAATATCACTTTGCAAATGTCACAAGAACAGTCTTAGCAAAAGGCTTCTTAAGTGGAAAACTGTAACACTGTGAGATGAATTAACCGAACACAAATCAGTTTCTCAGAAAGCTTCTTTCCAGTTTTAACTGAAGATATTTCCTTTTCACCATAGCCCTCTATGGGCTTCCAAATATAACTTTTCACATACCACAAGAACAGTCTTAGTGAACGACTTCTTGAGGAGAAAACAGTAACTTTGTGAGACGAATTAACAGAACACAAAGCAGTTTTTCAGAAAACTTATTTTCAGCTTTTATCTTAGGATATTTCCTTTTTCACCATAGCCCTCTATGGGCTTCAAATATCACTTTGCAAATTCTACAACAACAGTCTTAGCGAAAGGCTTCTTGAAGGGAACGCTGTAACTCTGTGAGATGAATTAACAGAACACAAAGAAGTTTCTCACAAAGCTTCTTTCCCGTTTTTAATGAAGATATCTCTTTTTCACCGTAGCCTTCTATGGGCTACCAAATATCACTTTGCAAATTCCACAAGAATAGTCTTACCGAATGGTTTTTAGAGGGGAAAGCTGTAACTCTGTGAGATGAAATAACAGAACACAAAGCAGTTTCTCAGAAAGCTTCTTTTCAGTTTATCTCTTAGGATATTTACTTTTTCACCGTAGCCCTTTATGGTCTTCGAAATATCACTTTGTAAATTCCACAAGAAGAGTCTTAGTGAACGGCTCCTTGAGGGGAAAGCTCTAACTCTGTGAGATGAATTAACAGAACACAAAGCAGTTTCTCAGAAAGCTTTTTTTTTCAGTTTTTAACTGAAGATATTTCCTTTTTCACCATAGCCCTCCATGGGCTTCCAAATATCACTTTGCAAATTCCACAATGAAAGTCTTATTGAACGGCTTCTTGAGGAGAACACTGTAACAATGTGAGATGAATTAACAGAACACAGCGCAGTTTCTCAGAAAGCTTGTTTCCATTTTTTAAATGAAGATATTTCCTTTTTCACCATAGCCCTATATATGCTTCCAAATATCACTTTGCAATTTCCACAAGAACAGTCTTAGCGAAAGGCTTCTTGAGGGGAAAGCTGTAACTCTGTGAGATGAATTAACAGAACACAAAGCAGTTTCTCAGAAAGCGTCTTTCCAGTTTTTCACTGAAGATATTTCCTTTTTCACCATAGCCCTCTACGGGCTTCCAAATATCACTTTGCAAATTCCAGATGAAAAGACTTAGTGAACGACTTCTTGAGGAGAAAGCAGAAACTCAGTGAGATGAATTAACAGAACACAAAGCAGTTTCTCAGAAAACTTATTTTCAGTATTAATCTTAGGATATTTCCTTTTTCACCACAGCCCTCTATGAGCTTCCAAATATCACTTTGCAAATTCCACAAGAACAGTCATAGCGAAAGGCTTCTTGAGGGGAACGCTGTAACTCTGTGAGATGAATTAACAGAACACAAAGCAATATCTCAGAAACATTGTTTCCAGTTTTTAACTGGAGATATTTCCTTTTCCACCATAGCCATCTACGGGCTTCCAAATAACACTTTGCAAATTCCTCAAGAACAGTCGTAGTGAACGGTTTCCTGAGTTGAAAGATGTAACTCTGTGAGATTAATTAACATAACACAAAGCAGTTTCTCATAAAGCTTCTTTCCAGTTTTCAACTGAAGATATTTTCTTTTTCAACATAGCCCGCTATCGGCTTTCAAATATCACTTTGCATATTCCACAAGAACAGTCTTAGCGAAAGGCTTCTTGGGAAATCTGTAACTGTTTGAGATGAATTAACAGAACACAAAGCAGTTTCTCAGAAGGCTTCTTTTCAGTTTTTATCTTAGGATATTCTGTTTTCCACCGTAGCCCTCTATGGGCTTCCAAATATCACTTTGAAAATTCCACAAGAACCGTCTTAACGAAAGGCTTCTTGAGGGGAACGCTGTAATTCTGTGAGATGATTTAACAGAACAAAAAGCAGTTTCTCAGAAAGGTTCTTTCCAGTTTTTAACTGAAGATATTTTCTTTTTCAGCATAGCCCTCTTTGGGCTTCCAAATATCACTTTGCAAATTCGAAAAGAACACGCTTATTGAAAGGTTTTAAGAAGGGAAAGCTGTAACTCTGTGAGATGAATTAACAGAACACAAATCAGTTTCTCAGAAAGCTTCTTTCCAGTTTTTAACTGAAGATATTCCCTTTTTCACCATAGCCCTCTATGCGCTTCCAAATATCACTAGGCAAATTCCACAAGAACAGTCTTAGTGAAAGGTTTCTTGAGCGGAAAGCTGTAACTCTGTGAGATGAATTAAGAGATCAAAAACCATTTTCTCAGAAAGCTTCTTTCTAGTTTTACTGAAGATATTTCGTTTTTCACCATTGCCCTCTATGGGCTTCCAAATATCACTTTGCAAATTCCACAAGAACAGTCTTAGTGAACGACTTCTTGAGGGTAAATCTGTAACTCTGTGAGATGAATTAACAGAACACAAAGCAGTTTCTCAGAAAGGTTCTTTTCAGTTTTCATCTTAGGATATTTCCTTTTTCACCGAAGCCCTCTATGGGCTTCCAAATTTCACGTTGCAAATTCCATAAGAACAGTCTGAATGAATGGCTTCTTGAGGGGAACGCTGTAACTCTGTGAGATGAATTAACGGAACACAAAGAAGTTTCTCAGGAAGTTTCTTTCCAGTTTTTAACAGTAGGTATTTCCTTTTTCACCATAAAACTCTATGTGCTTCCAAATATCACTTTGCAAGTTCCACAAGAACAGTCTTAGTGAACGGCTTCTTGAGGGAAAGCTGTAACTCTGTGAGATGAATTAACAGAACACAAAGCAGTTTCTCAGAAAGCTTCTTTTCAGTTTTCATCTTAGGATATTTCCTTTTTCACCGAAGCCCTCTATGGGCTTCCAAATTTCACGTTGCAAATTCCATAAGAACAGTCTGAATGAATGGCTTCTTGAGGGGAACGCTGTAACTCTGTGAGATGAATTAACGGAACACAAAGAAGTTTCTCAGGAAGTTTCTTTCCAGTTTTTAACAGTAGGTATTTCCTTTTTCACCATAAAACTCTATGTGCTTCCAAATACCACTTTGCAAGTTCCACAAGAACAGTCTTAGTGAACGGCTTCTTGAGGGAAAGCTGTAACTCTGTGAGAAGAATTAACAGAACACAAAGCAGTTTCTCAGAAAGCTTCTTTTCTGTTTTTATCTTAGGATATTTCCTTTTTCACCGTAGCCCTCTATGGTCTTCCAAATATCACTTTGCAAATTCCGCAAGAACACTCTTTGCGAAAGACTTCTTGAGGGTAACGCTGTAACTCTTTGAGATGAATTAACACAACACAAAGGAGTTTCTCACAAAGCTTCTTTCCAGTTTTTAACTGAAGATATTTCCTTTTTCACAATAGCCCTCTATGGTCTTCCAAATACGACTTTCCAAATTCCACAAGAACAGTCTTAGTGAACGACTTGTTGAGGGGAAATCTGTAACTCTGTGAGTTGAATTAACAGAACACAGAGCAGGTTGTCAGAAAACTTCTTTTCAGTTTTTATCTTAGGATATTTCCTTTTTCACCACATCCCGCTATGGGCTTCCAAATATCACTTTGCCAATTCCACAATAACAGTTTTAGAGAACGCATTCTTGAGGAGAAAGCTGTAACTCTTTGAGATTAATTAAGGGAACACAAAGCAGTTTCTCAGAAAGTTTGCTTCTAGTTTTTAACTGAAGATATATCCCTTTTCACATTTGCCCTCTAAGGGCTTCCAGATATCACTTTGCAAATTCCACAAGAACAGTCATAGTGAACGGCTTTTTGAGGGGAATGCTGTAACTCTGTGAGATGAATTAACAAAACACAAAGCAGTTTCTCAGAAAGCTTCTTTTCCGTTTTTATCTTAGGATATTTTCTTTTTCACCATAACCCTTTATGGGCTTCCAAACATCACTTTGCAAATTCCACCAGAACAGTCTTAGCGAAAGGCTTCTTGAGCGGAAAGCTGTAAGTCTGTGAGATGAATTAACAGAACACAAAGCAGTTTCTCAGAAAGCTTCTTTTCAGTTTTTATCTTAGAATATTTCCTTTTCCACCATAGCCCTCTATGGGCTTCCAAATATCACTTTGCATGTTCCACAAGAACAGTGTTAGCGAAAAGCTTCTTGAGGGGAACGCTGTAACACTGTGAGATGAATTAACACAACACAAAGCAGTTTCCCAGAAAGCTTCTTTCCAGTTTTTAACTGACGATATTTCCTTTTTCACGATTGCCCACTATGGGCTTCCAAATATCACTTTGCAAATTGCACAAGAAGAGTCTTAGTGAATGGCGTCTTCAGGGGAAACCTGTAACTCTGTGATATCAATTAACAGGACACAAAGCACTTTCTCAGAAAGTTTCTTTTACGTTTTTATCTTAGGATATTTCCTTTTACACCATAACCCTCTATGGGATTCGAAATATCACTTTGCAAGTTCCACAAGAACAGTCTTTGCGAAAGGCTTCTTGAGGGGAACGCTGTAACTATGTGAGATGAATTAACACAACACAAAGCAGTTTCTCAGAAAGTTTCTTTCCTGTTTTTAACTGAAGATATTTCCTTTTTCACCATTGTCCTCTGTGGGCTTCCAAATATCACTTTGCAAATTCCAAAAGCACCGTCTTAGTGAGAGGCTTCTTGAGGGGAAAGCTGTAACTCTGTGCATAAATTAACAGAACACAAAGCAGTTTCTCAGAAAACTTATTTTCAGTATTAATCTTAGGATATTTCCTTTTTCACCATAGCCCTCTATGGGCTTCCAAATATCACTTTGCAAATTACACAAGAACAGTCTTAGCGAAAGGCTTCTTGAGGGAAAGCTGTAACTATGTGAGATGAATTAACACAACACAAAGCAGTTTCTCAGAAAGTTTCTTTCCTGTTTTTAACTGAAGATATTTCCTTTTTCACCATTGTCCTCTGTGGGCTTCCAAATATCACTTTGCAAATTCCAAAAGCACCGTCTTAGTGAGAGGCTTCTTGAGGGGAAAGCTGTAACTCTGTGCATAAATTAACAGAACACAAAGCAGTTTCTCAGAAAACTTATTTTCAGTATTAATCTTAGGATATTTCCTTTTTCACCATAGCCCTCTATGGGCTTCCAAATATCACTTTGCAAATTACACAAGAACAGTCTTAGCGAAAGACTTCTTGAGAGGAAAGCTGTACCACAGTGAGATGAAATAACACAACACAAAGCAGTTTCTCAGAAACCTTCTTTCCAGTTTTTAACTGAAGATATTTCCTTTTTCACCATAACCTTCTATAGGCTTCCAAATATCACTTTGCAAATTCCACAAGCACAGTGTTACCGAAAGGCTTCTTGAGGGTAAAGCTATAACTCTGTGAGATGAATTAACAGAATACGTAGCAGTTTCTCAGAAAGGTTCTTTCCAGTTTTTAACTGAAGATATTTCCTTTTTCACCATAGCCCTCTATGGGCTTCCAAATATCACTTTGCAAATTGCACAAGAACAGTCTTAGTGAACGGCTTCTTGAAGGGAAAGCTGTAACTCTGTGAGATGAATTATCAGAACACAAAGCAGTTTCTCAGAAAGCTTCGTTACCGTTTTTATCTTAGGATATTTCCTTTTTCACCGTAGCCCTCAATGGGCTACCAAATATCACTTTGCAAATTCCACAAGAACAGTCTTAGTGAAAGGCTTCGAGAGGGGAATGCTGTAACTATGTGAGATGAATTCACAGAACACAAAGCTGTTTCTCAGAAAGCTTCTTTCCAGTTTTTAACTGAAGATATTTCCTTTTTCACCATAGCCCTCTATGGGGTTCCAAATATCACTTTGCTAATTTCACCATAACAGTCTTAGCGAAAGGCTTCTGGAGCGGAAAGCTGTAACTCTGTGAGATGAATTAACAGAACACAAAGCAGTTTCTCAGAAAGTTTCTCTTCAGTTTTTATCTTAGGATATTTCCTTTTTCACCATAGCCCTATAAGGGCTTCCAAATATCACTTTGCAAATTCCACAAGAACAGTCTTAGCGAAAGGCTTCTTGAGGGGAAAGCTGTAACTTTGTGAGATGAATTAACAGAACAGAAAGCAGTTTCTCAGAAACCTTCTTTTTAGTTTTTAACTGAAGATATTTCCTTTTTTCCAAAGCCCTGTATGGACTTCTAAATATCACTTTGCAAATTCCACAAGACCAGTCTTACCAAAAGATTTTTAGAGTGGAAAGCTGGAACTCTGTGAGATGAATTAACAGAACACAAAGCAGTTTCTCAGAAAGCTTCTTTCCAGTTTTTAACTGAGGATATTTCTTTTTTCACCATAATCCCTACGGGCTTCCCAATATCGCTTTGCATATACAACAAGTACAGTCTTACAGAAAGGGTTCTTGACGGGATAGCTGTAACTCTGTGAGATGAATTAACAGAACAGAAAGCAGTTTCTCAGAAAGCTTCTTTTCAGTTTTTCTCTTAGGATACTTTCTTTTTCACTGTAGCACTCTATGGTCTTACAAATATCACTTTGCTAATTCCACCAGAAGAGTCTTACAGAAAGGCTTCTTGAGCGGAAATTTGTATCTCTGTGAGATGAATTAACAGAGCACAAAGCAGTTTCTCAGAAAGATTCCTTACAGTTTTAACTGAAGATATTTCCTTTTTAACATAGTCCTCTATGGGCTTCCAAATATCACTTTGCAAATTTCACAAGAACAGTTTTATCGAAAGGTTTTTAGAGGTGAAAGGTGTAACTCTGTGAGATTAACTAAAAGAGCACAAAGCAGTTTCTCAGAAAGCTTTTTTTCAGTTTTGCTCTCAGGATATTTCCTTTTTCACATTGCCCTATAGGGCTTCCAAATATCCTTTTGCAAATTCGTCAAGACCAGTATTAGCGAAAGGCTTCTTGACGGGAACGCTGTAACTCTGTGACATGAATTAAGAGAACACAAAGCAGTTTCTCAGAAAGCTTCTTTCCAGTTTTTAACTGAATATATTTCCTTTTTCACATTTGTCCTCTTTGGGCTTCCAAATATCACTTTGCAAATTCCACAACAACAGTCTTAGCGAAAGATTTCTTAAGGGGAAAACTGTAACACTGTGAGATGAATTAACAGAACACAAAGCAGTTTCTCAGAAAGCTTCTTTCCAGTTTTTAACTGAAGATTTTTCCTATTTCACCATAGCCCTCTATGGGCTGCCAAATATCACCTTGCAAATTCCACAAGAACAGTCTTAGCGAAAGGCTTCTTGAGGAGAAAGCTGTAACTCTGTGAGATGAATTAACAGAACACAAAGTAGTTTCTCAGAAAACTTTTTTTCAGTTTTTATCATAGGATATTTCCTTTTTCACCATAGCCCTCTATGGGCTTCCAAATATCACTTTGCAAATTCCACAAGAAGAGTCTTAGCGAAAGCCTTCTTGAGGGGAACGCTGTAACTCTGTGAGATGAATTAACAGAACACAAAGCAGTTTCTCAGAAAGCTTCTTTCCAGTTTTTAACTGAAGGTATTTCCTCTTTCACCATAGCCCTCTATGGGCTTCCACATATCTCTTTGTAAATTCCACAAGAACGGTCTTAGTGAACGGCTTCTTGAGGGTAAAGCTGTAATTCTTTGAGACGAATTAACAGAACACAAAGCAGTTTCTCAGAAAGCTTCTTTTCATTTTTTATCTTAGGATATTTCCTTTTTCACCATAGCCCTCTATGGGCTTCCAATTATCATTTTGCAAATTCTACAAGAACAATTTTAGCGGAAGGCTTCTTGAGGGGAACGCTGTAACTCTGTGAGATGAACTAACAGAACACAAAGCAGTTTCTCAGAAAGTTTCTTTCCAGTTTTTAACTGAAGTTATTTCCTTTTTGACCACAGCCCTCTATGGGCTTCCAAATATCACTTTGCAAATTCCACAAGAACAGTCTTAGTGAAAGGCTTCTTGAGGAGAAAGCTGTAACTCTGTGAGATGAATTAACAGAACACAAAACAGTTTCTCAGAAAACTTCTTTTCAGTTTTTATCTGAAGATATTTCCTTTTCACCATAGCCTCTATGGGCTTCCAAATATCTCTTTGTAAATTCCACAAGAACGGTCTTAGTGAACGGCTTCTTGAGGGTAAAGCTGTAATTCTTTGAGACGAATTAACAGAACACAAAGCAGTTTCTCAGAAAGCTTCTTTTCATTTTTATCTTAGGATATTTCCTTTTTCACCATAGCCCTCTATGGGCTTCCAATTATCATTTTGCAAATTCTACAAGAACAATTTTAGCGGAAGGCTTCTTGAGGGGAACGCTGTAACTCTGTGAGATGAACTAACAGAACACAAAGCAGTTTCTCAGAAAGTTTCTTTCCAGTTTTTAACTGAAGTTATTTCCTTTTTGACCACAGCCCTCTATGGGCTTCCAAATATCACTTTGCAAATTCCACAAGAACAGTCTTAGTGAAAGAATTTTTGTGGAGAAAGCTGTAACTCTGTGAGATGAATTAACAGAACACAAAACAGTTTCTCAGAAAACTTCTTTTCAGTTTTCATCTTAGGATTTTCCTTTTCACCATAGCCTCTATGGGCTTCCAATTATCACTTTGCAAATTACACAAGAACACTCTTACCGAAAGGTTTTTAGAGTGGAAAGCTGTAACTCTGTGAGATGAATTAACAGAACACAAGCAGTTTCTCAGAAAGCTTGTCTTCTGCTTTTATCTTAGGATATTTCCTTTTTCACCTTAGCCCTCTATGGTCTTCCAAATATCACTTTGCAAATTCCACAAGAACACTCTTTGCAAAAGGCTTCTTGAAGGTAACGCTGTAACTCTCTGAGATGAATTAACACACCACAAATCAGTTTCTCACAAAGCTTCTTTCCAGTTTTTAACGAAGATATTTCCTTTTTCACCATAGCCCTCTATGGTCTTCCAAATACCACTTTCCAAATTCCACAAGAACAGTCTTAGTGAACGGCTTCTTGAGGGGAAAGCTGTAACTCTGTTCGGTGAATTAACAGAACACAAAGCAGTTTGTCAGAAAACTTCTTTTCAGTTTTTATCTTAGAATATTTCCTTTTTCACCATAGCCCTGTATGGGCTTCCAAATATCACTTTGCATGTTCCACAAGAACAGTTTTTGCGAAAGGCTTCTTGAGGGGAAATCTGTAACTCTGTGAGATGAAATAACAGAATACAAAGCAGTTTCTCAGAAAGCTTCTTTTCAGTTGTTCTCTTCGGATATTTCCTTTATCACCGTAGCCCTCTATGGTCTTTCAAATATCACTTTGCAAATTCCACAAGAACAGACTTAGCGATCAGCTTCTTGAGCGGAAAGCTGTAACTCTGTGAAATGAATTAAGAGATCAAAAAGAATTTTCTCAGAAAGCTTCTTTCCAGTTTTTAACTGAAGATATTTCGTTTTTCACAATTGCCCTCCATGGTCTTCCAAATATCACTTTGCAAATTCCACAAGAACAGTCTTAGTGAACGACTTCTTGAGGGGAAAACTGTAACTCTGTGAGATGAAATAACAGAATGCAAAGCAGTTTGTCAGAAACGTTCTTTTCAGTTTTCATCTTAGGATATTTCTTTTTTCACCATAGCCCTCTTTGGGCTTCCAAATTTCACGTTGCAAATTCCACAAGAACAGTCTGAGTGAATGGCTTCTTGAGGGGAACGCTGTAACTATGTGAGATGAATTAACAGAACACATAGAAGTTTCTCAGAAAGTTTCTTTCCAGTTTTTAACTGTAGGTATTTCCTTTTTCACCACAGAACTCTATGGGCTTCCAAATATCACTTTGCAAATTCTACAAGAACTGTCTTAGTGAACGGCTTCTTGAGGGGAAAGCTGTAACCCTGTGAGAAGAATTAACAGAACACAAAGCAGTTTCTCAGAAAGCTTCTTTTGAGTTTTTATCTTAGGATATTTACTTTTTCATCATAGCTGACTATGAGCTTCCATATATCATTTGCAAATTCAACAAGAACAGTCTTAGTGAAAGGCTTCTTGAGGGGAAAGCTGTTGCTCTGTGAGATGAATCAACAGAAAACAAAGCTGTTTCTCGGAAAGCTTCTTTCCAGTTTTTAACTGAAGTTATTTCCTTTTTGACCATAGCCCTCTACGGGCTTCCAAATATCACTTTGCAAATTCCACAAGAACAGTCTTAGTGAAAGAATTTTTGTGGAGAAAGCTGTAACTCTGTGAGATGAATTAACAGAACACAAAACAGTTTCTCAGAAAACTTCTTTTCAGTTTTCATCTTAGGATTTTTCCTTTTTCACCATAGCCTTCTTTGGGCTTCCAGTGATCACTTTGCAAGTTACACAAGAACACTCTTACCGAAAGGTTTTTAGAGTGGAAAGCTGTAACTCTGTGAGATGAATTAACAGAACACAAAGCAGTTTGTCAGAACGCTTGTCTTCTGTTTTATCTTAGGATATTTCCTTTATCACCGTAGCCCTCTATGGTCTTCCAAATATCACTTTGCAAATTCCACAAGAACAGTCTTAGGAAAGGCTTCTTGAGGGGAAAGCTGTAACTCTCTGAGATGAATTAACACACCACACATCAGTTTCTCAGAAAGCTTCTTTCCAGTTTTTAACTGAAGATATTTCCTTTTCACCATAGCCCTCAATGGGCTTCCAAATATCACTTTCCAAATTCCACAAGAACAGTCTTAGGAAAGGCTTCTTGAGGGGAAAGCTGTAACTCTGTGAGATGAATTAACAGAACACAAAGCAGTTTGTCAGAAAACTTCTTTTCAGTTTTTATCTTAGGATATTTCCTTTTCACCATAGCCATCTATGGACTTCCAAATATCACTTTGCAAATTCCACAAGAACAGTCTTAGGAAAGGCTTCTTGAGGGGAAAGCTGTAAATCTGTGATGTTAATTCACATAACACAAAGCAGTATCTCAGAATCCTTCTTTCCAGTTTTTAACTGAAGATATTTCCTTTTTCACCTAGCCCTCTATGGGCTTCCAAATATCACTTTGCAAATTCCACCAGAAGGGTCTTAGCGAAAGGCTTCTTGAGCGGAAAGCTGTAACACTGTGAGATGAATTAACAGAACACAAAGCAGTTTCTCAGAATCCTTCTTTTCAGTTTTTATCTTACGTTATTTCCTTTTTCACCATAGCCCTCTATGGGCTTCCAAATATCACTTTGCAAATTTTACAAGAACAGTCTTAGCGAAAGGCTTCTTGAGGGGAAAGCTGTAACTCTGTGAGATGAATTAACAGAACACAAAACAGTTTCTCAGAAACCTTCTTTCCAGTTTCAACTGAAAATATTTCCTTTTCACCATTGCCCTCTATGGTCTTCTAAATATCACTTTGCAAATTCCACAAGAACAGAATTAGTGAACGGCTTCTTGAGGGGAAAGCTGTAACTCTGTGAGATAAATTAACAGAACACAAAGCAGTTTCTCAGAAAGCTTCTCTTCAGTTTATATCATAGGATATTTCCTTTTCACCATAGCCCTCTATGGGCTTCCAAATATCACTTTGCAAATTCCACAAGAACAGTCTTAGCGAAAGGCTTCTTGAGGGGAAAGCTGTAACCCTGTGAGAAGAATTAACAGAACACAAAGCAGTTTCTCAGAAAGCTTCTTTTGAGTTTTATCTTAGGATATTTACTTTTTCATCATAGCTGACTATGAGCTTCCATATATCATTTGCAAATTCAACAAGAACAGTCTTAGTGAAAGGCTTCTTGAGGGGAAAGCTGTTGCTCTGTGAGATGAATCAACAGAAAACAAAGCTGTTTCTCGGAAAGCTTCTTTCCAGTTTTTAACTGAAGTTATTTCCTTTTTGACCATAGCCCTCTACGGGCTTCCAAATATCACTTTGCAAATTCCACAAGAACAGTCTTAGTGAAAGAATTTTTGTGGAGAAAGCTATAACTCTGTGAGATGAATTAACAGAACACAAAGCAGTTTCTCAGAAAACTTCTTTTCAGTTTTCATCTTAGGATTTTTCCTTTTTCACCGTAGCCTTCTATGGGCTTCCAAGTATCACTTTGCAAATTACACAAGAACAGTCTTACCGAAAGGTTTTTAGAGTGGAAAGCTGTAACTCTGTGAGATGAATTAACAGAACTCAAAGCAGTTTGTCAGAACGCTTGTCTTCTGTTTTTATCTTAGGATATTTCCTTTATCACCGTAGCCCTCTATGGTCTTCCAAATATCACTTTGCAAATACCACAAGAACACTCTTTGCAAAAGGCTTCTTGAGGGTAACGCTGTAACTCTCTGAGATGAATTAACACACCACACATCAGTTTCTCACAAAGCTTCTTTCCAGTTATAACGAAGATATTTCCTTTTTCACGAAAGCCCTCTATGGTCTTCCAAATACCACTTTCCAAATTCCACAAGAACAGTCTTAGTGAACGGCTTCTTGAGGGGAAAGCTGTAACTCTGTGAGGTGAATTAACAGAACGCAAAGAAGTTTGTCAGAAAACTTCTTTTCAGTTTTTATCTTAGGATATTTCCTTTTTCACCATAGCCATCTATGGACTTCCAAATATCACTTTGCATGTTCCACAAGAACAGTCTTAGGGAAAGGCTTCTTGAGGGGAAAGCTGTAAATCTGTGATGTTAATTCACATAACACAAAGCAGTATCTCAGAATCCTTCTTTCCAGTTTTTAACTGAAGATATTTCCTTTTTCACCTAGCCCTCTATGGGCTTCCAAATATCACTTTGCAAATTCCACCAGAAGGGTCTTAGCGAAAGGCTTCTGGAGCGGAAAGCTGTAACACTGTGAGATGAATTAACAGAACACAAAGCAGTTTCTCAGAATCCTTCTTTTCATGTTTTATCTTAGGATATTTCCTTTTTCACCATAGCCCTCTATGGGCTTCCAAATATCACTTTGCAAATGTTACAAGAACAGTCTTAGCGAAAGGCTTCTTGAAGCGTACGCTGTAACTCTGTGAGATGAATTAACAGAACACAAAACAGTTTCTCAGAAACCTTCTTTCCAGTTTCAACTGAAAATATTTCCTTTTTCACCATTGCCCTCTATGGTCTTCTAAATATCACTTTGCAAATTCCACAAGAACAGTCTTAGTGAACGGCTTCAGAGGGGAAAGCTGTGACTCTGTGAGATAAATTAACAGAACACAAAGCAGTTTCTCAGAAAGCTTCTCTTCAGTTTATATCATAGGATATTTCCTTTTTCATCACAGCCCTATATGGGCTTCGAAATATCACTTTGCCAATTCCAAAAGAAGAATTTTAGCGAAAAGCTTCCTGAGGGGAAATCTGTAACCCTGTGAGATGAATTAACAGAACACAAAGCAGTTTCTCTGAAAGCTTCTTGCCAGTTTTCAACTTAAGATATTTCCTTTTCCACCATAGCCCTCAATGGGCTTCCAAATATCACTTTGCAAATTCCACAAGCACATTCTTAGTGAACGGCTTCCTGAGGGAAAGTGTAACTCTGTGAGATAAATTAACAGAACACAAAGCATTTTCTCAGAAAGCTTCTTTTCCGTTTTTATCTTAGGATATTTCCTTTTTCACCATAGCCCTCTAAGGGCTTCCAATTATCACTTTGCAAATTCCCCAAGAACAGTCTTAGCGAAAACCTTCTGGAGGGGAAAGCTGTAACTATTTAGGATGATTTAACAGAACAAAAGGCAGTTTCTCAGAAAGCTGCTTTCCAGGTTTTAACTGAAGATATTTCCTTTTTCACCATAGCCCTCTATGGGCTTCCAAATATCACTTTGCAAATACCACAAGAACGGTCTTAGTGAACGGCTTCTTGAGGGGAATGCTGTAACTATGTGAGGTGAATTAGCAGAATACAAAGCAGTTTCTTAGAACACTTATTTTCAGTTTTATCTCAGGATATTTCCTTTTTCACCATAGCCCACTATGGGCTTCAAAATATCACTTTGCAAATTCCACAACAACAGTCTTAGCGAAAGGCTTCTTGAGGGGATCGCTGTAACTCTGTGAGATGAATTAACAGAACACAAAGCAGGTTCTCAGAAAGCTTCTTTTCAATTTTTTTCTTAGGATATTTTCTTTTTCACCATAGCCCTCTGTGGGCATCCAAATATCACTTTGCAAATTCCACAAGAACAGTCTTAACGAAAGGCTTCTTGAGGGGAAAGCTGTAACTCTGTGAGATGAATTAACAGAACACAAAGCAGGTTCTCAGAACACTTATTTTCAGTTTTTATCTCAGGATATTTCCTTTTTCACCATAGCCCACTATGGGCTTCAAAATATCACTTTGCAAATTCCACAACAACAGTCTTAGCGAAAGGCTTCTTGAGGGGATCGCTGTAACTCTGTGAGATGAATTAACAGAACACAAAGCAGGTTCTCAGAAAGCTTCTTTTCAATTTTTTTCTTAGGATATTTTCTTTTTCACCATAGCCCTCTGTGGGCATCCAAATATCACTTTGCAAATTCCACAAGAACAGTCTTAACGAAAGGCTTCTTGAGGGGAAAGCTGTAACTCTGTGAGATGAATTAACAGAACACAAAGCAGGTTCTCAGAAAGTTTCTTTCGAGTTTTTAACTGAAGATATTTCCTTTTTCACCATAGCCTTCTATGGGCTTCCAAATATCACTTTGCAAATTCCACAAGCACAGTCTTAGCGAAAGGCTTCTTGAGGGAAAGCTATAACTCCGTGAGATGAATAAACAGAACGCAAAGCAGGTTCTCAGAAAGCTTCTTTGCGGTTTTTACCCGAAGATATTTCCTTTTTCACAATAGCCCTCTATGGGCTTCCAAATATCACTTTGCAAATTCCACAAGCAAAGTCTTAGTGAATGGCTTCTTGAGGGGAAAGGTGTAACTCTGTGAGACGAATTAACAGAACACAAAGAAGTCTCTCAGAGAGGTTCTTTTCCGTTTTTATCTTAGGATATTTCCTTTTTCCCCATAGCCCTCTAAGGGCTTCCAATTATCACTTTGCAAATTCCGAAAGAACAGTTTTAGCGAAAACCTTCTTGAGGGGAAAGCTGTAACTCGGTGAGATGAATTAGGAGAAGACAAAACAGTTTCTCAGAAAGCTTCTTTCCAGGTTTTACTGAAGATATTTCCTTTTTCACCTAGCCCTCTATGGGCTTCCAAATATCACTTTGAAAATTCCAAAAGAACAGTCTTAGTGAACGGCTTCTTGAGGGGAAAGCTGTAACCCTTTTAAATGAATTAACAGAACACAAAGCAGTTTGTCAGATAGCTTCTTTTCAGTTTTTATCTTAGGATATTTCCTTTTTCACCATAACCCTCTCTGGGCTTCCAAATATCACTTTGCAAATTCCACAAGAACCGTCTTAGTGAACGGCTTCAGAGGGGAAAGCTGTGACTCTGTGAGATAAATTAACAGAACACAAAGTAGTTTCTCAGAAAGCTTATTTTCAGTATATATCTTAGGATATTTCCTTTTTCACCACAGCCCTATATGGGCTATCAAATATCACTTTGCTATTTCCAAAACCAGAGTTTTAGCAAAAGGCTTCCTGTGGGGAAAGCTGTGACCCTGTGAGATGAATTAACAGAACACAAAGCAGTTTCTCTGAAAGCTTCTTTCCAGTTTTCAACTTAAGATATTTCCTTTTTCACCATAGCCCTCAATGGGCTTCCAAATATCACTTTGCAAATTCCACAAGCACAGTCTTAGTGAAAGGCTTCAGAGGGGAAAGCTGTGACTCTGTGAGATAAATTAACAGAACACAAAGTAGTTTCTCAGAAAGCTTATTTTCAGTATATATCTTAGGATATTTCCTTTTTCACCACAGCCCTATATGGGCTATCAAATATCACTTTGCTATTTCCAAAACCAGAGTTTTAGCAAAAGGCTTCCTGTGGGGAAAGCTGTGACCCTGTGAGATGAATTAACAGAACACAAAGCAGTTTCTCAGAAAGCTTCTTTCCAGTTTTCAACTTAAGATATTTCCTTTTTCACCATAGCCCTCAATGGGCTTCCAAATATCACTTTGCAAATTCCACAAGCACAGTCTTAGTGAAAGGCTTCGAGAGGGGAATGCTGTAACTATGTGAGATGAATTCACAGAACACAAAGCTGTTTCTCAGAAAGCTTCTTTCCAGTTTTTAACTGAAGATATTTCCTTTTTCACCATAGCCCTCTATGGGGTTCCAAATATCACTTTGCTAATTTCACCATAACAGTCTTAGCGAAAGGCTTCTGGAGCGGAAAGCTGTAACTATTTGAGATGATTTAACAGAACAAAAAGCAGTTTCTCAGAAAGCTGCTTTCCAGGTTATAACTGAAGATATTTTCATTTCACCATAGCCCTCTACGGGTTTCCAAATATCACTTTGCAAATACCACAAGAACAGTGTTCGTGAACGGCTTCTTGAGGGGAAAGCTGTAACTATGTGGGATGAATTAACAGAATACAAAGCAGCGTCTTAGAAACCTTCTTTCCAGTTTTTAATTGAAAATATTTCCTTTTTCACCATTGCCCTTTATGGGCTTCCATATATCACTTTGCAAATTCGCAAGAACAGTCTTAGTGAACGGCTTCTTGAGGGGAAAGCTGTAACTATGTGAGATGAATTAACAGAATACAAAGCAGAGTCATAGAAACCTTCTTTCCAGTTTTTAACTGAAAATATTTCCTTTTTCACCATTGCCCTTTATGGGCTTCCAAATATCACTTTGCAAACTCCACAGGAACAGTTTTAGTGAAAGGCTTCCTGAGGGGAAAGCTGTAACTCTGTGTGATGAATTAACAGAACACAAAGCAGTTTCTCTGAAAGCTTCTTTTCAGTTTTTATCTTAGGATATGTCCTTTTTCACCGTAGCCCTCTACGGTCTTCCAAATATCACTTTGCAAATTCCACAAGAAGAGTTTTAGTGAACAGCTTCCTGAGGGGAAAGCTGTAACTCTGTGAGGTAAATTAACAGAACACAAAGCAGTTTCTCAGAAATCTTATTTTGAGTTTTTATCTTAAGATATTTCCTTTTTCACCATAGCCCGCTAAGGGCTTCCAAATATCACTTTACAAATTCCACAAGAACAGCCTTAGCGAAAGGCTTCTTGAGGGGAAAGCTGTAACTCTGTGAGATGAATCAACAGAACACAAAGCAGTTTCTCAGAAAGCTTCTTTCCAGTTTTTAACGGAAGATATTTCCTTTTTCACCATAGCCCTCTATGGGCTTCCAAATATCGCTTTGCCAATTCCACAAGAACAGCCTTAGCGAAAGACTTCCTGAAGGGAAAGATGTAACTCTGTGAGATGAATTAACAGAACACAAAGCAGTTTCTCAGAAAGCTTCTTTCCAGTTTTTAACGGAACATATTTCCTTTTTCACCATAGCCCTCTATGGGCTTCCAAATGTCACTTTACCAATTCTACAAGAACAGCCTTAGCGAAAGGCTTCTTGAAGGGAAAGATGTAACTCTGTGAGATGAATTAATTAGCAAACTATCACAAGAACAGAAAACCAAACACCGCATGTTCTCACTCATAGGTGGGAACTGAACAATGAGATCACTTGGACTCGGGAAGGGGAACATCACACACCGGGGCCTATCATGGGGAGGGGGAAGGGGAGGGATTGCATTGGGAGTTATACCTTATGTTAATGACGGGTTGATGGGTGCAGCACACCAACATGGGACAAGTATACATATGTAACAAACCTGCACATTGTGCACATGTACATGTACCCTACAACTTGAAGTTTAATAATAATAAATAAATTAAAAAAAAAAAAAAACAGAACACAAAGCAGTTTCTCAGAAAGCTTCTTTCCAGTTTTTAATGGAACATATTTCCTTTTTCACCATAGCCCTCTATGGGCTTCCAAATATCACTTTGCAAATTCCACAAGAACAGTCTTAGCGAAAGGCTTCTTGAGGTGAAAGCTGTAACTCTGTTAGATGAATTAACAGAACACAAAGCAGTTTCTCAGAAAGCCTCTTTCCAGTTTTAATCGGAACATATTTTCTTTTTCACCATAGCCCTCTAAGGGCTTCCAAATATCACTTTGCCAATTCCACAAGAACAGCCTTAGCAAAAGGCTTCTTGAAGGGAAAGACGTAACTCTGTGAGATGAATTAACAGTACACAAAGCAGTTTCTCAGAAAGCTTCTTTCCAGTTTTTGAAGGGAAAGATGTAACTCTGTGAGATGAATTAATTAAACTATCACAAGAACAGAAAACCAAACACCACATGTTCTCACTCATAGGTATACCTTATGTTAATGACGGGTTGATGGGTGCAGCACACCAACATGGGACAAGTATACATATGTAACAAATAAATTAACAGAACACAAAAGTTTCTCAGAAAGCTTCTTTCCAGTTTTAATGGAACATATTTCCTTTTCACCATAGCCTCTATGGGCTTCCAAATATCACTTTGCAAATTCCACAAGAACAGTCTTAGCGAAGGCTTCTTGAGGTGAAAGCTGTAACTCTGTTAGATGAATTAACAGAACACAAAGCAGTTTCTCAGAAAGCCTCTTTCCAGTTTTAATCGGAACATATTTTCTTTTTCACCATAGCCCTCTAAGGGCTTCCAAATATCACTTTGCCAATTCCACAAGAACAGCCTTAGCAAAAGGCTTCTTGAAGGGAAAGACGTAACTCTGTGAGATGAATTAACAGTACACAAAGCAGTTTCTCAGAAAGCTTCTTTCCAGTTTTTAACGGAAGATATTTCCTTTTTCACCATAGCCTTCTATGGGCTTCCAAATATCACTTTGCAATTCCACAAGAACGGCCTTAGCGAAAGGCTTCTTGAGCGGAAAGCTGTAACTCTGTGAGATGAATTAAGAGAACACAAAGCAGTTTCTCAGAAAGCTTCTTTTCAATTTTTATCTTAGGATATTTCCTTTTTCACTAAAGCCCTCTATGGGCTTCCAAACATCACTTTGCATGTTCCACAAGAAGAGTTTTAGCGAAAGGCTTCTTGAGGGGAACGCTGTAACACTGTGAGATGAATTAACAGAACACACAGCAGTTTCTCTGAACCCTTCTTTCCAGTTTTTAACTGATGATATTTCCTTTTTCACCATTGACCTCTATGGGCTATAAAATATCACTTTGCTAATTCCACAAGAACAGTCTTACCGAAAGGTTTTTAGAGGGGAAAGCTGTAACTCTGTGAGGTGAATTAACAGAACACAAAGCAGTTTCTCAGAGAGCTTCTTTTCAGTTTTTTTCCTTAGGATATTTACTTTTTCACCGTAGCCCTCTATGGTCTTCCAAATATCACTTTGCAAATTCCACAAGAACAGTCTTAGTGAACGGCTTCTTGAGGGGAAAGCTGTACCTCTGTGAGATGAATTAGCTGAAAAAAAGCAGCTTGTCAGAAAACTTGTTTTCACTTTTTATCTTAGGATGTTTCCTCTTTTACGGTAGACTGCTAAGGGCTTCCAAATATCACTTTGCAAATTCCACAAGAACAGTTTTAGCGAAAGGCTTCTTGAGGGCAAAGCTGTAACTCTGTGAGATGAATTAACAGAACACAAAGTAGTTTCTCAGAAAGCTTCTTTTCAGTTTTTAACTGAAGATATTTCCTTATTCACCGTTTCACTCTAAGGGCTTCGAAATATCACTTTGCAAATTCTACAAGAACAGTCTTAGCGAAAGGCTTCTTGAGGGGAAAGCTGTAACTCTGTGAGATGAATTAACAGAACACAAAGCAGTTTCTCAGAAAGCTTCCTTTACGTTTTTGCTTAGGATATTTCCTTTCTCACCATAGCCCTCAATGGGCTTCTCAATATCACTTTGCAAATTCCACCAAAACAGTCTTATCGAAAGGCTTCTTGAGCGGAAAGCTGTAACTCTGTGAGATGAATTAACAGAACACAAAGCAGTTTCTCAGAAACCTTCTTTTCAGTTTTTATCTTAGGACATTTCCTTTTCCACCATAGCCCTCTATGGGCTTCTAAATATCACTTTGCATGTTCGACAAGAAAAGTTTTAGCGAAAGGCTTGTTAAGGGGACCGCTGTAACACTATTAGATGAATTAATAGAACACAAAGCAGTTTCTCTGAAAGCTTCTTTTCAGTTTTTATCTTAGGATATTTTCTTTTTCACCGTAGCCCTCTATGGGCTTCCAAATATCACTTTGTAAATTCCACAACAAGAGTTTTATGGAAAGGCTTCTTGAGGGGAAGGCAGTAACTCTGTGAGATGAATTAACAGAACACAAAGCAGTTTCTCAGAAAGCTTCTTTCCAGTTTAACTGAAGACATTTCCTTATTCACCATACCCCTCTACGGGCTTCGAAATATCACTTTGCAAAATCCACAAGAACAGTCTTTGCGAAAGGCTTATTGAGGGGAAAGCTGTAAATCTTTCAGATGAATTAACAGAACACAAAGCAGTTTCTCAGAAAGCTTCTTTCCAGTTTTTAACTGAAGATATTTCCTTTTTCACCATTGCCCTCTATGGGCTTCCAAATATCACTTTGGAAATTCCACAAGAACAGTCTTACCGTAAGGTTTTTAGAGGGAAAAACTGTAACTTTGTGAGCTGAATTAACAGAACACAGAGCAGGTTCTCAGAAATCTTCCTTTCAGTTTTTCTCTTAGGATATTTCCTTTTTCACCGTAGCCCTCCATGGTCTTCCAAATATCACTCTGCAAATTTCACTAGAACACTCTTAGTGAACGGCTTCTTGAGGAGAAAGCTGTAACTCTGTGAGATGAATTAACAGAACAAAAGCAGTTTGTCAGAAAACATATTTTCAGTTTTGATCTTAGGATATTTCCTTTTTCACCGTAGCCCGCTATGGACTTCCAAATATCACTTTGCAAATTTTACAGGAACAGTTTTAGCGAAAGGCTTCTTGAGGGCAAATCTGTAACTCCGTGACCTGAATTAACAGAACACAAAGCAGTTTATCAGAAAGCTTCCTTCCAGTTACTATCTCAAGATGTTTCCTTTTTCACCATAGCCCTCCATGGGCTTCCAAATATCACTTTGCCAATTCCACAAGAAAAGTCTTAGCGAAAGGCTTCTTGAGGGGAAAGCTGTAACACTGTGAGATTAATTCACAGACAACAAAGAAGTTTCTCAGACAGCTTCTTTCTCATTTTGATCAGAGGATATTTTCTTTGGCTCTATATTCTCCTAAGGGATCCGAAATATCAGTTCTCAGATTCCACGGAAATAAGGCTAGCAAATAGCTCCACGAAATACAGCTGTAACTTAGTGAGTGGAAGTCAAACTTCCCAAAGCACTTTCTCAGAAAGCTTCTTTCCAGTTTTCATCTGAGGATATTTTCTTTTTAACCATAGGCCTCTATGGGCTTCCAAATATCCCTTTGCCAATTCCACAAGAACAGTCTGGCGAACGGCTTCTGGAGGGGAAAGCTGTAACTCTGTGAGATGAATTCACGGAACACAAAGCAGTTTCACAGAAAGCTTCTTTCCAGTTTATATCTCAGGGTATTTCTCTTTTCACCGTAGGCCTCCATGGGCTTCCAATTATCAATTTGCAAATTCCACAAGAACAGTCTTAGCGAAAGTCTTCTTGACGGGAAAGCTGTAACTCTCTGAGATGAATTCACAGATCACAAAGAAGTTTCTCAGAAAGCTTCTTTCTCATTTTGACCGCAGGATATTTCCGTTGGCCCTATAGTCTGCTAAGGGATCCAATATATCAGTTCTCAGATTCCACAGATATAAGGCTAGCAAACAGCTCCACGAAATACAGCTGTAACTCAGTGAGTGGAAGTCACACATCAGAAAGCAGTTTCTCAGAAAGCTTCTTTCCACTTATCATCTGAGGATATTGTCTTTTTCACCCTAGGCCTCTATGGGCTTCCAAATATCCCTTTACCAATTCCACAAGAAGAGTCTTAGTGAACGGCATCTGGAGAAGAAAGCTGTAACTCTGTGAGATGAATTCACAGAACACAAAGCAGTTTCTCAGAAAGCTTCTTTCCAGTTTCTATCTCAGGATATTTCCCTTTACACCATTGCCCTTCATGTGCTTCCATACATCACTTTGCAAATTCCACAAAAACAGTCTTAGCGAAAGGCTTCTTGAGGGGAAAGCTGTAACTCTGTGATATGAATTCACAGATCACAAAGAAGTTTCTCAGAAAGCTTCTTTCTCATTTTGATCAGAGGATATTTCCTTTGGCCCTATACTCTCCTAAGGGATCCGAAATATCAGTTCTCAGATTCCACAGAAATAAGGCCAGGAAACAGCTCCATGAAATACAGCTGTAACTCAGTGAGTGGAACTCACACATCACAAAGCAGTTTCTCAGAAAGCTTCTTTCCAGTTTTCATCTGAGGATATTTTCTTTTTCCCCATAGGCCTCTATGGGCTTCAAAATATCCCTTTGCCTCTTCCAGAAGAACAGTCTTAGCGAACTGCTTCTGGAGGGGAAAGCCATAACTCTGTGAGATGAATTCACAGAACACAAAGCAGTTTCTCAGAAAGCTTCTTTGCAGGTTTTATCTCAGGATATTTCCCTTTTCACCATAGCCCTCCATGGGCTTCCAAATATCACTTGGCAAATTCCACAAGAACAGTCTTAGCGAAAGGCTTCTTGAGGGGAAAGCTGTAACACTTTGAGATGAATTCACAGATCACAAAGAAGTTTCTCAGAAAGCTTTTTTCTCATATAGATCGGAGGATATTTCCTTTGGCCCTATAGTCTCCTAAGCTATCCGAATATCAGTTCTCAGATTCCACAGAAATAAGGCCAGGAAACAGCTCCATGAAATGGATATTTGGAAGCCCATAGAGGGCAATGCTGAAAAAGGAAATATCTTCCGTTCAAAACTGGAAAGACCT
>JAKFHT010004807.1:0-111275 GCA_023783455.1 Erythrocebus patas
AGCCTTTCGCTAAGACTGTTCTTGTGGAATTTGCAAAGTGATATTTGGAAGTCCATAGAGGGCTATGGTGAAAAAGGAAATATCTTCCGTTAAAACTGGAAAGAAGCTTTCTGAGAAACTGCTTTGTGTGTCAATTCATCTCACTGAGTTACAACTTTCCCTCAAGAAGCCTTTCCTAAGGCTGTTCTTGTGGAATTGCAAAGTGATATTTGGTAGCCCATAGAGTGCTATGGTGAAAAAGGAAATATCTTCCGTTAAAAACTGGAAAGATGTTTTCTGAGAAACTGCTTTGTTTTCTGTTAATTCATCTCACAGAGTTACATCTTTCCCTTCAAGAAGGCTTTCGCTAAGGCTGTTCTTGTGGAATTGGGAAAGTGATATTTCGAAGCCCATAGAGGCTATGGTGAAAAAGGAAATATCTTCCGTTAAAAACTGGAAAGAAGCTTTCTGAGAAACTGCTTTGTGTTCTGTTAATTCATCTTACAGAGTTACAGCTTTCCCCTCAAGAAGCCTTTCTCTAAGACTTTTCTTGAGGAATTGGCAAAGTGATATTTGGAAACCCATAGAGGGCTACGGTGAAAAAGGAAATAACTTCCGTTAAAAACTGGAAAGAAGCTTTCTGAGAATCTGCTTTGTGTTCTGTTAATTCATCTCACTGAGTTACATCTTTCCCTTGAAGAAGCCTTTCGCTAAGACTGTTCCTGTGGAATTTGCAAAGTGATAGTTGGAAGCCCATAGAGGGCTATGGTGAAAAAGGAAATATCTTCCGTTAAAAACTGGAAAGAAGCTTTCTGAGAAAGTGCTTTGTGTTCTGCTAATTCATCTTACAGAGTTACATCTTTCCCTTCAAGAAGCCTTTCTCTAAGACTTTTCTTGAGGAATTGGCAAAGTGATATTTGGAAGCCCAAAGAGGGCTACGGTGAAAAAGGAAATATATTCCGTTAAAAACTGGAAAGAAGCTTTCTGAGAAACTGCTTTGTGTTCTGCTAATTCATCTCACAGAGTTACATCTTTTCCCATCAAGAAGCCTTTCGCTAAGACTGTTCTTGAGGAATTGCAAAGTGATATTTGGAAGCCCATAGAGGGCTATGGTGAAAAAGGAAAATATTCCGTTAAAAACTCTAAAGAAGCTTTCTGAGAAACTGCTTTGTGTTCTGCTAATTCATCTTAGAGTTACATCTTTCCTTCAAGAAGCCTTTCGCTAAGACTGTTCTTGTGGAATTTGCAAAGTGATATTTGGAAGCCCATAGAGGGCTATGGTGAAAAAGGAAATACCTTCCGTTAAAAACTCTAAAGAAGCTTTCTGAGAAAGTGCTTTCTGTTCTGCTAATTCATCTTAGAGAGTTACATCTTTCCTTCAAGAAGCCTTTCGCTAAGACTATTCTTGTGGAATTTGCAAAGTGATATTTGGAAGCACATAGAGGGCTATGGTGAAAAAGGAAATATCTTCCGTTAAAAACTGGAAAGAAGCTTTGTGAGAAACTGCTTTGTGTTCTGTTAATTCATCTTACAGAGTTAAAGCTTTCCTATCAAGAAGCCTTTCGCTAAGACTGTTCCTGTGGAATTTGCAAAGTGATATTTGGAAGCCCATAGAGGGCTATGGTGAAAAAGGAAATATCTTCCGTAAAAAACTGGAAAGAAGCTTTCTGAGAAACCGCTTTGTGTTCTGTTAATTCATCTCAGAGAGTTACAGCTTTCCCCTCAAAAAGCTTTTCGCTAAGGCAGCACTTGTATAATTTGAAAGTGATATTTGGAAGCCCAAACAGGGCGATGGTGAAAAAGGAAATATCATCAGTAAAAACTGGAAAGAAGCTTTCTGAGGAACTGCTTTGTGTTCTGTTAGTTCATCTCACAGAGTTACAGCTTTGCCCTCAAGAATCCGTTCACTAAGTCTGTTCTTGTGAAATTTGCAAAGTGATATTTGGAAGCCCATAGAGGGCTATGTTGAAAAAGGAAATATATTTCGTAAGAAAATGGAAAGAAGCTTTCTGAGCAAATGCTTTGTGTTCTGTTAATTCATCTCACGGATTTACAGCTTTCTGCTCAAGAATCCTTTCGCTACGACTGTTCTTGTGGAATATAGAAGGTGATATTTCGAAGCCCATATAGGGCTATGGTGAAAACAGAAATATCTTCCTTTGAAAACTTTACGGAAGCTTTCTGAGAAACTGCTTTGTGTTCTTTTCATTCATCCCACAGCGTTACAGCTTTCCCCTCAAGAAGACTTTTGCTAGGACTGTTCTTGTGGAGTTTTCAAAGTGATATTTGGAAGCCGATAGAGGGCTATGGTGAAAAAGGAAATATCCTGAGATATAAATTGAAAAGAAGCTTTCTGAGAACCTTCTTTGTGTTCTGTTAATTCATACCACAGAGTTACAGCTTTCCCCTCAAGAAGCCTTTCGCTAAGACTGTTCTTGTGGAACTTGTAAACTGATATTTTTTAGCCCATAGAGGGCTAGGGTGAAAATGGAAATAGCCTAAGATAAAAACCGAAAAGAAGCTTTCTGAGAAACTGCTTTTTGTTCTGTTAATTCTTCTCACAGAATTACAAATTTCCCCTCAGGAAGCCTTTCCCTAAGACTGTTTTTGTGGAATTTGCAAAGAGATATTTGGAAGCCCATAGAGGGCTATGGTGAAAAAGGAAATATCTTCCGTTAAAAACTGGAAAGAAGCCTTCTGAGAAACCGCTTTGTGTTCTGTTAATTCATCTCACAGAGTTACAACTTTCCCCTCAAGAAACCTTTCCCTAAGACTGTTCTTGTGGAATGAGCAAAGTGATATTTTGAGGCCCTTAGTGGGCTATGGTGAAAAAGGAATTATATTAAGATAAAAACAGAAAAGAAGATTTCTGAGAAACTCCCTTGTGTTCTGTTAATTCATCTCACAGAGTTACAGCTTTCCCCTCAAAAAGCCTTTCGCTAAGGCAGCTCTTGTATAATTTGAAAGTGATATTTTGAAGCCCAAACAGGGCGATGGTGAAAAAGGAAATATCATCAGTAAAAACTGGAAAGAAGCTTTCCGAGGAACTGTTTTGTGTTCTGTTAATTCATCCCACAGAGTTACAGCTTTCCCCTCAAGAAGCCTTTCGCTAGGACTGTTCTTGTGGAGTTTTCAAAGTGATATTTGGAAGCTCGTAGAGGGCTATGGTGAAAAAAAAAATCTTCTATTAAAAACTGGAAAGAAGCTTTCTGAGAAACTGCTTTGTGTTCTGTTAATTCATCTCACAGAGTTACAGCTTTCCCCTCAAGAAGCCTTTCGCTAAGGCTGTTCTTGTTTAGTTTGCAAAGTGATATTTGGAAGCCCATAGAGGGCTACGGTGAAAAAGGAAATATCTTCAGTTAAAAACTGGAAAGAAGCTTTCTGAGAAACTTCTTTGTGTTGTGTTAATTATCTCACAGAGTTTCAACTTTCCCCTCAAGAAGTCTTTCACTAAGACTGTTTTTGTGGAATTTGCAAAGAGATATTTGGAAGCCCATAGAGGGCTATGGTGAAAAGGAAATATCTTTCGTTAAAAACTGGAAAGAAGCTTCCTCAGTAACTGCTTTTTGGTCGTTAATTCATCTCACAGAGTTACAGCTTTCTTCAGGAAACGTATCGCTAAGACTGTTCTTGTGGAATTTACAAGGTGATATTTGGAAGCCCATAGAGGCTATGGTGAAAACGGAAATATCTTCCGTTGAAAAGTGTAAGGAAGCTCTGAGAAACTTCTTTGTGTTGTGTTAATTATCTCACAGAGTTTCAACTTTCCCCTCAAGAAGTCTTTCACTAAGACTGTTTTTGTGGAATTTGCAAAGAGATATTTGGAAGCCCATAGAGGGCTATGGTGAAAAAGGAAATATCTTTCGTTAAAAACTGGAAAGAAGCTTCCTCAGTAACTGCTTTTTGGTCGGTTAATTCATCTCACAGAGTTACAGCTTTCTCTCAGGAAACGTATCGCTAAGACTGTTCTTGTGGAATTTACAAGGTGATATTTGGAAGCCCATAGAGGGCTATGGTGAAAACGGAAATATCTTCCGTTGAAAAGTGTAAGGAAGCTTTCTGAGAAACTGCTTTGTGTTCTGTTAATTCATCTCACAGAATTACAGTATTCCCCTCATGAAGCCTTTCACCAACACTGTTCTTATGGAATTTTTAAACTAATATTTGGAAGCCCATAGAGGGCTATGGTGAAAAAGGAAATATCTTCCGTTAAAAACTGAAAAGAAGCTTTCTGAGAAACTGCTTTGTGTTCTGCTAATTCATCTCACAGAGTTACAGCTTTCCCCTCAAGAATCCATTCGCTAAGACTGTTCTTGTGGTATTTGCAAAGTGATTTTTGGAAGCTCATAGAGGACTATGATGATAAGGGAAATATCCTAAGATAAAAACTGGAAAGAAGCTTTCGGAGAAACTTCTTTGTGTTCTGTTAATTCATACCACAGAGTTACAGCTTTCCCCTTATGAAAGCTTTCGCTGAGACTATTTTTGTGGAATTGGCAAAGTGATATTTGGAAGCCCATAGAAGGCTATTGTAAAAATGGAAATATCCTACGATAAAAACTGAAAAGAAGCTGTCTGAGTAACTCCTTTGTGCTCTGTTACTACATTTCACAGAGTTAAAACTTTCCCCTCAAGAAGCCGTTCACTAAGTCTGTTCATTTGAAAATTGCAAAGTGATATTTGGAAGCCAATTGAGGGCTATGGTGAAAAAGGAAATATCTTCCGTTAAAAACTGGAAAGAAGCTTTCTGAGAAACCACCTTTGTTCTGTTAATTCATCTCACAGAGATACAGCTTTCCCTTCAAGAAACCTTTCCGTAAGACTGTTCTAGTGGAATTTGCAAAGTGATATTTGGAAACCCTTAGAGGGCTATGGTGAAAAAGGAAATATATTAAGATAAAAACAGAAAAGAGGCTTTCTGAGAAACTGCTTTGTGTTCTGTTAATTCATCCCACAGAGTTACAGCTTTCCCTTGAAGAAGCCTGTCGCTAAGATTGTTTTTGTGGAACTTGCAAAGAGATATTTGGAAGCCAATAGAGGGCTGTGGTGAAAAAGGAAATATCCCAAGATAAAAATTGAAAAGAAGCTTTCTGAGAACCTTCTTTGTGTTCTGTTGATTCATACCACAGAGTTACAGCTTTCCCCTCAAGAAGCCTTTCGCTAAGACTGTTCTTGTGGAAGTTGTAAACTGATATTTGTTAGCCCATAGAGGGCTAGGGTGAAAATGGAAATAGCCTAACATAAAAACCGAAAAGAAGCTTTCTGAGAAACTGCTTTTTGTTCTGTTAATTCTTCTCACAGAGTTACAAATTTCCCGTCAGGAAGTCTTTCCCTAAGACTGTTTTTGTGGAATTTGCAAAGAGATATTTGAAAGCCCATAGAGGGCTATGGTGAAAAAGGAAATATCTTTCGTTTAAAACTGGAAACAAGCTTCCTGAGTAACTACTTTGTGGTCAGTTAATTCATCTCACAGAGTTACAGCTTTCTTCTCAGGAAACGTATCGCTAAGACTGTTCTTGTGGAATTTATAAGGTGATATTTGGAAGCCCTTAGAGGGCTATGGTGAAAACGGAAATATCCTCCGAAGAAAACTGTAAGGAAGCTTTCTGAGAAACTGCTTTGTGTTCTGTTAATTCATCCCACAGAGTTACAGCTTTCCCCTCCAGAAGCCTTTTGCTAGGACTGTTCTTGTGGAATTTTTAAAGTGATAATCGGAAGCCCATAGAGGGCTATGGTGAAAAAAGAAATATCTTCTATTAAAAACTGGAAAGAAGCTTTCTGAGAAACTGCTTTGTGTTCTGTTAATTCATGTCACAGAGTTACAGCTTTCCCTTCAAGAAGCCTTTCGCTACGGCTGTTCTTGTTTACATTGCAAAATGATATTTGGTAGCCCCTAGAGGGCTATGGTGAAAAAGGAAATATCGTCAGTTAGAAACTGGAAAGAGGCTTTCTGAGAAACTGCTTTGTGTTCTGTTAATTCATCTCACAGAGTTACAGCTTTCCCTCCAGAAGCCTTTTGCTAGGACTGTTCTTGTGGAATTTTAAAGTGATATTTGGAAGCCCATAGAGGGCTATGGTGAAAAAGAAATATCTTCTATTAAAAACTGGAAAGAAGCTTTCTGAGAAACTGCTTTGTGTTCTGTTAATTCATGTCACAGAGTTACAGCTTTCCCTTCAAGAAGCCTTTCGCTACGGCTGTTCTTGTTTACATTGCAAAATGATATTTGGTAGCCCCTAGAGGGCTATGGTGAAAAAGGAAATATCGTCAGTTAGAAACTGGAAAGAGGCTTTCTGAGAAACTGCTTTGTGTTCTGTTAATTCATCTCACAGAGTTACAGCTTTCCCCTCATTGAGCCTTTCGCCAACACTATTCTTGTGGAATTTGCAAACTGATATTTGGAACCCCTAGAGGGCTATGGAAAAAATGGAAATATCCTAAGATGAAAACTGAAAAGAAGCTTTCTGAGAAACTGCATTGTGTTCTGTTAATTCATCTCACAGAGACAGCTTTCCCTCATTGAGCCTTTCGCCAACACTATTCTTGTGGAATTTGCAAACTGATATTTGGAACCCCTAGAGGGCTATGGAAAAAATGGAAATATCCTAAGATGAAAACTGAAAAGAAGCTTTCTGAGAAACTGCATTGTGTTCTGTTACTTCATCTCACAGAGAGACAGCTTTCCCCTCAAGAAGCCGTTCAATAAGACTATTCTTGTGAAATTTCCAAAGTGATATTTGGAATCGCATAGAGCGCTATGGTGAAAAAGGAAATATCTTCTGTTAAAAACTGGAAAGAAGCTTTCTGAGAAACTGCTTGGTGTTCTAGCAAATCATTTCACAGAGTTACGGCTTTCTGCTCAAGAAGCCTTTCGCTAAGGCTGTTCTTGTTTAATTTGCAAACAGATATTTGGAAGCCCATAGAGGGGTATGGTGAAAAAGGAAATATCTTCAGTTAAAAACTGGAAAGAAGCTTTCTGAGAAACCGCTTGGTGTACTGTTAATTCATCTCAAAGTGTTACAGCTTTCCCTTCAAGAAGCCTTTCGCTAAGGCTCTTCTTGTGGTATTTCCAATGTGATATTTGGGAGCCCATAGAGAGCTAAGTTGAAAAAGGAAATATCTTCCATTAAAAACTGGAAAGAAGCTTTCTGACAAACTGCATTGTGATCTGTTGATTCATCTCACAGAGTTACAGCTTTCCCCTCAAGAAGCCTTTCCATAAGACTGTTCTTGTGGAATTTGCAAAGTGATTTTTGGAAGGCCATTGAGGGCTTTGGTGAAAAAGGAAATATCTTCCGTTAAAAACTGGAAAGAATCTTTCTGAGAAACTGCTTTGTGTTCTGTTAGTACATCTCATTGAGTTACAACTTTCCCCTGAAGAAGCCGTTCACTAAGTCTGTTCTTGTGAAATTTGCAAAGTGGTATTTGGAAGCCTATAAAGGGCTATGAAGAAAAATTAAATATCTTCCGTTAAAAACTGGAAAGAAGCTTTCTGAGAAACTGCTTTGTGTTCTGTCAATTCATCTCACAGAGTTACAGCTTTCCTCAAGAAGCCTTTCGCTAAGGCTGTTCTTGTTTAATTTGCAAACAGATATTTGGAAGCCCAAACTTGGCGATGGTGGAAAATTAAATATCTTCAGTTAAAAACTGGAAAGAAACTTTCTGAGGAACTGCTTGGTGTTCTGTTAATTCATCTCACAGAGTTACAGCTTTCCCCTCAAGAATCCTTTCGCTAAGACAGTTCTTGGGGAATTTGCAAATTGATATTTGGAAGCCCGTAGAGACCTATGGTAAAAAAGGAAATATCTTCCGTTAAAAACTGGAAAGAAGCTTTCTGAGAAACTGCTTTGTGTTCTGTCAATTCATCTCACAGAGTTACAGCGTTACCCTCAAAAACCCATTCCCTATGGCAGCTCTTGTATAATTTGCAAAGTGATATTTGGAAGCCCAAACTTGGCGATGGTGGAAAATTAAATATCTTCAGTTAAAAACTGGAAAGAAACTTTCTGAGGAACTGCTTGGTGTTCTGTTAATTCATCTCACAGAGTTACAGCTTTCCCCTCAAGAATCCTTTCGCTAAGACAGTTCTTGGGGAATTTGCAAATTGATATTTGGAAGCCCGTAGAGACCTATGGTAAAAAAGGAAATATCTTCCGTTAAAAACTGGAAAGAAACTTTCTGAGAAACTGCTTTGTGTTCTGTTAATTCATCTCACAGAGTTTCAGATTTCTCCTCAGGACGCCTTTCGCTAAGACTGTTTTTGTGGAATTTGCAAAGTGAGATTTGGAAGCCCAGAGAGGGATATGGTGAAAAAGGAAATATCTTTCGTTAAAAACTGGAAAGAAGCTTCCTGAGTAACTGCTTTGTGGTCTGTTAATTCATCTCACAGATATACAGCTTTCTCCTCAAGAAGCCTATAGCTAAGACTGTTCTTGTGGAATTTAGAAGGTGATATTTGGAAGAAAATATAGGGCTATGGTGAAAACAGAAATATCTTCCGTTGAAAACTGTAAGGAAGCTTTCTGAGAAACTGCTTTCTGTTCTGTTAATTCATCCCACAGAGTTACAGCTTTACCCTCAAAAAGCCTTTCGCTAGGACTGTTCTTGTGGAACTTTCAAAGTGATATTGGGAAGCCCTTACAGGGCTACGGTGAAAAAAAAATAACTTATATTAAAAACAGGAAAGAAGCTTCCCGAGAAACTGCTTTGTGTTTTGTTAATTCATCTCACAGAGTTACAGCTTTCCCCTCAAGAAGCCTTTCGCTAAAGCTGTTGTTGTTTAATTTGCAAAGTGATATTTGGAAGCATATAGAGGGCTACGGTGAAAAAGGAAACATCTTAAGTTAAAAACTGGAAAGAAGCTTTCTGAGAAACTGCTTTGTGTTCTGTTAATTCATCTCACAGGGTAACAGCTTTCCCCTCATGAAGCCTTTCGCCAAGACTGTTCTTGTGGAATTTGCAAACTGATATTTAAAAGCGCATAGAGGGCTATGGAAAAATGGATATATCCTACGATAAAAACTGAAAAGAAGCTTTCTGAGAAACTGCTTTGTGTTCTGTTAGTTTATCTCACAGAGTTACAGCTTTCCCCTCAAGAATCCGTTCACTAAGTCTGTTCTGGTGAAATTTGCTAACTGATACTTAGAAGCCCACAGAGGGCTATGATAAAAAAGGAAATATCTTTCGTAAAAAACTGGAAAGAAGCTTTCTGAGAAACTGCTTTGTGTTCTGTTAATTCATCTCACGGATTTACAGCTTTCTCCTCAAGAATCCTTTCCCTAAGACTGTTCTTGTGGAATTTGCAAAGTCATATTTGGAAGCCCAAGAAGGGCTATGGTAAAAATGGAAACATCCCACGATAAAAACTGAAAAGAAGCTTTCTGAGAAACTGCTTTGTGTTCTGTTAGTTTATCTCACAGAGTTACAGCTTTCCCCTCAAGAATCCGTTCACTAAGTCTGTTCTGGTGAAATTTGCTAACTGATACTTAGAAGCCCACAGAGGGCTATGATAAAAAAGGAAATATCTTTCGTAAAAAACTGGAAAGAAGCTTTCTGAGAAACTGCTTTGTGTTCTGTTAATTCATCTCACGGATTTACAGCTTTCTCCTCAAGAATCCTTTCCCTAAGACTGTTCTTGTGGAATTTGCAAAGTCATATTTGGAAGCCCAAGAAGGGCTATGGTAAAAATGGAAACATCCCACGATAAAAACTGAAAAGAAGTTTTCTGAGAAACTGCTTTGTGTTCTGATACTATATCTCACAGAGGTACCACTTTCCCCTGAAGAAGCCGTTCACTAAGTCTGTTCTTGTGAAATTTGCAAAGTGATATTTGAAAGCCCATAGAGGGCTATGGTGATAAAGGAAATATCTTCCGTTAAAAACTGGAAAGAACCTTTCTGAGAAACCTCCTTGTGTTCTGTTAATTCATCTCACAGAGTTTCAGCTTTCCCCTCAAGAAACCTTTTTCTAAGACTGTTCTTCTGGAATGAGCAAAGTGATATTTGGAAGCCCTTAGAGGGCTATGGTGAAAAAGGAAATATATTAAGATAAAAACTGGAAAGAAGCTTTCTGAGAAACTCCTTGGTGTTCTGTTAATTCGTCTCACAGAGTTAAAGCTTTCCTCAAGAATCCTTTCACTAAGACTGTTCTTGTGGAATTTGCAAAGTCATATTTGGAAGCCCAAGAGGGCTATGGTAAAAAGGAAATATCTTCAGTTAAAACTGGAAAGAAGTTTTCTGAGAAACTGCTTTGTGTTCTGTTAATTCATCTCACAGGGTTACAGCTTTCCCCTCAAGAATCCTTTCCTAAGACTGTTCTTGTGGAATTTGCAAAGTGATATTTGGAAGCCCAAGAGGGCTATGGTGAAAAGGAAATATCTTCGATAAAACTGAAAAGAAGTTTTCTGAGAAACTGCTTTGTGTTCTGGTAATTCATCTCACAGAGTTACAGCTTTCCCCTCAAGAAGACTTTCACTAAGGCTGTTTTTGTGAAATTTGCAAAGTGATATTTTGAAGCCCTTAGAGGGCTATGATGATAAAGGAAATATCTTCCGTTAAAAACTGGAAAGAAGCTTTCTGAGAAACTCCTTGTGTTCTGTTAATTCATCTCACAGAGTTTCAGCTTTCCCCTCAAGAACCTTTTCTAAGACTGTTCTTCTGGAATTTGCAAAGTGATATTTGGAAGCCTATAGAGGGCTATGGTGAAAAGGAAATATCTTAAGATAAAAACTGGAAAGAAGCTTCTGAGAAACTGCTTTGTGTTCTGTTAATTCATCTCACAGAGTTACAGCTTTCCCCTCAAGAATCTTTCGCTAAGACTGTTCTTGGGGAATTTGCAAATTGATATTTGGAAGCCTATAGAGGGCTATGGTGAAAAGGAAATATCTTCCGTTAAAAACTGGAAAGAACCTTTCTGAGAAACCTCCTTGTGTTCTGTTAATTCATCTCACAGAGTTTCAGCTTTCCCCTCAAGAAACCTTTTTCTAAGACTGTTCTTCTGGAATGAGCAAAGTGATATTTGGAAGCCCTTAGAGGGCTATGGTGAAAAAGGAAATATATTAAGATAAAAACTGGAAAGAAGCTTTCTGAGAAACTCCTTGGTGTTCTGTTAATTCGTCTCACAGAGTTAAAGCTTTCCCCTCAAGAATCTTTCGCTAAGACTGTTCTTGGGGAATTTGCAAATTGATATTTGGAAGCCTATAGAGGGCTATGGTGAAAAAGGAAATATCTTTCGATAAAAACTGGAAAGAAGCTTCCTGAGTAACTGCTTTGTGGTCTGTTAATTCATCTCACAGTGTTACAGCTTTCTCCCCAAGAAGTCTATCGCTAATACTGTTCTTGTGGAATTTAGAAGGTGACATTTGGAAGCCCATAGAGGGCTATGGTGAAAACAGAAATATCTTCTGTTGAAAACTGTAAGGAAGCTTTCTGAGAAACTGCTTTGTGTTCTGTTAATTCATTCCACAGTGTTACAGCTTTTCCCTCAAGAAGCCTTTCGCTAGGACTGTTTTGTGGAATTTTCAAAGTGATATTTGGAAGCTCATAGAGGGCTATGGTGAAAAAGCAAATATCTTCTATTAAAAACTGGAAAGAAGCTTTCTGAGAAACAGCTTTGTGTTCTGTTAATTCGTCTCACAGAGTTAGAGATTTCCCCTCAAGAAGCCATTCGCTAAGGCTGTTCTTGTTTAATTTGCAAAGTGATATTTGGAAACCCATAGAGGACTACGGTGAAAAAGGAAATATCTTCAGTTAAAAACTGAAAAGAAGCTTTCTGAGAAACTGCTTTGTGTTCTGTTAATTCATCTCACAGAGTTACAGCTTTCCCCTCATGAAGACTTTCGCCAAGACTGTTCTTGTGGAATTTGCAAACTGATATTTGGAAGCCCATAGAGGGCTATGGAAAAATGGAAATACCGTAAGATAAAAACTGAAAAGAAGCTTTCTGAGAAACTGCTTTGTGTTCTGTTAGTTCATCTCACAGAGTTACAGCTTTCCCCTTAAGAAGACGTTCACTAAGACTGTTCTTGTGAAGTATGCAACGTGATATTTGCAAACCCATAGAGGGCTATGGTGAAAAGGGAAATATCTTCCGTTAATAACTGGAAAGAAGATTTCTGAGAAACTGCTTGGTGTTCTGTTAATTCATCTCACAGAGTGACAGCTTTCCCCTAAAGAAGCCTTTCGCTAATGCTGTTCTTGTTTAATTTGCAAAGTGATATTTGGAAGGCCATAGAGGGCTATGGTGAAAAAGGAAATATCTTCCATTAAAAACTGGAAAGAAGCTTTCTGAGAAACTGCTTTGTGTTCTGTTATTTCATCTCACAGAGGTCCAGTTTTCCCCTCAAGAAGCCTTTCCCTAACACTGTTTTTGTGTAATTTGCAAAGTGATATTTGGAAGCCCTTAGATGGCTATGGTGAAAAAGGAAATATCCTAAGATAAAAAATGAAAAGATGCTTTCTGAGAAACTGCTTTGTGTTCTGTTAATTCAACTCAAAGAGTTACAGCTTTCCCCTCAAGAAGCCTTTCGCTAATACTGTTCTTGTGGATTTTGCAATGTGATATTTGGAAGCCCTTAGAGGGCTATGGTGAAAAAGGAAATATAATAAGATAAAAACTGAAAAGAAGCTTTCTGAGAAACTGCGTTGTGTTCTGTTAATTCAACTCACAGAGTTACAGCTTTCCCCTCAAGAAGTCTTTCGCTAAGGCTGTTCTAGTGGAATTTGTAAAGTGATATTTGGAAGCTCATAGAGTGCTATGGTGAAAAAGGAAATATCTTCAGTTAAAAACTGGAAAGAAGCTTTCTGAGAAACTGCTTTGTGTTCTGTTAATTCATCTGACAGAGTTACAGCTTTCCCTTCATGAAGCCTTTTGCCAAAAACGTTCTTGTGGAATTTGCAAAGTGATATTTGGAAGACCATAGAGGGCTAAGGAAAAATGGAAATATCCTAAGATAAAAACTGAAAAGAAGCTTTCTGAGAAACTTCTTTCTGTTCTGTTAGTTCATCTCACAGAGCTACAGCTTTCCCTCAAGAAGCCTTTCGCTAAGGCTGTTCTAGTGGAATTTGTAAAGTGATATTTGGAAGCTCATAGAGTGCTATGGTGAAAAAGGAAATATCTTCAGTTAAAAACTGGAAAGAAGCTTTCTGAGAAACTGCTTTGTGTTCTGTTAATTCATCTGACAGAGTTACAGCTTTCCCTTCATGAAGCCTTTTGCCAAAAACGTTCTTGTGGAATTTGCAAAGTGATATTTGGAAGACCATAGAGGGCTAAGGAAAAATGGAAATATCCTAAGATAAAAACTGAAAAGAAGCTTTCTGAGAAACTTCTTTCTGTTCTGTTAGTTCATCTCACAGAGCTACAGCTTTCCCCTCAAGAAGCCATTTACTAAGACTGTTCTTGTGAAATTTGCAACGTAATATTTGGAAGCTCATAGAGGGCTATGGTAAAAAAGGAATTATCTTCCGTTAATAACTGGAAAGAATATTTCTGAGCAACTGCTTTGTGTTCTGTTAATTCATCTCACAGAGTTACAGCTTTCACCTCAAGAAGCCTTTCGCTAGTACTGTTCTGGTGGAACTTTTAAAGTGATATATGTAAGCTCATAGAGGTTTCTGGTGAAAAAGGAAATATCTTCCGTTAAAAACTGCAAAGAAGCTTTCTGAGAAACTATTTTGGGTTCTGTTAATTCGTCTCACAGAGTTACAGCTTTCCCCTCAAGAAGCCTTTCGCTAAGGCTCTTCTTGTGGAATTTGCAAAGTTATATTTGGAAGCCCATAGAGGGCTATGGTGAAAAAGGAAATATCTTCCGTTAAAAACTGGAAAGAAGCTTTCTGAGAAACTGCTTTGTGTTCAGTTAATTCAATTAAGAGAGGTTCAGCTTTCCCCTCAAGAAGCCTTTCGCTAAGGCTGTTCTTGAGGAATTTGCAAAGTGATATTTGGAAGTCCCAGAGGGCTATGCGGAAAAAGGAAATATCTTCCGTTAAAAACTGGAAAGAAGCTTTCTGAGAAACTGCTTTGTGTTCTGTTAATTCATCTCACAGAGTTACAGCTTTCCCCTCAAGAAGCCTTTCGCTAAGACTGTTCTTGTTTAATTTGCAAAGTGATATTTGGAAGCCCATAGAGGGCTGTGGTGAAAAAGGAAATATCTTCCGTTAAAAACTGGAAAGAATCTTTCTGAGAAACTGCTTTGTATTCTGTTAATTCATCTCACAGAGTTACGGATTTCCCCTCAAGAAGACTTCCGCTAAGACTGTTCTTGTGGAATTTGCAAACTGATATTGGAGCCCTTAGAGGGCTATGATGAAAAAGGAAATATCCTAAGATAAAAACTGAAAAGAAGCTTTCTGAGAAACTGCTTTGTGTTCTGTTAATTCAACTCACAGAGTTACAGCTTTCCCCTCAAGAAGTCTATCGCTAAGGCTCTTCTTGTGGAATTTGTAAAGTGATATTTGGAAGCCCATAGAGGGATATGGTGAGAAAGGAAATATCTTCAATTATATCACGGAATAAAGTTTTCTTAGAAACTGCCTTGTATTCTGTTAATTCATCTCACAGAGTTACAGATTTCCCCTAAAGAAGCCTTTCGCTAAGACTGTTATCGGGGAATTTGCAAAGTGATATTTGGAAGCCCTTAGAGGACTATGGTGAAAAAGGAAATATCTTCTATTAAAAACTGGAAAGAAACTTTCTGAGAAGCTGCTTTGTGTTTTGTTAATTCATTTCACAGAGTTACAGCTTTCCCCTCAAGAAGCCTTTCGCTAATGCTAGTCTTGTTTAATTTGCAAAGTGATATTTGGAAGCCCATAGAGGATATGGTGAGAAAGGAAATATCTTCAATTATATCACGGAATAAAGTTTTCTTAGAAACTGCCTTGTATTCTGTTAATTCATCTCACAGAGTTACAGATTTCCCCTAAAGAAGCCTTTCGCTAAGACTGTTATCGGGGAATTTGCAAAGTGATATTTGGAAGCCCTTAGAGGACTATGGTGAAAAAGGAAATATCTTCTATTAAAAACTGGAAAGAAACTTTCTGAGAAGCTGCTTTGTGTTTTGTTAATTCATTTCACAGAGTTACAGCTTTCCCCTCAAGAAGCCTTTCGCTAATGCTAGTCTTGTTTAATTTGCAAAGTGATATTTCGAAGGCCATAGAAGGCTATTGTGAAAAAGGAAATATCTTCCGTTAAAAACTGGAAAGAACTTTCTGAGGAATTGCTCTGTGTTCTGCTAATTCATCTCACAGAGTTACAGCTTTTCCCTCAAGAAGACTTTCGCTAAGAGGGTCCTTCTGGAATTTGCAAAGTGATATTTGGAAGCCCTTATAGGGCTATGGTGAAAAAGGAAATATCCTAAGATAAAAAACTGAAAAGAAGCTTTCTGAGAAACTGCTTTGTGTTCTGTTAATTCAACTCACAGAGTTAGAGCTTTCCCCTCAAGAAGCCTTTCGCTAAGACTGTTCTTGTGGAATTTGCAATGTGATATTTGAAAGCCCTTAGAGGGCCATGGTGAAAAAGGAAATATCCTAAGAGAAAAACTGAAAAGAAATTTTCTGAGAAACTGCTTTTTGTTCTCTTAATTCAACTCACAGAGTTACAGCTTTCCCCTCAAGAAGCCTTTCGCTAAGGCTGTTCTTGTGGAATTTGCAAAGTTATATTTGGAAGCCCATAGAGGGCTATGGTGAAAAAGGAAATATCTTCAGTTATAAACTGGAAAGAAGCTTTCTGAGCAACTGCCTTGTATTCTCTTAATTCATCTCACAGAGTTACAGATTTCCCCTCAAGAAGCCTTTCTCTAAGACTGTTCTTGTGGAATTTGCAAAGTGATATTTGGAAGCCCTTAGAGGGCTATGGTGAAAAAGGAAATATAATAAGATAAAAACTGAAAAGAAGCTTTATGAGAAACTGCGTTGTGTCCTGTTAATTCAACTCACAGAGTTACAGCTTTCCCTCAAGAAGCCTTTCGCTAAGGCTGTTCTTGTGGAATTTGCAAAGTGATATTTGGAAGCCCATAGAGGCTATGGTGAAAAGGAAATATCTTCAGTTAAAACTGGAAAGAAGCTTTCTGAGAAACTGCTTTGTGTTCTGTTAATTCATCTCACAGAGTTACAGATTTCCCCTCAAGAAGCCTTTCTCTAAGACTGTTCTTGTGGAATTTGCAAAGTGATATTTGGAAGCCCTTAGAGGGCTATGGTGAAAAGGAAATATAATAAGATAAAAACTGAAAAGAAGCTTTCTGAGAAACTGCTTTGTGTTCTGTTAATTCAACTCACAGAGTTACAGCTTTCCTCAAGAAGTCTTTCGCTAAGGCTGTTCTTGTGGAATTTGTAAAGTGATATTTGGAAGCCCATAGAGGCTATGGTGAAAAGGAAATATCCTAAGATAAAAACTGAAAAGAAGCTTTCTGAGAAACTGCTTTGTGTTCTGTTAATTCATCTCACAGAGTTACAGCTTTCCTTCAAGAAGCCTTTCACTAAGACTGTTCTTGTGGAATTGCAAAGTGATATTTGGAAGCCCATAGAGGGCTATGGTGAAAAGGAAATATCCTAAGATAAAAACTGAAAAGAAGCTTTCTGAGAAACTGCTTTGTGTTCTGTTAATTCATCTCACAGAGTTACAGCTTTCCTTCAAGAAGCCTTTCGCTAAGACTGTTCTTGTGGAATTGCAAAGTGATATTTGGAAGCCCATAGAGGGCTATGGTGAAAAGGAAATATCCTAAGATAAAAACTGAAAAGAAGCTTTCTGAGAAACTGCTTTGTGTTCTGTTAATTCATCTCACAGAGTTACAGCTTTCCTCAAGAAGCCTTTCACTAAGACTGTTCTTGTGAAATTTGCAAAGTGATATTTGGAAGCCCATAGAGGGCTATGGTGAAAAAGGAAATATCTTCCGTTAAAACTGGAAAGAAGCTTTCTGAGAAACTGCTTTGTGTTCTGTTAATTCATCTCACAGAGTTACAGCTTTCCCTCAAGAAACCTTTCCTAAGACTGTTCTTGTGGAATTGGCAAAGTGATATTTGGAAGCCCTTAGAGGTCTATGGTGAAAAGGAAATATCCTAAGATAAAAACTGAAAAGAAGCTTTCTGAGAAACTGCTTTGTGTTCTGTTAATTCATCTCACAGAGTTACAGCTTTCCCTCAAGAAGCCTTTCGCTAAGGCTGTTCTTGTTTAATTTGCAAAGTGATATTTGGAAGCCCATAGGGCTATGGTGAAAAGGAAATATCTTCCGTTAAAACTGGAAAGAAGCTTTCTGAGAAACTGCTTTGTGTTCTGTTAATTCATCTCACAGAGTTACAGCTTTCCCTCAAGAAGCCTTTCACTAAGACTGTTCTTGTGAAATTTCCAACGTGATATTTGGAAGCCCATAGAGGGCTATGGTGAAAAGGAAATATCTTCCGTTAAAACTGGAAAGAAGCTTTCTGAGAAACTGCTTTGTGTTCTGTTAATTCATCTCACAGAGTTACAGCTTTCCCTCAAGAAGCCTTTCGCTAAGGCTGTTCTTGTTTAATTTGCAAAGTGATATTTGGAAGCCCATAGAGGCTATGGTGAAAAAGGAAATATCTTCAGTTAAAAACTGAAAAGAAGCTTTCTGAAAAACTGCACTCTGTTCTGTTAATTCATCTCACAGAGTTACAGCTTTCCCTTCAAGAAGCCTTTCACTAAGACTGTTCTTGTGGAATTTGCAAAGTGATATTTGGAAGCCCATAGAGGGCTATGGTGAAAAGGAAATATCTTCAGTTAAAACTGGAAAGAAGCTTGAGAAACTGCTTTGTGTTCTGTTAATTCATCTCACAGAGTTACAGCTTTCCTCAAGAAGCCTTCGCTAAGACTGTTCTTGTGGAATTTGTAAAGTGATATTTGGAAGCCCATAGAGGGCAATGGTGAAAAAGGAAATATCTTCAGTTAAAACCTGGAAAGAAGCTTTCTGAGAAACTGCTCTCTGTTCTGTTAATTCATCTCACAGAGTTACAGGTTTCCGCTCAAGAAGCCTTTCGCTAAGAATGTTCTTGTGGTATTTGTAAAGTGATATTTGGAAGCCCATGGAGGCAATGGTGAAAAGGAAATATCTTCAGTTAAAACCTGGAAAGAAGCTTTCTGAGAAACTGCTCTCTGTTCTGTTAATTCATCTCACAGAGTTACAGGTTTCCGCTCAAGAAGCCTTTCACTAAGACTGTTCTTGTGGAATATGCAAGTGATATTTGGAAGCCCTTAGAGGGCAATGGTGAAAAGGGAAATATCTTCAGTTGAAAACTGAAATGAAGCTTTCTGAGAAACTGCACTCAGTTCTGTTAATTCATCTCACAGAGTTACATCTTACCCTTCATGACGTCTTTCGCTAAGACTGTTTTTGTGTAATTTGCAAAGTGATATTTGGAAGCCCAAAGAAGGCAATGCTGAAAAAGGAAATATCTTCAGTTGAAAACTGGAAAGAAGCTTTCGGGGAAATTGCTTTGTGTCCTTTTAATTCATCTCACAGAGTTACTGCTTTCCCCTCAAAAAGCCGTTCGTTAAGACTGTTCTTGTGGAATTTGCAAAGTGATATTTGGAAGCCCCTAGAGGGCAATATTGAAAAAGGAAATATCTTCAGTTAAAAACTGGAAAGAAGTTTTCTGAGAAACTGCTTTGTGTTCTGTTAATTCATCTCACAGAGTTACAGCTGTCCCCTCAAGAAGCCTTTCGCTAAGACTGTTCTTGTGGAAATTGCAAGGTGATATTTGGAAGCAAATATAGGGCAATGGTGAAAAAGTAAATATCTTCAGTTAAAAACTGAATAGAAGCTTTCTGAGAAACTGCAGTCTGTTCTCTTAAGTCATCTCACAGAGTTACAGCTTTCCCTTCAAGAAGCCTTTCGCTAAGACTGTTCTTGTGGAATTTGCAAAGTGATATTTGGAAGCCCATAGAGTCCAAAGCCAAAAATGGAAATATCTTCAGTTAAAAACTGGAAAGAAGCTTTCTAGGAAACTGCTTTGAGTTCTGTTAATTCATCTCACAGAGTTACAGCTTTCCCAATAAGAAACCCTTCGCTAAGACAGTTCCTGTGGAATTTGTAAAGTGATATTTGGAAGCCCATAGAGGGCAATGGTGAAAAGGGAAATATCTTCAGTTAAAACCTGGAAAGAAGCTTTCTGAGAACTGCTTTATGTTCTGTTAATTCATCTCACTGAGCTACAGCTTTCCACTCAAGAAGCCTTTCGCTAAGACTGTTCTTGTGGAATTTGCAAAGTGATATTTGGAAGCCCATAGAGGGCTATGGTGAAAAGGAAATATCTTCAGTTAAAACTGAAAAGAAGCTTTCTGAGAAACTGCTCTGTGTTCTGTTAATTCATCTCACAGAGTTACAGCTTTCCCTCAAGAAGCCTTTCGCTAAGACTGTTCTTGTGGAATTTGTAAAGTGATATTTGGAAGCATATAGAGGGCTATGGTGAAAAGGAAATATCTTCAGTTAAAAACTGGAAAGAAGCTTGAGAAACTGCTTTGTGTTCTGTTAATTCAACTCACAGAGTTACAGCTTTCCCTCAAGAAGCCTTTCGCCAAGACTGTTCTTGTGGAATTTAGAAGGTGATATTTGGAAGCCCATAGAGGGCTATGGTGAAAAGGAAATATCTTCAGTTAAAACTGAAAAGAAGCTTTCTGAGAAACTGCTCTGTGTTCTGTTAATTCATCTCACAGAGTTACAGCTTTCCCTCAAGAAGCCTTCGCTAAGACTGTTCTTGTGAAATTTGCAAAGTGATATTTGGAAGCCCATAGAGGGCTATGGTAAAAATGGAAACATCCCACGATAAAAACTGAAAAGAAGTTTTCTGAGAAACTGCTTTGTGTTCTGATACTATATCTCACAGAGGTACCACTTTCCCTGAAGAAGCCGTTCACTAAGTCTGTTCTTGTGAAATTTGCAAGTGATATTTGAAAGCCCATAGAGGGCTATGGTGATAAAGGAAATATCTTCCGTTAAAAACTGGAAAGAACCTTTCTGAGAAACTCCTTGTGTTCTGTTAATTCATCTCACAGAGTTTCAGCTTTCCCTCAAGAAGCCTTTCGCTAAGACTGTTCTTCTGGAATGAGCAAAGTGATATTTGGAAGCCCTTAGAGGGCTATGGTGAAAAGGAAATATATTAAGATAAAACTGAAAAGAAGCTTGAGAAACTGCTTTGTGTTCTGTTAATTCGTCTCACAGAGTTAAAGCTTTCCCCTCAAGAATCTTTCGCTAAGACTGTTCTTGGGGAATTTGCAAATTGATATTTGGAAGCCTATAGAGGGCTATGGTGAAAAAGGAAATATCTTTCGATAAAAACTGGAAAGAAGCTTCCTGAGTAACTGCTTTGTGGTCTGTTAATTCATCTCACAGTGTTACAGCTTTCTCCCCAAGAAGTCTATCGCTAATACTGTTCTTGTGGAATTTAGAAGGTGACATTTGGAAGCCCATAGAGGGCTATGGTGAAAACAGAAATATCTTCTGTTGAAAACTGTAAGGAAGCTTTCTGAGAAACTGCTTTGTGTTCTGTTAATTCATTCCACAGTGTTACAGCTTTTCCCTCAAGAAGCCTTTCGCTAGGACTGTTTTGTGGAATTTTCAAAGTGATATTTGAAAGCCCATAGAGGGCTATGGTGAAAAGCAAATATCTTCTATTAAAAACTGAAAAGAAGCTTGAGAAACTGCTTTGTGTTCTGTTAATTCGTCTCACAGAGTTAGAGATTTCCTCAAGAAGCCTTTCGCTAAAGCTGTTGTTGTTTAATTTGCAAAGTGATATTTGGAAACCCATAGAGGACTACGGTGAAAAGGAAATATCTTCAGTTAAAACTGAAAAGAAGCTTTCTGAGAAACTGCTTTGTGTTCTGTTAATTCATCTCACAGAGTTACAGCTTTCCCTCATGAAGCCTTTCGCCAAGACTGTTCTTGTGGAATTTGCAAACTGATATTTGGAAGCCCATAGAGGGCTATGGAAAAATGGAAATACCGTAAGATAAAACTGAAAAGAAGCTTGAGAAACTGCTTTGTGTTCTGTTAGTTCATCTCACAGAGTTACAGCTTTCCCTCAAGAAGCCTTTCCTAAGACTGTTCTTGTGAAGTATGCAACGTGATATTTGCAAACCCATAGAGGGCTATGGTGAAAAGGAAATATCTTCCGTTAATAACTGGAAAGAAGATTTCTGAGAAACTGCTTGGTGTTCTGTTAATTCATCTCACAGAGTGACAGCTTTCCTCAAGAAGCCTTCGCTAAGGCTGTTCTTGTTTAATTTGCAAAGTGATATTTGGAAGCCCATAGAGGGCTATGGTGAAAAGGAAATATCTTCCATTAAAAACTGAAAAGAAGCTTTCTGAGAAACTGCTTTGTGTTCTGTTAATTCATCTCACAGAGGTCCAGTTTTCCCTCAAGAAGCCTTTCCCTAACACTGTTTTTGTGTAATTTGCAAAGTGATATTTGGAAGCCCTTAGATGGCTATGGTGAAAAGGAAATATCCTAAGATAAAAATGAAAAGATGCTTTCTGAGAAACTGCTTTGTGTTCTGTTAATTCAACTCAAAGAGTTACAGCTTTCCCTCAAGAAGCCTTTCGCTAAGACTGTTCTTGTGGAATTTGCAAAGTGATATTTGGAAGCCCTTAGAGGGCTATGGTGAAAAGGAAATATAATAAGATAAAAACTGAAAAGAAGCTTTCTGAGAAACTGCGTTGTGTTCTGTTAATTCATCTCACAGAGTTACAGCTTTCCTCAAGAAGTCTTTCGCTAAGGCTGTTCTAGTGGAATTTGTAAAGTGATATTTGGAAGCTCATAGAGTGCTATGGTGAAAAGGAAATATCTTCAGTTAAAAACTGGAAAGAAGCTTTCTGAGAAACTGCTTTGTGTTCTGTTAATTCATCTGACAGAGTTACAGCTTTCCTTCATGAAGCCTTTTGCCAAAAACGTTCTTGTGGAATTTGCAAAGTGATATTTGGAAGACCATAGAGGGCTAAGGAAAATGGAAATATCCTAAGATAAAACTGAAAAGAAGCTTTCTGAGAAACTTCTTTCTGTTCTGTTAATTCATCTCACAGAGCTACAGCTTTCCCTCAAGAAGCCATTTACTAAGACTGTTCTTGTGGAATTTGCAAAGTGATATTTGGAAGCTCATAGAGGGCTATGGTAAAAAGGAATTATCTTCCGTTAATAACTGGAAAGAATATTTCTGAGAAACTGCTTTGTGTTCTGTTAATTCATCTCACAGAGTTACAGCTTTCACCTCAAGAAGCCTTTCGCTAGTACTGTTCTGGTGGAACTTTTAAAGTGATATTTGGAAGCTCATAGAGGGCTATGGTGAAAAGGAAATATCTTCCGTTAAAACTGGAAAGAAGCTTGAGAAACTGCTTTGTGTTCTGTTAATTCATCTCACAGAGTTACAGCTTTCCCTCAAGAAGCCTTTCGCTAAGGCTCTTCTTGTGGAATTTGTAAAGTGATATTTGGAAGCCCATAGAGGCTATGGTGAAAAGGAAATATCTTCCGTTAAAACTGGAAAGAAGCTTTCTGAGAAACTGCTTTGTGTTCAGTTAATTCAATTAAGAGAGGTTCAGCTTTCTCAAGAAGCCTTTCGCTAAGGCTGTTCTTGAGGAATTTGCAAAGTGATATTTGGAAGTCCCAGAGGGCTATGGTGAAAAGGAAATATCTTCCGTTAAAACTGGAAAGAAGCTTTCTGAGAAACTGCTTTGTGTTCTGTTAATTCATCTCACAGAGTTACAGCTTTCCCTCAAGAAGCCTTTCGCTAAGACTGTTCTTGTTTAATTTGCAAAGTGATATTTGGAAGCCCATAGAGGGCTGTGGTGAAAAGGAAATATCTTCCGTTAAAACTGGAAAGAAGCTTTCTGAGAAACTGCTTTGTATTCTGTTAATTCATCTCACAGAGTTACAGATTTCCCTCAAGAAGACTTTCGCTAAGACTGTTCTTGTGGAATTTGCAAACTGATATTGGAGCCCTTAGAGGGCTATGGTGAAAAGGAAATATCCTAAGATAAAACTGAAAAGAAGCTTTCTGAGAAACTGCTTTGTGTTCTGTTAATTCATCTCACAGAGTTACAGCTTTCCTCAAGAAGCCTTTCGCTAAGGCTGTTCTTGTGGAATTTGCAAAGTGATATTTGGAAGCCCATAGAGGATATGGTGAAAAGGAAATATCTTCAATTATATCACTGAATAAAGTTTTCTTAGAAACTGCCTTGTATTCTGTTAATTCATCTCACAGAGTTACAGATTTCCCTAAAGAAGCCTTCGCTAAGACTGTTATCGGGAATTTGCAAAGTGATATTTGGAAGCCATAGAGGCTATGGTGAAAAGGAAATATCTTCTATTAAAAACTGGAAAGAAGCTTTCTGAGAAGCTGCTTTGTGTTCTGTTAATTCATCTCACAGAGTTACAGCTTTCCCTCAAGAAGCCTTTCGCTAAGACTGTTCTTGTTTAATTTGCAAAGTGATATTTGGAAGCCATAGAGGGCTATGGTGAAAAGGAAATATCTTCAGTTAAAACTGGAAAGAACTTTCTGAGGAATTGCTCTGTGTTCTGCTAATTCATCTCACAGAGTTACAGCTTTCCCTCAAGAAGACTTTCGCTAAGAGGGTCCTTCTGGAATTTGCAAAGTGATATTTGGAAGCCCATAGAGGGCTATGGTGAAAAGGAAATATCTTCCGTTAAAAACTGAAAGAAGCTTTCTGAGAAACTGCTTTGTGTTCTGTTAATTCAACTCACAGAGTTACAGCTTTCCTCAAGAAGCCTTTCGCTAAGACTGTTCTTGTGGAATTTGCAATGTGATATTTGAAAGCCCTTAGAGGGCTATGGTGAAAAGGAAATATCCTAAGAGAAAAACTGAAAAGAAATTTTCTGAGAAACTGCTTTTTGTTCTCTTAATTCAACTCACAGAGTTACAGCTTTCCTCAAGAAGCCTTTCGCTAAGGCTGTTCTTGTGGAATTTGCAAAGTGATATTTGGAAGCCCATAGAGGGCTATGGTGAAAAGGAAATATCTTCAGTTAAAACTGGAAAGAAGCTTTCTGAGAAACTGCTTGTGTTCTGTTAATTCATCTCACAGAGTTAGAGCTTTCCCTCAAGAAGACTTTCGCTAAGACTGTTCTTGTGGAATTTGCAAAGTGATATTTGGAAGCCCTTATAGGGCTATGGTGAAAAGGAAATATCCTAAGAGAAAAACTGAAAAGAAATTTTCTGAGAAACTGCTTTTTGTTCTCTTAATTCAACTCACAGAGTTACAGCTTTCCCTCAAGAAGCCTTTCGCTAAGGCTGTTCTTGTGGAATTTGCAAAGTTATATTTGAAGCCCATAGAGGGCTATGGTGAAAAGGAAATATCTTCAGTTATAAACTGGAAAGAAGCTTTCTGAGCAACTGCCTTGTATTCTCTTAATTCATCTCACAGAGTTACAGATTTCCCCTCAAGAAGCCTTTCTCAAGACTGTTCTTGTGGAATTTGCAAAGTGATATTTGGAAGCCCATAGAGGCTATGGTGAAAAGGAAATATAATAAGATAAAAACTGAAAAGAAGCTTTATGAGAAACTGCGTTGTGTCCTGTTAATTCAACTCACAGAGTTACAGCTTTCCCCTCAAGAAGTCTTTCGCTAAGGCTGTTCTAGTGGAATTTGTAAAGTGATATTTGGAAGCTCATAGAGTGCTATGGTGAAAAAGGAAATATCCTAAGATAAAACCTGAAAAGAAGCTTTCTGAGAAACTTCTTTGTGTTCTCTTAATTCATACTACAGAGTTACAGATTCTCCTTCTGGAAGCCTTTCCCTAAGACTGTTCTTTTGGGAGTTGTAAAGTGATATTTTGTAGCCCATGGAGAGCTATGGTGAAAATGGAAATTTCCTAAGATAGAAACCGAAAAGAAACTTTCTGAGAAACTGCTTCGTGTTCTGTTAATTCATCTCACAGAGTTACAGCTTTCCTCTCATGAAGCCTTTCGTTAAGACTGTTCTTGTGGAATTAGCAAGTGATATTTTGAAACCCATGGAGGGCTATGGTAGAAATGGAAATATCCTATGATAAAAACTGAAAAGAGGCTTTTTGAGAAACTGCTTTGTCTTCTGTTAATTCATCTCACAGAGTTACAACTTTCTTCCTCAAGAAGCCTTCACTAAGACTGTTCTTGTGGAATTTGCAAAGTGATACTTGGAAGCCCATAGAGGGCTATGCTGAATAACGAAATATCTTCCGTTAAAAACTGGAAAGAAGCTTTCTGAGAAACCGCCTTGTGTTCTTCTAATTCATCTCACAGAGTTACAGCTTTCCCCTCAAGAAGCCTTTCGCTAAGACTGTTCTTGTGGAATTTGCAAAGTGATATTTGGAAGCCCTTAGAGTTCTATGGTGAAAAGGAAATATCTTCCGTTAAAAACTGGAAAGAAGCTTTCTGAGAAACCGCCTTGTGTTCTTCTAATTCATCTCACAGAGTTACAGCTTTCCCCTCAAGAAACCTTTCCCTAAGACTGTTCTTGAGGACTGAGCAAAGTGATATTTTGAAGCCCTTTGAGTTCTATGGTGAAAAAGGAAATATATTAATATAAAAACAGAAAAGAAGCTTTCCGAGGAACTGCTTTCTGTTCTGTTAATTCATCTCACAGAGTTACAGCTTTCCCCTCAAAAAGTCTTTGGCTAATGCAGCTCTTGTATAATTTGCAAGTGATATTTGGAAGCCCCAACAGGGCGATGGTGAAAAAGGAAATATCTTCCGTTAAAGACTGGAAAGAAGCTTTCTGAGGAACTGCTTTGTGTACTGTTAATTCATCTCACAGAGTTACAGTTTTCTCCTCCAGAAACCGTTCACTAAGACTGTTCTTGTGAAATTTCCAACGTGATATTTGGAAGCCCATAGAGGGCTATGGTGAAAAAGGAATTATCTTTCGTTAATAACTGGAAAGAAGATTTCTGAGAAACTGCTTTGTGTTCTGTTAATTCATCTCACAGAGTTACAGCTTTCCCCTCAAGAAACCTTTCCCTAAGGCTGTTCTTGTTTAATTAGCAAACTGATATTTTGAAGCCCATAGAGGGCAAAGGTGAAAAAGGAAATATCTTCAGTTAAAAATTGAAAAGAAGCTTTCTGAGAAACTGCACTCTGTTCTGTTAATTCATCCCACAGAGTTACAGGTTTCTCTTCAGGACGCCTTTCACTAAGACTGTTCTTGTGGAATTTGCAAAGTGATATTTGGAAGCCCATAGAGGGCTGTGGTGAAAAAGGAAATATCTTCCGTTAAAAACTGGAAAGAAGCTTTCTGAGAAACTGCTTTGTGTTCTGTTAATTCATCTCACAGAGTTACAGCTTTCCCTCAAGAAGCCTTCGCTAAGACTGTTCTTGTGGAATTTGCAAAGTGATATTTGGAAGCCCATAGAGGGCTATGGTGAAAAGGAAATATCTTCGTTAAAAACTGGAAAGAAGCTTTCTGAGAAACTGCTTTGTGTTCTGTTAATTCATCTCACAGAGTTACAGCTTTCCCTCAAGAAGCCTTTCGCTAAGACTGTTCTTGTGGAATTTGCAAAGTGATATTTGGAAGCCCATAGAGGCTGTGGTGAAAAGGAAATATCTTCAGTTAAAAACTGGAAAGAAGCTTTCTGAGAAACTGCTCTCTGTTCTGTTAATTCATCTCACAGAGTTACAGCTTTCCTTCAAGAAGCCTTTCGCTAAGACTGTTCTTGTGGAATTTGCAAAGTGATATTTGGAAGCCCATAGAGGCTGTGGTGAAAAGGAAATATCTTCAGTTAAAAACTGGAAAGAAGATTTCTGAGAAACTGCTTTGTGTTCTGTTAATTCATCTCACAGAGTTACAGCTTTCCTCAAGAAGCCTTTCGCTAAGACTGTTCTTGTGGAATTTGCAAAGTGATATTTGGAAGCCCATAGAGGGCTATGGTGAAAAGGAAATATCTTCGTTAAAAACTGGAAAGAAGCTTTCTGAGAAACTGCTTTGTGTTCTGTTAATTCATCTCACAGAGTTACAGCTTTCCTCAAGAAGCCTTCGCTAAGACTGTTCTTGTGGAATTTGCAAAGTGATATTTGGAAGCCCATAGAGGCTATGGTGAAAAGGAAATATCTTCAGTTAAAACTGGAAAGAAGCTTTCTGAGAAACTGCTTTGTGTTCTGTTAATTCATCTCACAGAGTTACACCTCAAAGCCTTTCGCTAAGACTGTTCTTGTGGAATTTGCAAAGTGATATTTGGAAGCCCTTAGAGGGCTATGGTGAAAAGGAAATATCTTCAGTTAAAAACTGGAAAGAAGCTTTCTGAGAAACTGCTTTGTGTTCTGTTAATTCATCTCACAGAGTTACAGCTTTCCTCAAGAAACCTTTCCTAAGACTGTTCTTGTGGAATTTGCAAAGAGATATTTGGAAGCCCATAGAGGGCTATGGTGAAAAGGAAATATCTTCCGTTAAAAACTGGAAAGAAGCTTTCTGAGAAACTGCTTTGTGTTCTGTTAATTCATCTCACAGAGTTACAGCTTTCCTCAAGAAGCCTTTCGCTAAGACTGTTCTTGTGGAATTTGCAAAGTGATATTTGAAGCCCATAGAGGGCTATGGTGAAAAGGAAATATCTTCAGTTAAAACTGGAAAGAAGATTTCTGAGAAACTGCTTTGTGTTCTGTTAATTCATCTCACAGAGTTACAGCTTTCCTCAAGAAGCCTTTCGCTAAGACTGTTCTTGTGGAATTTGCAAAGTGATATTTGGAAGCCCATAGAGGGCTATGGTGAAAAGGAAATATCTTCCGTTAAAAACTGAAAAGAAGCTTGAGAAACTGCTTTGTGTTCTGTTAATTCATCTCACAGAGTTACAGCTTTCCTTCAAGAAGCCTTTCGCTAAGACTGTTCTTGTGGAATTTGCAAAGTGATATTTGGAAGCCCATAGAGGGCTATGGTGAAAAGGAAATATCTTCCGTTAAAAACTGGAAAGAAGCTTTCTGAGAAACTGCTTTGTGTTCTGTTAATTCATCTCACAGAGTTACAGCTTTCCTTCAAGAAGCCTTCGCTAAGACTGTTCTTGTGGAATTTGCAAGTGATATTTGGAAGCCCATAGAGGCTATGGTGAAAAGGAAATATCTTCAGTTAAAACTGGAAAGAAGCTTTCTGAGAAACTGCTTTGTGTTCTGTTAATTCATCTCACAGAGTTACAGCTTTCCTCAAGAAGCCTTCGCTAAGACTGTTCTTGTGGAATTTGCAAAGTGATATTTGGAAGCCCATAGAGGCTATGGTGAAAAGGAAATATCTTCAGTTAAAACTGAAAGAAGCTTTCTGAGAAACTGCTTGTGTTCTGTTAATTCATCTCACAGAGTTACAGCTTTCTCAAGAAGCCTTTCGCTAAGACTGTTCTTGTGGAATTTGCAAAGTGATATTTGGAAGCCCATAGAGGGCTATGGTGAAAAAGGAATATCTTCAGTTAAAAAACTGGAAAGAAGCTTTCTGAGAAACTGCTTTGTGTTCTGTTAATTCATCTCACAGAGTTACAGCTTTCCCTCAAGAAGCCTTTCGCTAAGACTGTTCTTGTGGAATTTGCAAAGTGATATTTGGAAGCCCATAGAGGGCTATGGTGAAAAAGGAAATATCTTCAGTTAAAAACTGGAAAGAAGTTTTTGAGAAACTGCTTGTGTTCTGTTAATTCATCTCACAGAGTTACAGCTTTTCCCTCAAGAAGCCTTCGCTAAGACTGTTCTTGTGAATTTGCAAAGTGATATTTGGAAGCCCATAGAGGCTATGGTGAAAAGGAAATATCTTCCGTTAAAAACTGGAAAGAAGCTTTCTGAGAAACTGCTTTGTGTTCTGTTAATTCATCTCACAGAGTTACAGCTTTCCTCAAGAAGCCTTTCGCTAAGACTGTTCTTGTGAATTTGAAAGTGATATTTGGAAGCCCATAGAGGGCTATGGTGAAAAGGAAATATCTTTAGTTAAAAACTGGAAAGAAGCTTTCTGAGAAACTGCTTTGTGTTCTGTTAATTCATCTCTCAAGAAGCCTTTCGCTAAGACTGTTCTTGTGGAATTTGCAAAGTGATATTTGGAAGAGAGGGCAATTGTGAAAAGGAAATATTTTCATTTAAAAACTGGAAAGCAGCTCTCTGAAAAACTGCTTTGTGTTCTGTTAATTCATCTCACAACGTTACAGCTTTCCCTTCAAGATGCCTTTCGCTAAGACTGTTGTTGTGGAATTTGCAAAGTGATATTTCGCAGCCCTTAGAGGGCAATGGTGAAAAAGGAAATATCCTCAGTTAAAAACTGGAAGGAAGGTTTCTGAGAAATTGCACTCTGTTCTGTTAATTCATCTCACAGAGTTACAGCTTTCCCCTCAAGAAGCCTTTCGCTAAGACTGTTTTTGTGGAATTTGCAAAGTGATATTTTCAAGGCCATAGAGGGATGTGGTGAAAAAGGAAATATCCTAAGATAAAAACTGAAATGAAGCTTTCTGAGAAACTGCACTCAGTTCTGTTAATTCATCTCACAGAGTTACATCTTACCCTTCATGAAGTCTTTCACTAAGACTGTTTTTTTTTTTAATTTATTAATTATTATTAAACTTCAAGTTGTAGGGTACATGTGCACAATGTGCAGGTTTGTTACATATGTATACTTGTGCCATGTTGGTGTGCTGCACCCATCAACCCGCATAAGGTATAACTCCCAATGCAATCCCTCCCTCCCTCCCCATGATAGGCCCCGTGTGTGATGTTCCCTTCCCGAGTCCAAGTGATCTCATTGTTCAGTTCCCACCTATGAGTGAGAACATGCGGTGTTTGGTTTTCTGTTCTTGTGATAGTTTGCTAAGAATGATGGTTTCCAGCTGCATCCATGTCCCTACAAAGGACAAACTCATCCTTTTTATGGCTGCATAGTATTCCATGGTGTATATGTGCCACATTTTCTTAATCCAATCTGTCACTGATGGACATTTGGGTTGATTCCAAGTCTTTGTTATTAGAATAGTGCTGCAATAAACATACGTGTGCATGTGTCTTTATAGCAGCATAATTTATAATCCTTTGGGTATATACCTAGTAATGGGATGGCTGGGTCATATGGTACATCTAGTTCTAGATCCTTGAGGAATCGCCATACTGTTTTCCATAATGGTTGAACTAGTTTACAATCCCACCAACAGTGTAAAAGTGTTCCTATTTCTCCACATCCTCTCCAGCACCTGTTGTTTCCTGACTTTGAATGATCGCCATTCTAACTGGTGTGAGATGGTATCTCATTGTGGTTTTGATTTGCATTTCTCTGATGGCCAGTGATGATGAGCATTTTTCATGTGTCTGTTGGCTGTATGAATGTCTTTTGAGAAATGTCTGTTCATATCCTTTGCCCACTTTTTGATGGGGTTGTTTGTTTTTTCTTGTAAATTTGTTTGAGTTCTTTGTAGGTTCTGGATATTAGCCCTTTGTCAGATGAGTAGATTGCAAAAATTTTCTCCCATTCTGTAGGTTGCCTGTTCACTCTGATGGTAGTTTCTTTTGCTGTGCAGAAGCTCTTAGTTTAATGAGATCCCATTTGTCAATTTTGGCTTTTGCTGCCGTTGCTTTTGGTGTTTTAGACATGAAGTCTTTGCCCATGCCTATGTCCTGAATGGTACTACCTAGGTTTTCCTCTAGGATTTTTATGGTATTAGGTCTAACATTTAAGTCTCTAATCCATCTTGAATTAATTTTCGTATAAGGAGTAAGGAAAGGATCCAGTTTCAGCTTTCTACTTATGGCTAGCCAATTTTCCCAGCACCATTTATTAAATAGGGAATCCTTTCCCATTTCTTGTTTCTCTCAGGTTTGTCAAAGATCAGATGGCTGTAGATGTGTGGTATTATTTCTGAGGACTCTGTTCTGTTCCATTGGTCTATATCTCTGTTTTGGTACCAGTACCATGCTGTTTTGGTTACTGTAGCCTTGTAGTATAGTTTGAAGTCAGGTAGCGTGATGCCTCCAGCTTTGTTCTTTTGACTTAGGATTGTCTTGGAGATGCGGCTCTTTTTGGTTCCATATGAACTTTAAAGCAGTTTTTTCCAATTCTGTGAAGAAGCTCATTGGTAGCTTGATGGGGATGGCATTGAATCTATAAATTACCTTGGGCAGTATGGCCATTTTCACGATATTGATTCTTCCTATCCATGAGCATGGTATGTTCTTCCATTTGTTTGTGTCCTCTTTATTTCACTGAGCAGTGGTTTGTAGTTCTCCTTGAAGAGGTCCTTTACATCCCTTGTAAGTTGGATTCCTAGGTATTTTATTCTCTTTGAAGCAATTGTGAATGGAAGTTCATTCCTGATTTGGCTCTCTGTTTGACTGTCACTGGTGTATAAGAATGCTTGTGATTTTTGCACATTAATTTTGTATCCTGAGACTTTGCTGAAGTTGCTTATCAGCTTAAGGAGATTTTGGGCTGAGACAATGGGGTTTTCTAAATATACAATCATGTCGCCTGCAAACAGGGACAATTTGACTTCTTCTTTTCCTAACTGAATCCCCTTGATTTCTTTCTCTTGCCTGATTGCCCTAGCCAGAACTTCCAACACTATGTTGAATAGGAGTGGTGAGAGAGGGCATCCCTGTCTTGTGCCAGTTTTCAAAGGAATTTTTCCAGTTTTTGCCCATTCAGTATGATATTGGCTGTGGGTTTGTCATAAATAGCTCTTATTATTTTGAGGTACGTTCCATCAATACCGAATTTATTGAGCGTTTTAGCATGAAGGGCTGTTGAATTTTGTCAAAAGCCTTTTCTGCATCTATTGAGATAATGATGTGGTTCTTGTCTTTGGTTCTGTTTATATGCTGGATTATGTTTATTGATTTGCGAATGTTGAACCAGCCTTGCATCCCAGGGATGAAGCCCACTTGATCATGGTGGATAAGCTTTTTGATGTGCTGCTGAATCCGGTTTGCCAGTATTTTATTGAGGATTTTTGCATCGATGTTCATCAGGGATATTGGTCTAAAATTCTTTTTTTGTTGTGTCTCTGCCAGGCTTTGGTATCAGGATGATGTTGGCCTCATAAAATGAGTTAGGAGGATTCTTTTTCTATTGATTGGAATAGTTTCAGAAGGAATGGTACCAGCTCCTCCTTGTACCTCTGGTAGAATTCAGCTGTGAATCCATCTGGTCCTGGACTTTTTGGTTGGTAGGCTATTAATTATTGCCTCAATTTCAGAGCCTACTATTGGTCTATTCAGAGATTCAACTTCTTCCTGGTTTAGTCTTGAAGAGTGTAAGTGTCCAGGAAATTATCCATTTCTTCTAGATTTTCCAGTTTATTTAGAGGTGTTTATAGTATTCTCTGATGGTAGTTTGTATTTCTGTGGGTCGGTGGTGATATCCCCTTTATCATTTTTAATTGCGCCGATTTGATTCTTCTCTTTTCTTCTTTATTAGTCTTGCTAGTGGTCTGTCAATTTTGTTGATCTTTTCAAAACCAACTCCTGGATTCATTGATTTTTGAGGGTTTTTGTGTCTCTATCTCCTTCAGTTCTGCTCTGATCTTAGTTATTTCTTGCCTTCTGCTAGCTTTCGAATGTGTTTGCTCTTGTTTCTCTAGTTCTTTTAATTGCGATGTTAGAGTGTCAATTTTAGATCTTTCCTGCTTTCTCTTGGGCATTTAGTGCTATAAATTTCACACACTGCTTTAAATGTGTCCCAGAGATTCTGGTATGTTGTATCTTTGTTCTCATTGGTTTCAAAGAACATCTTTATTTCTGCCTTCATTTCTTATGTACCCAGTAGTCATTCAGGAGCAGGTTGTTCAGTTTCCATGTAGTTGAGCGGTTTTGATTGAGTTTCTTAGTCCTGAGTTCTAATTTGATTGCACTGTGGTCTGAGAGACAGTTTGTTATAATTTCTGTTCTTGTACATTTGCTGAGGAGTGCTTTACTTCCAATTACGTGGTCAATTTTGGAGTAAGTACGATGTGGTGCTGAGAAGAATGTATATTCTGTTGATTTGGGGTGGAGAGTTCTATAGATGTTCATTAGGTCTGCTTGCTGCAGAGATGAGTTCAATTCCTGGATATCCTTGTTAACTTTCTGTCTCGTTGATCTGTCTAATGTTGACAGTGGAGTGTTGAAGTCTCCCATTATTATTGTATGGGAGTCTAAGTCTCTTTGTAAGTCTCTAAGGACTTGCTTTATGAATCTGGGTGCTCCTGTATTGGGTGCATATATATTTAGGATAGTTAGCTCTTCCTGTTGAATTGATCCCTTTACCATTATGTAATGGCCTTCTTTGTCTCTTTTGATCTTTGATGGTTTAAAGTCTGTTTTATCAGAGACTAGTATTGCAACCCCGCTTTTTTTGTTCTCCATTTGCTTGGTAAATCTTCCTCCATCCCTTTATTTTGAGCCTATGTATGTCTCTGCACGTGAGATGGGTCTCCTGAATACAGCAGACTGATGGGTCTTGACTCTTTATCCAGTTTGCCAGTCTGTGTCTTTTAATTGGAGCATTTAGTCCATTTACATTTAAGGTTAAGATTGTTATGTGTGAACTTGATCCTGCCATTATGATATTAACTGGTTATTTTGCTCGTTAGTTGATGCAGTTTCTTCCTAGCCTTGATGGTCTTTACATTTTGGCATGTTTTTGCAATGGCTGGTACCGGTTGTTCCTTTCCATGTTTAGTGCTTCCTTCAGGGTCTCTTGTAAGGCAGGCCTAGTGGTGACAAAATCCCTAAGCATTTGCTTATCTGTAAAGGATTTTATTTCTCCTTCACTTATGAAACTTAGTTTGGCTGGATATAAAATCCTGGGTTTAAAATTCTTTTCTTTAAGAATGTTGAATATTGGCCCCCACTCTCTTCTGGCTTGAAGAGTTTCTGCCGAGAGATCTGCTGTTAGTCTGATGGGCTTCCCTTTGTGGGTAACCCGACCTTTCTCTGGCTGCCCTTAAGATTTTTTCCTTCATTTCAACTTTGGTGAATCTGGCAATTATGTGTCTTGGAGTTGCTCTTCTCGAGGAGTATCTTTGTATGTTCTCTGTATTTCCTGGATTTGAATGTTGGCCTGCCCTACTAGGTTGGGGAAGTTCTCCTGGATGATATCCTGAAGAGTGTTTTCCAACTTGGTTCCATTTTCCCCTCACTTTCAGGCACCCCAATCAGACGTAGATTTGGTCTTTTACATAATCCCATACTTCTTGCAGGCTTTGTTCATTTCTTTTTCTTCTTTTTTCTTTTGGTTTCTCTTCTCGCTCATTTCATTCATTTGATCCTCCATCGCTGACATTCTTTCTTCCAGTTGATCGAGTCGGTTACTGAAGCTTGTGCATTTGTCACGATTTCTCGTGCCATGGTTTTCCTCTTTCATTTCGCTTTGTGAGCTTCTCTGCATTAATTACTCTAGCCATCAATTCTTCCACTTTTTTTCAAGATTTTTAGTTTCTTTGCGCTGGGTACGTAATTCCTCCTTTAGCTCTGAGAAATTTGATGGACTGAAGCCTTCTTCTCTCATCTCGTCAAGTCATTCTCCGTCCAGCTTTGATCCGTTGTTGCTGGCGATGAGCTGCGCCTCCTTTGCGGGGAGATGCGCCTTATTTTTGAATTCCCAGCTTTTCTGCCCTGCTTTTTCCCCATCTTTGTGGTTTTATCTGCCTCTGGTCTTTGATGATGGTGATGTACTGATGGGGTTTTGGTGTAGGTGTCCTTCCTGTTTGATAGCTTTCCTTCTAACAGTCAGGATCCTCAGCTGTAGGTTGTAGCTGTAGGAGATTGCTTGAGGTCCACTCCAGACCCTGTTTGCCTGGGTATCAGCAGCAGAGGCTGCAGAAGATAGAATATTTCTGAACAGCGAGTGTACCTGTCTGATTCTTGCTTTGGAAGCTTCCTCTCAGGGGTGTACTCCACCCTGTGAGGTGTGGGTGTCAGACTGCCCCTAGTGGGGATGTCTCCCAGTTAGGCTACTCAGGGTCAGGGACCCACTTGAGCAGGGAGTCTGTCCCTTCTCAGATCTCAACCTCCGTGTTGGGAGATCCACTGCTCTTCAAAGCTGTCAGACGCTTATGCCTGCAGAGCTGCTGCGTTGTTATTATTTACTGTGCCCTGTCCCCAGAGGTGGAGTCTACAGAGACAGGCAGGTTTCCTTGAGCTGCTGTGAGCTCCACCCAGTTCGAGCTTCCCAGCAGCTTTGTTTACCTACTTAAGCCTCAGCAATGGCGGGCGCCTCCCCAGCCTCGCTGCTGCCTTGCCGGTAGATCACAGACTGCTGTGCTAGCAATGAGGGAGGCCCGTGTGGGACCCTCCCGCCAGGTGTGGGATATGATCTCCTGGTGTGCCTGTTTGCTTAAAGCGCAGTTTTGGGGTGGGAGTTACCCGATTTTCCAGGTGTTGTGTGTCTCAGTTCCCTGGCTAGGAAAAGGGATTCTTCCCCTTGCGCTTCCAGGTGAGGCAATGCCTCGCCTGCTTCAGCTCGCTGGTCGGGCTGCAGCAGCTGACCAGCACCGATCGCCTGGCACTCCCCAGTGAGATGAACCCAGTACCTCAGTTGAAAATGCATTTCGAAGACTGTTCTTGTGGAATTTGCAAAGTGATATTTGGAAGCCCATAGAGGCTATGGTGAAAAGGAAATATCTTCAGTTAAAACTGGAAAGAAGCTTTCTGAGAAACTGCTTGTGTTCTGTTAATTCATCTCACAGAGTTACAGCTTTCCCTCAAGAAGCCTTCGCTAAGACTGTTCTTGTGGAATTGGCAAAGGATATTTGGAAGCCCATAGAGGGCTATGGTGAAAAGGAAATATCTTCAGTTAAAACTGGAAAGAAGCTTTCTGAGAAACTGCTTTGTGTTCTGTTAATTCATCTCACAGAGTTACAGCTTTCCTCAAGAAGCCTTTCGCTAAGACTGTTCTTGTGGAATTTGCAAAGTGATATTTGGAAGCCCATAGAGGGCTATGGTGAAAAGGAAATATCTTCCGTTAAAACTGGAAAGAAGCTTTCTGAGAAACTGCTTGTGTTCTGTTAATTCATCTCACAGAGTTACAGCTTTCCTCAAGAAGCCTTTCGCTAAGACTGTTCTTGTGGAATTTGCAAAGTGATATTTGAAGCCCATAGAGGGCTATGGTGAAAAGGAAATATCTTCAGTTAAAACTGAAAGAAGCTTGAGAAACTGCTTTGTGTTCTGTTAATTCATCTCACAGAGTTACAGCTTTCCTCAAGAAGCCTTTCGCTAAGACTGTTCTTGTGGAATTTGCAAAGTGATATTTGGAAGCCCATAGAGGCTATGGTGAAAAGGAAATATCTTCCGTTAAAAACTGGAAAGAAGCTTTCTGAGAAACTGCTTTGTGTTCTGTTAATTCATCTCACAGAGTTACAGCTTTCCTCAAGAAGCCTTTCGCTAAGACTGTTCTTGTGGAATTTGCAAAGTGATATTTGGAAGCCCATAGAGGGCTATGGTGAAAAGGAAATATCTTCAGTTAAAACTGGAAAGAAGCTTTCTGAGAAACTGCTTGTGTTCTGTTAATTCATCTCACAGAGTTACAGCTTTCCTTCAAGAAGCCTTTCGCTAAGACTGTTCTTGTGGAATTTGCAAAGTGATATTTGGAAGCCCATAGAGGCTATGGTGAAAAGGAAATATCTTCAGTTAAAAACTGAAAGAAGCTTTCTGAGAAACTGCTTTGTGTTCTGTTAATTCATCTCACAGAGTTACAGCTTTCTCAAGAAGCCTTTCGCTAAGACTGTTCTTGTGGAATTTGCAAAGTGATATTTGGAAGCCCATAGAGGGCTATGGTGAAAAGGAAATATCTTCAGTTAAAACTGGAAAGAAGCTTTCTGAGAAACTGCTTTGTGTTCTGTTAATTCATCTCACAGAGTTACAGCTTCCTTCAAGAAGCCTTTCGCTAAGACTGTTCTTGTGGAATTTGCAAAGTGATATTTGGAAGCCCATAGAGGCAATGGTGAAAAGGAAATATCTTCAGTTAAAACTGGAAAGAAGCTTGAGAAACTGCTTTGTGTTCTGTTAATTCATCTCACAGAGTTACAGCTTTCCTCAAGAAGCCTTTCGCTAAGACTGTTCTTGTGGAATTTGAAAAGTGATATTTGGAAGCCCATAGAGGGCTATGGTGAAAAGGAAATATCTTCAGTTAAAACTGGAAAGAAGCTTTCTGAGAAACTGCTTTGTGTTCTGTTAATTCATCTCACAGAGTTACAGCTTTCTCAAGAAGCCTTTCGCTAAGACTGTTCTTGTGGAATTTGCAAAGTGATATTTGGAAGCCCATAGAGGGCTATGGTGAAAAGGAAATATCTTCAGTTAAAACTGGAAAGAAGCTTTCTGAGAAACTGCTTGTGTTCTGTTAATTCATCTCACAGAGTTACAGCTTTCCTTCAAGAAGCCTTTCGCTAAGACTGTTCTTGTGGAATTTGCAAAGTGATATTTGGAAGCCCATAGAGGGCTATGGTGAAAAGGAAATATCTTCAGTTAAAACTGGAAAGAAGCTTTCTGAGAAACTGCTTTGTGTTCTGTTAATTCATCTCACAGAGTTACAGCTTTCTCAAGAAGCCTTCGCTAAGACTGTTCTTGTGGAATTTGAAAAGTGATATTTGGAAGCCCATAGAGGGCTATGGTGAAAAGGAAATATCTTCAGTTAAAACTGGAAAGAAGCTTGAGAAACTGCTTTGTGTTCTGTTAATTCATCTCACAGAGTTACAGCTTTCCTTCAAGAAGCCTTTCGCTAAGACTGTTCTTGTGGAATTTGAAAAGTGATATTTGGAAGCCCATAGAGGCTATGGTGAAAAGGAAATATCTTCAGTTAAAACTGGAAAGAAGCTTTCTGAGAAACTGCTTTGTGTTCTGTTAATTCATCTCACAGAGTTACAGCTTTCCTCAAGAAGCCTTTCGCTAAGACTGTTCTTGTGGAATTTGAAAAGTGATATTTGGAAGCCCATAGAGGGCTATGGTGAAAAGGAAATATCTTCCGTTAAAACTGGAAAGAAGCTTTCTGAGAAACTGCTTTGTGTTCTGTTAATTCATCTCACAGAGTTACAGCTTTCCTCAAGAAGCCTTTCGCTAAGACTGTTCTTGTGGAATTTGCAAAGTGATATTTGGAAGCCCATAGGGCAATGGTGAAAAGGAAATATCTTCAGTTAAAACTGGAAAGAAGCTTTCTGAGAAACTGCTTTGTGTTCTGTTAATTCATCTCACAGAGTTACAGCTTTCCTCAAGAAGCCTTTCGCTAAGACTGTTCTTGTGGAATTTGCAAAGTGATATTTGGAAGCCCATAGAGGGCTATGGTGAAAAGGAAATATCTTCAGTTAAAACTGAAAGAAGCTTTCTGAGAAACTGCTTTGTGTTCTGTTAATTCATCTCACAGAGTTACAGCTTTCCTCAAGAAGCCTTTCGCTAAGACTGTTCTTGTGGAATTTGCAAAGTGATATTTGGAAGCCCATAGAGGGCTATGGTGAAAAGGAAATATCTTCAGTTAAAACTGAAAGAAGCTTTCTGAGAAACTGCTTTGTGTTCTGTTAATTCATCTCACAGAGTTACAGCTTTCCTTCAAGAAGCCTTTCGCTAAGACTGTTCTTGTGGAATTTGCAAAGTGATATTTGGAAGCCCATAGAGGGCTATGGTGAAAAGGAAATATCTTCAGTTAAAACTGGAAAGAAGCTTTCTGAGAAACTGCACTTTGTGTTCTGTTAATTCATCTCACAGAGTTACAGCTTTCCTCAAGAAGCCTTCGCTAAGACTGTTCTTGTGGAATTTGCAAAGTGATATTTGGAAGCCCATAGAGGGCAATGGTGAAAAGGAAATATCTTCAGTTAAAACTGAAAGAAGCTTGAGAAACTGCTTTGTGTTCTGTTAATTCATCTCACAGAGTTACAGCTTTCCTCAAGAAGCCTTTCGCTAAGACTGTTCTTGTGGAATTTGAAGAGTGATATTTGGAAGCCCATAGAGGGCAATGGTGAAAAGGAAATATCTTCAGTTAAAACTGGAAAGAAGCTTTCTGAGAAACTGCTTTGTGTTCTGTTAATTCATCTCACAGAGTTACAGCTTTCCTCAAGAAGCCTTTCGCTAAGACTGTTCTTGTGGAATTTGCAAAGTGATATTTGAAGCCCATAGAGGGCAATGGTGAAAAGGAAATATCTTCAGTTAAAACTGGAAAGAAGCTTGAGAAACTGCTTTGTGTTCTGTTAATTCATCTCACAGAGTTACAGCTTTCCTCAAGAAGCCTTTCGCTAAGACTGTTCTTGTGGAATTTGCAAAGTGATATTTGGAAGCCCATAGAGGCAATGGTGAAAAGGAAATATCTTCAGTTAAAAACTGAAAGAAGCTTTCTGAGAAACTGCTTTGTGTTCTGTTAATTCATCTCACAGAGTTACAGCTTTCCTCAAGAAGCCTTCGCTAAGACTGTTCTTGTGGAATTTGAAAAGTGATATTTGGAAGCCCATAGAGGGCTATGGTGAAAAGGAAATATCTTCAGTTAAAAACTGAAAGAAGCTTGAGAAACTGCACTCTGTTCTGTTAATTCATCTCACAGAGTTACAGCTTTCTCAAGAAGCCTTCGCTAAGACTGTTCTTGTGGAATTTGCAAAGTGATATTTGAAGCCCATAGAGGCAATGGTGAAAAGGAAATATCTTCAGTTAAAAACTGAAAGAAGCTTTCTGAAACTGCACTCTGTTCTGTTAATTCATCTCACAGAGTTACAGCTTTCCTCAAGAAGCCTTCGCTAAGACTGTTCTTGTGGAATTTGAAAAGTGATATTTGGAAGCCCATAGAGGGCAATGGTGAAAAGGAAATATCTTCAGTTAAAACTGGAAAGAAGCTTTCTGAGAAACTGCTTTGTGTTCTGTTAATTCATCTCACAGAGTTACAGCTTTCCTCAAGAAGCCTTTCGCTAAGACTGTTCTTGTGGAATTTGCAAAGTGATATTTGGAAGCCCATAGAGGGCAATGGTGAAAAGGAAATATCTTCAGTTAAAACTGGAAAGAAGCTTTCTGAGAAACTGCTTTGTGTTCTGTTAATTCATCTCACAGAGTTACAGCTTTCCCTCAAGAAGCCTTTCGCTAAGACTGTTCTTGTGGAATTTGCAAAGTGATATTTGGAAGCCCATAGAGGGCAATGGTGAAAAGGAAATATCTTCAGTTAAAACTGGAAAGAAGCTTTCTGACAAACTGCTCTGTTCTGTTAATTCATCTCACAGAGTTACAGCTTTCTCAAGAAGCCTTTCGCTAAGACTGTTCTTGTGGAATTTGCAAAGTGATATTTGGAAGCCCATAGAGGGCAATGGTGAAAAGGAAATATCTTCAGTTAAAAACTGAAAGAAGCTTTCTGAGAAACTGCACTCTGTTCTGTTAATTCATCTCACAGAGTTACAGCTTTCCTTCAAGAAGCCTTTCGCTAAGACTGTTCTTGTGGAATTTGCAAAGTGATATTTGGAAGCCCATAGAGGGCAATGGTGAAAAGGAAATATCTTCAGTTAAAACTGGAAAGAAGCTTTCTGAGAAACTGCTTTGTGTTCTGTTAATTCATCTCACAGAGTTACAGCTTTCCTCAAGAAGCCTTTCGCTAAGACTGTTCTTGTGGAATTTGAAAAGTGATATTTGGAAGCCCATAGAGGGCAATGGTGAAAAAGGAAATATCTTCAGTTAAAACTGGAAAGAAGCTTTCTGAGAAACTGCTTTGTGTTCTGTTAATTCATCTCACAGAGTTACAGCTTTCCTTCAAGAAGCCTTTCGCTAAGACTGTTCTTGTGGAATTTGAAAAGTGATATTTGGAAGCCCATAGAGGCTATGGTGAAAAGGAAATATCTTCAGTTAAAACTGAAAGAAGCTTTCTGAGAAACTGCTTTGTGTTCTGTTAATTCATCTCACAGAGTTACAGCTTTCCTCAAGAAGCCTTTCGCTAAGACTGTTCTTGTGGAATTTGCAAAGTGATATTTGGAAGCCCATAGAGGGCTATGGTGAAAAGGAAATATCTTCAGTTAAAACTGGAAAGAAGCTTTCTGAGAAACTGCTTTGTGTTCTGTTAATTCATCTCACAGAGTTACAGCTTTCCTCAAGAAGCCTTTCGCTAAGACTGTTCTTGTGGAATTTGAAAAGTGATATTTGGAAGCCCATAGGGCAATGGTGAAAAGGAAATATCTTCAGTTAAAACTGAAAGAAGCTTGACAAACTGCACTCTGTGTTCTGTTAATTCATCTCACAGAGTTACAGCTTTCCCTCAAGAAGCCTTTCGCTAAGACTGTTCTTGTGGAATTTGCAAAGTGATATTTGGAAGCCCATAGAGGGCTATGGTGAAAAGGAAATATCTTCAGTTAAAACTGAAAGAAGCTTTCTGACAAACTGCACTCTGTGTTCTGTTAATTCATCTCACAGAGTTACAGCTTTCCCTCAAGAAGCCTTCGCTAAGACTGTTCTTGTGGAATTTGAAAAGTGATATTTGGAAGCCCATAGAGGGCAATGGTGAAAAGGAAATATCTTCAGTTAAAACTGGAAAGAAGCTTGAGAAACTGCTTTGTGTTCTGTTAATTCATCTCACAGAGTTACAGCTTTCCCTCAAGAAGCCTTTCGCTAAGACTGTTCTTGTGGAATTTGAAAAGTGATATTTGGAAGCCCATAGAGGGCAATGGTGAAAAGGAAATATCTTCAGTTAAAACTGGAAAGAAGCTTTCTGAGAAACTGCACTCTGTGTTCTGTTAATTCATCTCACAGAGTTACAGCTTTCCTTCAAGAAGCCTTCGCTAAGACTGTTCTTGTGGAATTTGAAAAGTGATATTTGGAAGCCCATAGAGGGCAATGGTGAAAAGGAAATATCTTCAGTTAAAACTGAAAGAAGCTTTCTGACAAACTGCACTCTGTGTTCTGTTAATTCATCTCACAGAGTTACAGCTTTCCCTCAAGAAGCCTTTCGCTAAGACTGTTCTTGTGGAATTTGCAAAGTGATATTTGGAAGCCCATAGAGGGCTATGGTGAAAAGGAAATATCTTCAGTTAAAACTGGAAAGAAGCTTTCTGAGAAACTGCTTTGTGTTCTGTTAATTCATCTCACAGAGTTACAGCTTTCTCAAGAAGCCTTTCGCTAAGACTGTTCTTGTGGAATTTGAAAAGTGATATTTGGAAGCCCATAGAGGGCAATGGTGAAAAGGAAATATCTTCAGTTAAAACTGAAAGAAGCTTTCTGAGAAACTGCACTCTGTTCTGTTAATTCATCTCACAGAGTTACAGCTTTCCTTCAAGAAGCCTTTCGCTAAGACTGTTCTTGTGGAATTTGAAAAGTGATATTTGGAAGCCCATAGAGGGCAATGGTGAAAAGGAAATATCTTCAGTTAAAACTGAAAGAAGCTTGACAAACTGCACTCTGTGTTCTGTTAATTCATCTCACAGAGTTACAGCTTTCCCTCAAGAAGCCTTTCGCTAAGACTGTTCTTGTGGAATTTGCAAAGTGATATTTGGAAGCCCATAGAGGCAATGGTGAAAAGGAAATATCTTCAGTTAAAACTGGAAAGAAGCTTTCTGAGAAACTGCTTTGTGTTCTGTTAATTCATCTCACAGAGTTACAGCTTTCCTCAAGAAGCCTTTCGCTAAGACTGTTCTTGTGGAATTTGAAAAGTGATATTTGGAAGCCCATAGAGGGCAATGGTGAAAAGGAAATATCTTCAGTTAAAACTGAAAGAAGCTTTCTGAGAAACTGCTTTGTGTTCTGTTAATTCATCTCACAGAGTTACAGCTTTCCTTCAAGAAGCCTTTCGCTAAGACTGTTCTTGTGGAATTTGCAAAGTGATATTTGGAAGCCCATAGAGGGCAATGGTGAAAAGGAAATATCTTCCGTTAAAAACTGGAAAGAAGCTTTCTGAGAAACTGCACTCTGTTCTGTTAATTCATCTCACAGAGTTACAGCTTTCCTCAAGAAGCCTTTCGCTAAGACTGTTCTTGTGGAATTTGAAAAGTGATATTTGGAAGCCCATAGAGGGCAATGGTGAAAAGGAAATATCTTCAGTTAAAACTGGAAAGAAGCTTTCTGACAAACTGCACTCTGTGTTCTGTTAATTCATCTCACAGAGTTACAGCTTTCCCTCAAGAAGCCTTTCGCTAAGACTGTTCTTGTGGAATTTGCAAAGTGATATTTGGAAGCCCATAGGGCAATGGTGAAAAGGAAATATCTTCAGTTAAAACTGGAAAGAAGCTTTCTGAGAAACTGCTTTGTGTTCTGTTAATTCATCTCACAGAGTTACAGCTTTCCCTCAAGAAGCCTTTCGCTAAGACTGTTCTTGTGGAATTTGAAAAGTGATATTTGGAAGCCCATAGAGGGCAATGGTGAAAAGGAAATATCTTCCGTTAAAACTGGAAAGAAGCTTTCTGAGAAACTGCTTTGTGTTCTGTTAATTCATCTCACAGAGTTACAGCTTTCCTCAAGAAGCCTTTCGCTAAGACTGTTCTTGTGGAATTTGAAAAGTGATATTTGGAAGCCCATAGAGGGCAATGGTGAAAAGGAAATATCTTCAGTTAAAACTGAAAGAAGCTTTCTGAGAAACTGCTTTGTGTTCTGTTAATTCATCTCACAGAGTTACAGCTTTCCCTCAAGAAGCCTTTCGCTAAGACTGTTCTTGTGGAATTTGCAAAGTGATATTTGGAAGCCCATAGAGGGCAATGGTGAAAAGGAAATATCTTCAGTTAAAACTGAAAGAAGCTTTCTGAGAAACTGCTCTGTGTTCTGTTAATTCATCTCACAGAGTTACAGCTTTCCTCAAGAAGCCTTTCGCTAAGACTGTTCTTGTGGAATTTGAAAAGTGATATTTGGAAGCCCATAGAGGGCAATGGTGAAAAGGAAATATCTTCAGTTAAAACTGGAAAGAAGCTTTCTGAGAAACTGCTTTGTGTTCTGTTAATTCATCTCACAGAGTTACAGCTTTCCTCAAGAAGCCTTTCGCTAAGACTGTTCTTGTGGAATTTGAAAAGTGATATTTGGAAGCCCATAGAGGGCAATGGTGAAAAGGAAATATCTTCAGTTAAAACTGAAAGAAGCTTTCTGAGAAACTGCTTTGTGTTCTGTTAATTCATCTCACAGAGTTACAGCTTTCCCTCAAGAAGCCTTTCGCTAAGACTGTTCTTGTGGAATTTGCAAAGTGATATTTGGAAGCCCATAGAGGGCAATGGTGAAAAGGAAATATCTTCAGTTAAAACTGAAAGAAGCTTTCTGAGAAACTGCTCTGTGTTCTGTTAATTCATCTCACAGAGTTACAGCTTTCCTTCAAGAAGCCTTTCGCTAAGACTGTTCTTGTGGAATTTGCAAAGTGATATTTGGAAGCCCATAGAGGGCAATGGTGAAAAGGAAATATCTTCAGTTAAAACTGAAAGAAGCTTTCTGAGAAACTGCACTCTGTTCTGTTAATTCATCTCACAGAGTTACAGCTTTTCCCTCAAGAAGCCTTTCGCTAAGACTGTTCTTGTGGAATTTGAAGAGTGATATTTGGAAGCCCATAGAGGGCAATGGTGAAAAAGGAAATATCTTCAGTTTAAAACTGGAAAGAAGCTTTCTGAGAAACTGCACTCTGTTCTGTTAATTCATCTCACAGAGTTACAGCTTTCCCTTCAAGAAGCCTTTCGCTAAGCCTGTTCCTGTGGAATTTGAAAAGTGATATTTGGAAGCCCCTAGATGGCAATGGTGAAAAAGGAAATGTGTTCAGTTAAAAACTGGAAAGAAGCTTTCGGGGAAACTGCTCTGTGTTCTGTTAATTCATCTCACAGAGTTACAGCTTTCCCCTCAAGAAGCCTTTCGCTAAGACTGTTCTTGTGGAATTTGAAGGGTGATATTTGGAAGCCCATAGAGGGCAATGGTGAAAAAGGAAATATCTTCAGTTAAAAACTAGAAAGAAGATTTCTGAGAAACCGCTTTGTGTTCTGTTAATTCATCTCACAGAGTTACAGCTTTCCTCACAAGAAGCCTTTCGCTAAGACTGTTCTTTTGTAATTTGCAAAGTGATATTTGGAAGGCCTTAGAGGGCACTGGTGAAAAAGGAAATATCTTCAGTTTGAAACTGGAAAGAAGCTTTCTTAGAAACTGCTTTGTGTTGTTAATTCATCTCACACAGAGTTACAGCTTTCCTCAAGAAGCCTTTCGCTAAGACTGTTCTTGTGGAATTTGCAAAGTGATATTTGGAAGCCCATAGAGGGCAATGGTGAAAAGGAAATATCTTCAGTTAAAACTGAAAGAAGCTTTCTGAGAAACTGCACTCTGTTCTGTTAATTCATCTCACAGAGTTACAGCTTTCCTTCAAGAAGCCTTTCGCTAAGACTGTTCTTGTGGAATTTGCAAAGTGATATTTGGAAGCCCATAGAGGGCAATGGTGAAAAGGAAATATCTTCAGTTAAAACTGGAAAGAAGCTTTCTGAGAAACTGCTTTGTGTTCTGTTAATTCATCTCACAGAGTTACAGCTTTCCTCAAGAAGCCTTTCGCTAAGACTGTTCTTGTGGAATTTGAAAAGTGATATTTGGAAGCCCATAGAGGGCAATGGTGAAAAAGGAAATATCTTCAGTTAAAACTGGAAAGAAGCTTTCTGAGAAACTGCTTTGTGTTCTGTTAATTCATCTCACAGAGTTACAGCTTTCCTTCAAGAAGCCTTCGCTAAGACTGTTCTTGTGGAATTTGAAAAGTGATATTTGGAAGCCCATAGAGGGCAATGGTGAAAAGGAAATATCTTCAGTTAAAACTGGAAAGAAGCTTTCTGACAAACTGCACTCTGTGTTCTGTTAATTCATCTCACAGAGTTACAGCTTTCCCTCAAGAAGCCTTTCGCTAAGACTGTTCTTGTGGAATTTGAAGAGTGATATTTGGAAGCCCATAGAGGGCTATGGTGAAAAGGAAATATCTTCAGTTAAAACTGGAAAGAAGCTTTCTGAGAAACTGCACTCTGTGTTCTGTTAATTCATCTCACAGAGTTACAGCTTTCCCTCAAGAAGCCTTTCGCTAAGACTGTTCTTGTGGAATTTGAAAAGTGATATTTGGAAGCCCATAGAGGGCTATGGTGAAAAGGAAATATCTTCAGTTAAAACTGGAAAGAAGCTTTCTGAGAAACTGCTTTGTGTTCTGTTAATTCATCTCACAGAGTTACAGCTTTCCCTCAAGAAGCCTTCGCTAAGACTGTTCTTGTGGAATTTGAAAAGTGATATTTGGAAGCCCATAGAGGGCAATGGTGAAAAGGAAATATCTTCAGTTAAAACTGAAAGAAGCTTTCTGACAAACTGCACTCTGTGTTCTGTTAATTCATCTCACAGAGTTACAGCTTTCCCTCAAGAAGCCTTTCGCTAAGACTGTTCTTGTGGAATTTGCAAAGTGATATTTGGAAGCCCATAGAGGGCTATGGTGAAAAGGAAATATCTTCAGTTAAAACTGAAAGAAGCTTTCTGAGAAACTGCTTTGTGTTCTGTTAATTCATCTCACAGAGTTACAGCTTTCCCTCAAGAAGCCTTCGCTAAGACTGTTCTTGTGGAATTTGAAAAGTGATATTTGGAAGCCCATAGAGGGCAATGGTGAAAAGGAAATATCTTCAGTTAAAACTGAAAGAAGCTTTCTGACAAACTGCTCTGTTCTGTTAATTCATCTCACAGAGTTACAGCTTTCCCTCAAGAAGCCTTTCGCTAAGACTGTTCTTGTGGAATTTGCAAAGCGATATTTGGAAGCCCATAGAGGGCAATGGTGAAAAGGAAATATCTTCAGTTAAAAACTGGAAAGAAGCTTTCGGGGAAACTGCTCTGTGTTCTGTTAATTCATCTCACAGAGTTACAGCTTTCCCTTCAAGAAGCCTTTCGCTAAGACTGTTCTTGTGGAATTTGAAAAGTGATATTTGGAAGCCCATAGAGGGCAATGGTGAAAAAGGAAATATCTTCAGTTAAAAACTGAAAAGAAGCTTTCTGAGAAACTGCTTTGTGTTCTGTTAATTCATCTCACAGAGTTACAGCTTTCCCTCAAGAAGCCTTTCGCTAAGACTGTTCTTGTGGAATTTGCAAAGTGATATTTGGAAGCCCATAGAGGGCAATGGTGAAAAAGGAAATATCTTCAGTTAAAAACTGAAAAGAAGCTTTCTGAGAAACTGCACTCTGTTCTGTTAATTCATCTCACAGAGTTACAGCTTTCCCTTCAAGAAGCCTTTCGCTAAGACTGTTCTTGTGGAATTTGAAAAGTGATATTTGGAAGCCCATAGAGGGCAATGGTGAAAAAGGAAATATCTTCCGTTAAAAACTGGAAAGAAGCTTTCTGAGAAACTGCTTTGTGTTCTGTTAATTCATCTCACAGAGTTACAGCTTTCCCCTCAAGAAGCCGTTCGCTAAGACTGTTCTTGTGGAATTTGCAAAGTGATATTTGGAAGCCCATAGAGGGCAATGGTGAAAAGGAAATATCTTCCGTTAAAAACTGGAAAGAAGCTTTCGGGGAAACTGCTCTGTGTTCTGTTAATTCATCTCACAGAGTTACAGCTTTCCCCTCAAGAAGCCTTTCGCTAAGACTGTTCTTGTGGAATTTGAAGAGTGATATTTGGAAGCCCATAGAGGGCAATGGTGAAAAAGGAAATATCTTCAGTTAAAACTGAAAGAAGCTTTCTGAGAAACTGCACTCTGTTCTGTTAATTCATCTCACAGAGTTACAGCTTTCCCTTCAAGAAGCCTTTCGCTAAGACTGTTCTTGTGGAATTTGAAAAGTGATATTTGGAAGCCCATAGAGGGCAATGGTGAAAAAGGAAATATCTTCAGTTAAAACTGAAAAGAAGCTTTCTGACAAACTGCACTCTGTGTTCTGTTAATTCATCTCACAGAGTTACAGCTTTCCTCAAGAAGCCTTTCGCTAAGACTGTTCTTGTGGAATTTGAAGAGTGATATTTGGAAGCCCATAGAGGGCAATGGTGAAAAGGAAATATCTTCAGTTAAAACTGAAAGAAGCTTTCTGAGAAACTGCACTCTGTTCTGTTAATTCATCTCACAGAGTTACAGCTTTCCTTCAAGAAGCCTTTCGCTAAGACTGTTCTTGTGGAATTTGAAAAGTGATATTTGGAAGCCCATAGAGGGCTATGGTGAAAAGGAAATATCTTCAGTTAAAACTGAAAAGAAGCTTTCTGACAAACTGCACTCTGTGTTCTGTTAATTCATCTCACAGAGTTACAGCTTTCCTCAAGAAGCCTTTCGCTAAGACTGTTCTTGTGGAATTTGAAAAGTGATATTTGGAAGCCCATAGAGGGCAATGGTGAAAAGGAAATATCTTCAGTTAAAACTGAAAGAAGCTTGACAAACTGCACTCTGTGTTCTGTTAATTCATCTCACAGAGTTACAGCTTTCCCTCAAGAAGCCTTCGCTAAGACTGTTCTTGTGGAATTTGAAAAGTGATATTTGGAAGCCCATAGAGGGCAATGGTGAAAAGGAAATATCTTCAGTTAAAACTGAAAAGAAGCTTGACAAACTGCACTCTGTGTTCTGTTAATTCATCTCACAGAGTTACAGCTTTCCCTCAAGAAGCCTTCGCTAAGACTGTTCTTGTGGAATTTGAAAAGTGATATTTGGAAGCCCATAGAGGCAATGGTGAAAAGGAAATATCTTCAGTTAAAACTGAAAAGAAGCTTGACAAACTGCACTCTGTTCTGTTAATTCATCTCACAGAGTTACAGCTTTCCTTCAAGAAGCCTTTCGCTAAGACTGTTCTTGTGGAATTTGAAAAGTGATATTTGGAAGCCCATAGAGGGCAATGGTGAAAAGGAAATATCTTCAGTTAAAACTGAAAGAAGCTTGAGAAACTGCTTTGTGTTCTGTTAATTCATCTCACAGAGTTACAGCTTTCCTTCAAGAAGCCTTTCTAAGACTGTTCTTGTGGAATTTGCAAAGTGATATTTGGAAGCCCATAGAGGGCTATGGTGAAAAGGAAATATCTTCAGTTAAAACTGAAAAGAAGCTTTCTGAAACTGCACTCTGTTCTGTTAATTCATCTCACAGAGTTACAGCTTTCCCTCAAGAAGCCTTCGCTAAGACTGTTCTTGTGGAATTTGCAAAGTGATATTTGGAAGCCCATAGAGGCAATGGTGAAAAGGAAATATCTTCAGTTAAAACTGAAAGAAGCTTTCTGACAAACTGCACTCTGTTCTGTTAATTCATCTCACAGGTTACAGCTTTCCTCAAGAAGCCTTTCTAAGACTGTTCTTGTGGAATTTGAAAGTGATATTTGGAAGCCCATAGAGGGCAATGGTGAAAAGGAAATATCTTCAGTTAAAACTGAAAGAAGCTTGAGAAACTGCTTTGTGTTCTGTTAATTCATCTCACAGAGTTACAGCTTTCCCTTCAAGAAGCCTTTCGCTAAGACTGTTCTTGTGGAATTTGAAAGTGATATTTGGAAGCCCATAGAGGGCAATGGTGAAAAGGAAATATCTTCAGTTAAAACTGGAAAGAAGCTTTCTGAGAAACTGCACTCTGTTCTGTTAATTCATCTCACAGAGTTACAGCTTTCCCTCAAGAAGCCTTTCGCTAAGACTGTTCTTGTGGAATTTGAAAAGTGATATTTGGAAGCCCATAGAGGCAATGGTGAAAAGGAAATATCTTCAGTTAAAACTGGAAAGAAGCTTTCTGAGAAACTGCACTCTGTTCTGTTAATTCATCTCACAGAGTTACAGCTTTCGCCCTTCAAGAAGCCTTTCGCTAAGACTGTTCTTGTGGATTTGAAAAGTGATATTTGGAAGCCCATAGAGGGCAATGGTGAAAAGGAAATATCTTCAGTTAAAACTGAAAGAAGCTTTCTGACAAACTGCACTCTGTTCTGTTAATTCATCTCACAGAGTTACAGCTTTCTCTTCAAGAAGCCTTTCGCTAAGACTGTTCTTGTGGAATTTGAAAAGTGATATTTGGAAGCCCATAGAGGCAATGGTGAAAAAGGAAATATCTTCAGTTGAAAACTGAAAAGAAGCTTTCTGACAAACTGCACTCTGTTCTGTTAATTCATCTCACAGAGTTACAGCTTTCCCTCAAGAAGCCTTTCGCTAAGACTGTTCTTGTGGAATTTGCAAAGTGATATTTGGAAGCCCATAGAGGGCAATGGTGAAAAGGAAATATCTTCAGTTAAAACTGGAAAGAAGCTTTCTGAGAAACTGCTTTGTGTTCTGTTAATTCATCTCACAGAGTTACAGCTTTCCCTCAAGAAGCCTTTCGCTAAGACTGTTCTTGTGGAATTTGCAAAGTGATATTTGGAAGCCCATAGAGGGCAATGGTGAAAAGGAAATATCTTCAGTTCAAAACTGGAAAGAAGCTTTCGGGGAAACTGCTCTGTGTTCTGTTAATTCATGTCACAGAGTTACAGCTTTCCCTCAAGAAGCCTTTCGCTAAGACTGTTCTTGTGGAATTTGAAAAGTGATATTTGGAAGCCCATAGAGGGCTATGGTGAAAAGGAAATATCTTCAGTTCAAAACTGGAAAGAAGCTTTCTGACAAACTGCACTCTGTGTTCTGTAAATTCATCTCACAGAGTTACAGCTTTCCTCAAGAAGCCTTTCGCTAAGACTGTTCTTGTGGAATTTGAAAAGTGATATTTGGAAGCCCATAGAGGGCAATGGTGAAAAAGGAAATATCTTCAGTTAAAACTGAAAGAAGCTTTCTGAGAAACTGCACTCTGTTCTGTTAATTCATCTCACAGAGTTACAGCTTTCCCTTCAAGAAGCCTTTCGCTAAGACTGTTCTTGTGGAATTTGAAAAGTGATATTTGGAAGCCCATAGAGGGCAATGGTGAAAAGGAAATATCTTCAGTTAAAAACTGAAAAGAAGCTTTCTGACAAACTGCACTCTGTTCTGTTAATTCATCTCACAGAGTTACAGCTTTCCCCTCAAGAAGCCTTTCGCTAAGACTGTTCTTGTGGAATTTGAAAAGTGATATTTGGAAGCCCATAGAGGGCAATGGTGAGAAAGGAAATATCTTCAGTTAAAAACTGAAAAGAAGCTTTGTGACAAACTGCACTCTGTTCTGTTAATTCATCTCACAGAGTTACAGCTTTCCCTTCAAGAAGCCTTTCGCTAAGACTGTTCTTGTGGAATTTGAAAAGTGATATTTGGAAGCCCATAGAGGGCAATGGTGAAAAGGAAATATCTTCAGTTAAAAACTGAAAAGAAGCTTTCTGAGAAACTGCTTTGTGTTCTGTTAATTCATCTCACAGAGTTACAGCTTTCCTCAAGAAGCCTTTCGCTAAGACTGTTCTTGTGGAATTTGAAAAGTGATATTTGGAAGCCCATAGGGCAATGGTGAAAAGGAAATATCTTCAGTTAAAACTGGAAAGAAGCTTGAGAAACTGCACTGTGTTCTGTTAATTCATCTCACAGAGTTACAGCTTTCCTCAAGAAGCCTTTCGCTAAGACTGTTCTTGTGGAATTTGAAAAGTGATATTTGGAAGCCCATAGAGGGCAATGGTGAAAAGGAAATATCTTCAGTTAAAACTGAAAAGAAGCTTTCTGAGAAACTGCTCTGTTCTGTTAATTCATCTCACAGAGTTACAGCTTTCCCTCAAGAAGCCTTCGCTAAGACTGTTCTTGTGGAATTTGAAAAGTGATATTTGGAAGCCCATAGAGGGCAATGGTGAAAAAGGAAATATCTTCAGTTTAAAACTGAAAAGAACTTTCTGACAAACTGCACTCTGTTCTGTTAATTCATCTCACAGAGTTACAGCTTTCCCTTCAAGAAGCCTTCGCTAAGACTGTTCTTGTGGAATTTGAAAAGTGATATTTGGAAGCCCATAGAGGGCAATGGTGAAAAAGGAAATATCTTCAGTTAAAACTGAAAGAAGCTTTCTGAAACTGCACTCTGTTCTGTTAATTCATCTCACAGAGTTACAGCTTTCCCTCAAGAAGCCTTTCGCTAAGACTGTTCTTGTGGAATTTGAAGTGATATTTGGAAGCCCATAGAGGGCAATGGTGAAAAGGAAATATCTTCAGTTAAAACTGAAAAGAAGCTTTCTGAGAAACTGCTTTGTGTTCTGTTAATTCATCTCACAGAGTTACAGCTTTCCCTCAAGAAGCCTTTCGCTAAGACTGTTCTTGTGGAATTTGCAAAGTGATATTTGGAAGCCCATAGAGGGCAATGGTGAAAAAGGAAATATCTTCAGTTAAAACTGAAAGAAGCTTTCTGAGAAACTGCTCTGTGTTCTGTTAATTCATCTCACAGAGTTACAGCTTTCCTCAAGAAGCCTTTCGCTAAGACTGTTCTTGTGGAATTTGAAAGTGATATTTGGAAGCCCATAGAGGGCAATGGTGAAAAGGAAATATCTTCAGTTAAAACTGGAAAGAAGCTTTCTGAGAAACTGCACTCTGTTCTGTTAATTCATCTCACAGAGTTACAGCTTTCCTCAAGAAGCCTTTCGCTAAGACTGTTCTTGTGGAATTTGAAAAGTGATATTTGGAAGCCCATAGAGGGCAATGGTGAAAAGGAAATATCTTCAGTTAAAACTGAAAGAAGCTTTCTGAGAAACTGCTCTGTTCTGTTAATTCATCTCACAGAGTTACAGCTTTCCCTCAAGAAGCCTTTCTAAGACTGTTCTTGTGGAATTTGAAAGTGATATTTGGAAGCCCATAGAGGCAATGGTGAAAAGGAAATATCTTCAGTTAAAACTGGAAAGAAGCTTGAGAAACTGCACTCTGTTCTGTTAATTCATCTCACAGAGTTACAGCTTTCCTCAAGAAGCCTTTCGCTAAGACTGTTCTTGTGGAATTTGAAAGTGATATTTGGAAGCCCATAGAGGCAATGGTGAAAAAGGAAATATCTTCAGTTAAAAACTGAAAGAAGCTTTCTGAAACTGCACTCTGTTCTGTTAATTCATCTCACAGAGTTACAGCTTTCCTCAAGAAGCCTTCGCTAAGACTGTTCTTGTGGAATTTGAAAAGTGATATTTGGAAGCCCATAGAGGGCTATGGTGAAAAAGGAAATATCTTCAGTTAAAACTGAAAGAAGCTTGACAAACTGCACTCTGTTCTGTTAATTCATCTCACAGAGTTACAGCTTTCCCTCAAGAAGCCTTTCGCTAAGACTGTTCTTGTGGAATTTGAAAGTGATATTTGGAAGCCCATAGAGGGCAATGGTGAAAAGGAAATATCTTCAGTTAAAACTGAAAGAAGCTTGAGAAACTGCACTCTGTTCTGTTAATTCATCTCACAGAGTTACAGCTTTCCTCAAGAAGCCTTTCGCTAAGACTGTTCTTGTGGAATTTGAAAGTGATATTTGGAAGCCCATAGAGGGCAATGGTGAAAAGGAAATATCTTCAGTTAAAACTGAAAGAAGCTTGAGAAACTGCACTCTGTTCTGTTAATTCATCTCACAGAGTTACAGCTTTCCTCAAGAAGCCTTCGCTAAGACTGTTCTTGTGGAATTTGAAAAGTGATATTTGGAAGCCCATAGAGGGCAATGGTGAAAAGGAAATATCTTCAGTTAAAACTGAAAGAAGCTTTCTGAGAAACTGCACTCTGTTCTGTTAATTCATCTCACAGAGTTACAGCTTTCCCTCAAGAAGCCTTTCGCTAAGACTGTTCTTGTGGAATTTGAAAAGTGATATTTGGAAGCCCATAGAGGGCAATGGTGAAAAGGAAATATCTTCAGTTAAAACTGAAAGAAGCTTTCTGAGAAACTGCACTCTGTTCTGTTAATTCATCTCACAGAGTTACAGCTTTCCCTCAAGAAGCCTTTCGCTAAGACTGTTCTTGTGGAATTTGAAAAGTGATATTTGGAAGCCCATAGAGGCAATGGTGAAAAGGAAATATCTTCAGTTAAAACTGGAAAGAAGCTTTCTGAAACTGCACTCTGTTCTGTTAATTCATCTCACAGGTTACAGCTTTCCTCAAGAAGCCTTTCGCTAAGACTGTTCTTGTGGAATTTGAAAAGTGATATTTGGAAGCCCATAGAGGGCAATGGTGAAAAGGAAATATCTTCAGTTAAAACTGAAAAGAAGCTTTCTGACAAACTGCACTCTGTTCTGTTAATTCATCTCACAGAGTTACAGCTTTCCTCAAGAAGCCTTTCGCTAAGACTGTTCTTGTGGAATTTGAAGTGATATTTGGAAGCCCATAGAGGGCAATGGTGAAAAGGAAATATCTTCAGTTAAAAACTGAAAGAAGCTTTCTGAGAAACTGCACTCTGTTCTGTTAATTCATCTCACAGAGTTACAGCTTTCCTCAAGAAGCCTTCGCTAAGACTGTTCTTGTGGAATTTGAAAAGTGATATTTGGAAGCCCATAGAGGGCAATGGTGAAAAGGAAATATCTTCAGTTAAAACTGAAAGAAGCTTTCTGAGAAACTGCACTCTGTTCTGTTAATTCATCTCACAGAGTTACAGCTTTCTCAAGAAGCCTTTCTAAGACTGTTCTTGTGGAATTTGAAAGTGATATTTGGAAGCCCATAGAGGGCAATGGTGAAAAAGGAAATATCTTCAGTTAAAAACTGAAAGAAGCTTTCTGAGAAACTGCACTGTGTTCTGTTAATTCATCTCACAGAGTTACAGCTTTCCCTCAAGAAGCCTTTCGCTAAGACTGTTCTTGTGGAATTTGAAGTGATATTTGGAAGCCCATAGAGGGCAATGGTGAAAAGGAAATATCTTCAGTTAAAAACTGAAAGAAGCTTTCTGAAACTGCACTCTGTTCTGTTAATTCATCTCACAGAGTTACAGCTTTCTCAAGAAGCCTTTCGCTAAGACTGTTCTTGTGGAATTTGAAAAGTGATATTTGGAAGCCCATAGAGGGCAATGGTGAAAAGGAAATATCTTCAGTTAAAACTGAAAGAAGCTTTCTGAGAAACTGCTCTGTTCTGTTAATTCATCTCACAGAGTTACAGCTTTCCTCAAGAAGCCTTTCGCTAAGACTGTTCTTGTGGAATTTGAAAGTGATATTTGGAAGCCCATAGAGGGCAATGGTGAAAAGGAAATATCTTCAGTTAAAACTGAAAGAAGCTTTCTGAAACTGCACTCTGTTCTGTTAATTCATCTCACAGAGTTACAGCTTTCCTCAAGAAGCCTTCGCTAAGACTGTTCTTGTGGAATTTGAAAAGTGATATTTGGAAGCCCATAGAGGGCAATGGTGAAAAGGAAATATCTTCAGTTAAAACTGAAAGAAGCTTGAGAAACTGCACTCTGTTCTGTTAATTCATCTCACAGAGTTACAGCTTTCCTCAAGAAGCCTTTCTAAGACTGTTCTTGTGGAATTTGAAAAGTGATATTTGGAAGCCCATAGAGGGCAATGGTGAAAAGGAAATATCTTCAGTTAAAAACTGAAAGAAGCTTGAGAAACTGCACTCTGTTCTGTTAATTCATCTCACAGAGTTACAGCTTTCCCTTCAAGAAGCCTTTCGCTAAGACTGTTCTTGTGGAATTTGAAAAGTGATATTTGGAAGCCCATAGAGGGCAATGGTGAAAAAGGAAATATCTTCAGTTTAAAACTGAAAAGAAGCTTTTTTAACAAACTGCACATTGTTCTGTTAATTCATCTCACAGAGTTACAGCTTTCCCTTCAAGAAGCCTTTCGCTAAGACTGTTCTTGTGGAATTTGAAAAGTGATATTTGGAAGCCCATAGAGGGCAATGGTGAAAAAGGAAATATCTTCAGTTAAAACTGAAAGAAGCTTGAGAAACTGCACTGTGTTCTGTTAATTCATCTCACAGAGTTACAGCTTTCCTCAAGAAGCCTTTCGCTAAGACTGTTCTTGTGGAATTTGAAAGTGATATTTGGAAGCCCATAGAGGGCAATGGTGAAAAGGAAATATCTTCAGTTAAAACTGAAAGAAGCTTGAGAAACTGCACTGTGTTCTGTTAATTCATCTCACAGAGTTACAGCTTTCCTTCAAGAAGCCTTTCGCTAAGACTGTTCTTGTGGAATTTGAAAAGTGATATTTGGAAGCCCATAGAGGGCAATGGTGAAAAGGAAATATCTTCAGTTAAAACTGAAAGAAGCTTTCTGAGAAACTGCACTCTGTTCTGTTAATTCATCTCACAGAGTTACAGCTTTCCCTCAAGAAGCCTTTCGCTAAGACTGTTCTTGTGGAATTTGAAAAGTGATATTTGGAAGCCCATAGAGGGCAATGGTGAAAAGGAAATATCTTCAGTTAAAAACTGAAAGAAGCTTTCTGAGAAACTGCACTCTGTTCTGTTAATTCATCTCACAGAGTTACAGCTTTCCCTCAAGAAGCCTTTCGCTAAGACTGTTCTTGTGGAATTTGAAAGTGATATTTGGAAGCCCATAGAGGGCAATGGTGAAAAGGAAATATCTTCAGTTAAAACTGAAAGAAGCTTGACAAACTGCACTCTGTTCTGTTAATTCATCTCACAGAGTTACAGCTTTCCTTCAAGAAGCCTTCGCTAAGACTGTTCTTGTGGAATTTGAAAAGTGATATTTGGAAGCCCATAGAGGGCAATGGTGAAAAGGAAATATCTTCAGTTAAAAACTGAAAGAAGCTTTCTGAGAAACTGCACTCTGTTCTGTTAATTCATCTCACAGAGTTACAGCTTTCCCTCAAGAAGCCTTTCGCTAAGACTGTTCTTGTGGAATTTGAAAAGTGATATTTGGAAGCCCATAGAGGGCAATGGTGAAAAGGAAATATCTTCAGTTAAAACTGAAAGAAGCTTTCTGACAAACTGCACTCTGTTCTGTTAATTCATCTCACAGGTTACAGCTTTCCCTCAAGAAGCCTTCGCTAAGACTGTTCTTGTGGAATTTGAAAAGTGATATTTGGAAGCCCATAGAGGGCAATGGTGAAAAAGGAAATATCTTCAGTTAAAACTGAAAGAAGCTTTCTGACAAACTGCACTCTGTTCTGTTAATTCATCTCACAGAATTATAGCTTTCCCTTCAAGAAGGCTTTCTTTAAGACTGTCCTTGTGGAATTTGAAGAGTGATATTTGGAAGCCCATAGAGGGCAATGGTGAAAAAGGAAATATCTTCAGTTAAAAACTGGAAAGAAGCTTTCGGGGAAACTGCTCTGTGTTCTGTAAATTCATGTCACAGAGTTACAGCTTTCCCCTCAAGAAGCCTTTCGCTAAGACTGTTCTTGTGGAATTTGGAAAGTGATATTTGGAAGCCCATTGAGGGCAATGGTGAAAAGGAAATATCTTCAGTTAAAAACTGAAAGAAGCTTTCTGACAAACTGCACTCTGTTCTGTTAATTCATCTCACAGAGTTACAGCTTTCCCTTCAAGAAGCCTTTCGCTAAGACTGTTCTTGTGGAATTTGAAAAGTGATATTTGGAAGCCCATAGAGGGCAATGGTGAAAAGGAAATATCTTCAGTTAAAACTGAAAGAAGCTTTCTGAGAAACTGCACTCTGTTCTGTTAATTCATCTCACAGAGTTACAGCTTTCCCTTCAAGAAGCCTTCGCTAAGACTGTTCTTGTGGAATTTGAAAAGTGATATTTGGAAGCCCATAGAGGGCAATGGTGAAAAAGGAAATATCTTCAGTTAAAAACTGAAAAGAAGCTTTCTGACAAACTGCACTCTGTTCTGTTAATTCATCTCACAGAGTTACAGCTTTCCCTTCAAGAAGCCTTTCGCTAAGACTGTTCTTGTGGAATTTGAAAAGTGATATTTGGAAGCCCATAGGGGCAATGTTGATAATGGAAATATCTTCAGTTAAAAACTAGAAACAATCTTTCTGAGAAACTGCACTCTGTTCTGTTAATTCATCTCACAGAGTTACAGCTTTCCCTTCAAGAAGCCTTTCGCTAAGACTGTTCTTGTGGAATTTGAAAAGTGATATTTGGAAGCCCATAGAGGGCAATGGTGAAAAAGGAAATATCTTCAGTTAAAACTGAAAGAAGCTTTCTGACAAACTGCACTCTGTTCTGTTAATTCATCTCACAGAGTTACAGCTTTCCCTTCAAGAAGCCTTTCGCTAAGACTGTTCTTGTGGAATTTGAAAAGTGATATTTGGAAGCCCATAGAGGGCAATGGTGAAAAAGGAAATATCTTCAGTTAAAACTGAAAAGAAGCTTTCTGACAAACTGCACTCTGTTCTGTTAATTCATCTCACAGAGTTACAGCTTTCCCTTCAAGAAGCCTTTCGCTAAGACTGTTCTTGTGGAATTTGAAAAGTGATATTTGGAAGCCCATAGAGGGCAATGGTGAAAAAGGAAATATCTTCAGTTCAAAACTGGAAAGAAGCTTTCGGGGAAACTACTCTGTGTTCTGTAAATTCATGTCACAGAGTTACAGCTTTCCCCTCAAGAAGCCTTTCGTTAAGACAGTTCTTGTGGAATTTGAAAAGTGATATTTGGAAGCCCATAGAGGGCAATGGTGAAAAAGGAAATATCTTCAGTTAAAAACTGAAAAGAAGCTTTCTGACAAACTGCACTCTGTTCTGTTAATTCATCTCACAGAGTTACAGCTTTCCCTTCAAGAAGCCTTTCGCTAAGACTGTTCTTGTGGAATTTGAAAAGTGATATTTGGAAGCCCATAGAGGGCAATGGTGAAAAAGGAAATATCTTCAGTTAAAAACTGAAAAGAAGCTTTCTGAAACTGCACTCTGTTCTGTTAATTCATCTCACAGAGTTACAGCTTTCCTCAAGAAGCCTTCGCTAAGACTGTTCTTGTGGAATTTGAAAAGTGATATTTGGAAGCCCATAGAGGGCAATGGTGAAAAGGAAATATCTTCAGTTAAAACTGAAAGAAGCTTTCTGAGAAACTGCACTCTGTTCTGTTAATTCATCTCACAGAGTTACAGCTTTCCTCAAGAAGCCTTTCGCTAAGACTGTTCTTGTGGAATTTGAAAAGTGATATTTGGAAGCCCATAGAGGGCAATGGTGAAAAGGAAATATCTTCAGTTAAAAACTGAAAAGAAGCTTTCTGACAAACTGCACTCTGTTCTGTTAATTCATCTCACAGAGTTACAGCTTTCCCTTCAAGAAGCCTTTCGCTAAGACTGTTCTTGTGGAATTTGAAAAGTGATATTTGGAAGCCCATAGAGGGCAATGGTGAAAAGGAAATATCTTCAGTTAAAAACTGAAAGAAGCTTTCTGAGAAACTGCTCTGTTCTGTTAATTCATCTCACAGAGTTACAGCTTTCCCCTCAAGAAGCCTTTCGCTAAGACTGTTCTTGTGGAATTTGAAAAGTGATATTTGGAAGCCCATAGAAGCTTTCTGACAAACTGCACTCTGTTCTGTTAATTCATCTCACAGAGTTACAGCTTTCCCTTCAAGAAGCCTTTCGCTAAGACTGTTCTTGTGGAATTTGAAAGTGATATTTGGAAGCCCATAGAGGCAATGGTGAAAAGGAAATATCTTCAGTTAAAACTGAAAAGAAGCTTTCTGAGAAACTGCACTCTGTTCTGTTAATTCATCTCACAGAGTTACAGCTTTCCTCAAGAAGCCTTCGCTAAGACTGTTCTTGTGGAATTTGAAAAGTGATATTTGGAAGCCCATAGAGGGCAATGGTGAAAAGGAAATATCTTCAGTTAAAACTGAAAGAAGCTTTCTGAGAAACTGCACTCTGTTCTGTTAATTCATCTCACAGAGTTACAGCTTTCCCTCAAGAAGCCTTTCGCTAAGACTGTTCTTGTGGAATTTGAAAAGTGATATTTGGAAGCCCATAGGGCAATGGTGAAAAAGGAAATATCTTCAGTTAAAAACTGAAAGAAGCTTGAGAAACTGCACTGTGTTCTGTTAATTCATCTCACAGAGTTACAGCTTTCCTTCAAGAAGCCTTTCGCTAAGACTGTTCTTGTGGAATTTGAAAAGTGATATTTGGAAGCCCATAGAGGGCAATGGTGAAAAGGAAATATCTTCAGTTAAAACTGAAAGAAGCTTGAGAAACTGCTTTGTGTTCTGTTAATTCATCTCACAGAGTTACAGCTTTCCTCAAGAAGCCTTTCTAAGACTGTTCTTGTGGAATTTGAAAAGTGATATTTGGAAGCCCATAGAGGGCAATGGTGAAAAGGAAATATCTTCAGTTAAAACTGAAAGAAGCTTTCTGAGAAACTGCTCTGTGTTCTGTTAATTCATCTCACAGAGTTACAGCTTCCTTCAAGAAGCCTTTCGCTAAGACTGTTCTTGTGGAATTTGAAAGTGATATTTGGAAGCCCATAGAGGGCAATGGTGAAAAGGAAATATCTTCAGTTAAAAACTGAAAGAAGCTTTCTGAGAAACTGCACTCTGTTCTGTTAATTCATCTCACAGAGTTACAGCTTTCCTCAAGAAGCCTTCGCTAAGACTGTTCTTGTGGAATTTGAAAGTGATATTTGGAAGCCCATAGAGGGCAATGGTGAAAAGGAAATATCTTCAGTTAAAACTGAAAGAAGCTTGACAAACTGCACTCTGTTCTGTTAATTCATCTCACAGAGTTACAGCTTTCCCTTCAAGAAGCCTTTCGCTAAGACTGTTCTTGTGGAATTTGAAAAGTGATATTTGGAAGCCCATAGAGGGCAATGGTGAAAAAGGAAATATCTTCAGTTAAAACTGAAAGAAGCTTTCTGAGAAACTGCACTCTGTTCTGTTAATTCATCTCACAGAGTTACAGCTTTCCTCAAGAAGCCTTTCGCTAAGACTGTTCTTGTGGAATTTGAAAGTGATATTTGGAAGCCCATAGAGGGCAATGGTGAAAAGGAAATATCTTCAGTTTAAAACTGAAAAGAAGCTTTCTGACAAACTGCACTCTGTTCTGTTAATTCATCTCACAGAGTTACAGCTTTCCCTTCAAGAAGCCTTTCGCTAAGACTGTTCTTGTGGAATTTGAAAAGTGATATTTGGAAGCCCATAGAGGGCAATGGTGAAAAGGAAATATCTTCAGTTAAAACTGAAAGAAGCTTGAGAAACTGCACTCTGTTCTGTTAATTCATCTCACAGAGTTACAGCTTTCCCTCAAGAAGCCTTTCGCTAAGACTGTTCTTGTGGAATTTGAAAAGTGATATTTGGAAGCCCATAGAGGGCAATGGTGAAAAGGAAATATCTTCAGTTAAAAACTGAAAAGAAGCTTTCTGAGAAACTGCACTCTGTTCTGTTAATTCATCTCACAGAGTTACAGCTTTCCTCAAGAAGCCTTCGCTAAGACTGTTCTTGTGGAATTTGAAAGTGATATTTGGAAGCCCATAGAGGGCAATGGTGAAAAAGGAAATATCTTCAGTTAAAAACTGAAAGAAGCTTTCTGAAACTGCACTCTGTTCTGTTAATTCATCTCACAGAGTTACAGCTTTCTCAAGAAGCCTTTCGCTAAGACTGTTCTTGTGGAATTTGAAAAGTGATATTTGGAAGCCCATAGAGGGCAATGGTGAAAAGGAAATATCTTCAGTTAAAACTGAAAGAAGCTTTCTGAGAAACTGCACTCTGTTCTGTTAATTCATCTCACAGAGTTACAGCTTTCTCAAGAAGCCTTTCGCTAAGACTGTTCTTGTGGAATTTGAAAAGTGATATTTGGAAGCCCATAGAGGGCAATGGTGAAAAGGAAATATCTTCAGTTAAAAACTGAAAAGAAGCTTTCTGAGAAACTGCACTCTGTGTTCTGTTAATTCATCTCACAGAGTTACAGCTTTCCCTCAAGAAGCCTTTCGCTAAGACTGTTCTTGTGGAATTTGAAAGTGATATTTGGAAGCCCATAGAGGCAATGGTGAAAAGGAAATATCTTCAGTTAAAAAAAGAAGCTTTCTGACAAACTGCACTCTCTTCTGTTAATTCATCTCACAGAGTTACAACTTTCCTTCAAGAAGCCTTTCGCTAAGACTGTTCTTGTGGAATTTGAAAAGTGATATTTGGAATCCCATAGAGGGCAATGGTGAAAAAGTAAATATCTTCAGTTAAAACTGAAAAGAAGCTTTCTGAAACTGCACTCTGTTCTGTTAATTCATCTCACAGAGTTACAGCTTTCCTCAAGAAGCCTTCGCTAAGACTGTTCTTGTGGAATTTGAAAAGTGATATTTGGAAGCCCATAGAGGGCAATGGTGAAAAAGGAAATATCTTCAGTTAAAACTGGAAAGAAGCTTGAGAAACTGCTTTGTGTTCTGTTAATTCATCTCACAGAGTTACAGCTTTCCTCAAGAAGCCTTTCGCTAAGACTGTTCTTGTGGAATTTGAAAAGTGATATTTGGAAGCCCATAGAGGGCAATGGTGAAAAAGGAAATATCTTCAGTTAAAAACTGAAAAGAAGCTTTCTGACAAACTGCACTCTGTTCTGTTAATTCATCTCACAGAGTTACAGCTTTCCCTTCAAGAAGCCTTTCGCTAAGACTGTTCTTGTGGAATTTGAAAAGTGATATTTGAAGCCCATAGAGGGCAATGGTGAAAAAGGAAATATCTTCAGTTGAAAACTGAAAAGAAGCTTTCTGACAAACTGCTCTGTGTTCTGTTAATTCATCTCACAGAGTTACAGCTTTCCCTTCAAGAAGCCTTTCGCTAAGACTGTTCTTGTGGAATTTGAAAAGTGATATTTGGAAGCCCATAGAGGGCAATGGTGAAAAGGAAATATCTTCAGTTAAAACTGAAAGAAGCTTTCTGACAAACTGCACTCTGTTCTGTTAATTCATCTCACAGAGTTACAGCTTTCCCTTCAAGAAGCCTTTCGCTAAGACTGTTCTTGTGGAATTTGAAAAGTGATATTTGAAGCCCATAGAGGGCAATGGTGAAAAGGAAATATCTTCAGTTAAAACTGAAAAGAAGCTTTCTGAGAAACTGCACTGTGTTCTGTTAATTCATCTCACAGAGTTACAGCTTTCCCTCAAGAAGCCTTTCGCTAAGACTGTTCTTGTGGAATTTGAAAAGTGATATTTGGAAGCCCATAGAGGGCAATGGTGAAAAGGAAATATCTTCAGTTAAAACTGAAAGAAGCTTTCTGAGAAACTGCACTCTGTTCTGTTAATTCATCTCACAGAGTTACAGCTTTCCCTCAAGAAGCCTTTCGCTAAGACTGTTCTTGTGGAATTTGAAAGTGATATTTGGAAGCCCATAGAGGGCAATGGTGAAAAGGAAATATCTTCAGTTAAAAACTGGAAAGAAGCTTGAGAAACTGCACTCTGTGTTCTGTTAATTCATCTCACAGAGTTACAGCTTTCCCTCAAGAAGCCTTCGCTAAGACTGTTCTTGTGGAATTTGAAAGTGATATTTGGAAGCCCATAGAGGGCAATGGTGAAAAGGAAATATCTTCAGTTAAAACTGAAAGAAGCTTTCTGAGAAACTGCACTCTGTTCTGTTAATTCATCTCACAGAGTTACAGCTTTCCCTCAAGAAGCCTTTCGCTAAGACTGTTCTTGTGGAATTTGAAAAGTGATATTTGGAAGCCCATAGAGGGCAATGGTGAAAAGGAAATATCTTCAGTTAAAACTGAAAGAAGCTTTCTGAGAAACTGCTCTGTGTTCTGTTAATTCATCTCACAGAGTTACAGCTTTCCTCAAGAAGCCTTCGCTAAGACTGTTCTTGTGGAATTTGAAAAGTGATATTTGGAAGCCCATAGAGGGCAATGGTGAAAAAGGAAATATCTTCAGTTAAAACTGAAAGAAGCTTTCTGAGAAACTGCACTCTGTTCTGTTAATTCATCTCACAGAGTTACAGCTTTCCTCAAGAAGCCTTTCGCTAAGACTGTTCTTGTGGAATTTGAAAAGTGATATTTGGAAGCCCATAGAGGGCAATGGTGAAAAGGAAATATCTTCAGTTAAAAACTGAAAGAAGCTTGAGAAACTGCTTTGTGTTCTGTTAATTCATCTCACAGAGTTACAGCTTTCCCTCAAGAAGCCTTTCGCTAAGACTGTTCTTGTGGAATTTGAAAAGTGATATTTGGAAGCCCATAGAGGGCAATGGTGAAAAGGAAATATCTTCAGTTAAAACTGAAAGAAGCTTTCTGAGAAACTGCACTCTGTTCTGTTAATTCATCTCACAGAGTTACAGCTTTCCCTCAAGAAGCCTTTCGCTAAGACTGTTCTTGTGGAATTTGAAAGTGATATTTGGAAGCCCATAGAGGGCAATGGTGAAAAAGGAAATATCTTCAGTTAAAACTGAAAGAAGCTTTCTGACAAACTGCACTCTGTTCTGTTAATTCATCTCACAGAGTTACAGCTTCCTTCAAGAAGCCTTTCGCTAAGACTGTTCTTGTGGAATTTGAAAAGTGATATTTGGAAGCCCATAGAGGGCAATGGTGAAAAGGAAATATCTTCAGTTAAAACTGAAAGAAGCTTTCTGAGAAACTGCACTGTGTTCTGTTAATTCATCTCACAGAGTTACAGCTTTCCTTCAAGAAGCCTTTCGCTAAGACTGTTCTTGTGGAATTTGAAAAGTGATATTTGGAAGCCCATAGAGGGCAATGGTGAAAAGGAAATATCTTCAGTTAAAACTGAAAGAAGCTTTCTGAGAAACTGCACTCTGTTCTGTTAATTCATCTCACAGAGTTACAGCTTTCCCTTCAAGAAGCCTTCGCTAAGACTGTTCTTGTGGAATTTGAAAAGTGATATTTGGAAGCCCATAGAGGGCAATGGTGAAAAAGGAAATATCTTCAGTTGAAAACTGAAAGAAGCTTTCTGAGAAACTGCACTGTGTTCTGTTAATTCATCTCACAGAGTTACAGCTTTCTCAAGAAGCCTTTCGCTAAGACTGTTCTTGTGGAATTTGAAAAGTGATATTTGGAAGCCCATAGAGGGCAATGGTGAAAAAGGAAATATCTTCAGTTAAAACTGAAAAGAAGCTTTCTGACAAACTGCACTCTGTTCTGTTAATTCATCTCACAGAGTTACAGCTTTCCCTTCAAGAAGCCTTTCGCTAAGACTGTTCTTGTGGAATTTGAAAAGTGATATTTGGAAGCCCATAGAGGGCAATGGTGAAAAAGGAAATATCTTCAGTTCAAAACTGAAAGAAGCTTTCGGGGAAACTGCTCTGTGTTCTGTTAATTCATGTCACAGAGTTACAGCTTTCCCTTCAAGAAGCCTTTCGCTAAGACTGTTCTTGTGGAATTTGAAAAGTGATATTTGGAAGCCCATAGAGGGCAATGGTGAGAAAGGAAATATCTTCAGTTAAAAACTGAAAAGAAGCTTTCTGACAAACTGCACTCTGTGTTCTGTTAATTCATCTCACAGAGTTACAGCTTTCCCTCAAGAAGCCTTTCGCTAAGACTGTTCTTGTGGAATTTGAAAGTGATATTTGGAAGCCCATAGAGGGCAATGGTGAAAAGGAAATATCTTCAGTTAAAACTGAAAAGAAGCTTGACAAACTGCACTCTGTGTTCTGTTAATTCATCTCACAGAGTTACAGCTTTCCTCAAGAAGCCTTCGCTAAGACTGTTCTTGTGGAATTTGAAGAGTGATATTTGGAAGCCCATAGAGGGCAATGGTGAAAAGGAAATATCTTCAGTTAAAACTGAAAAGAAGCTTGACAAACTGCACTCTGTTCTGTTAATTCATCTCACAGAGTTACAGCTTTCCTTCAAGAAGCCTTTCGCTAAGACTGTTCTTGTGGAATTTGAAAAGTGATATTTGGAAGCCCATAGAGGCAATGGTGAAAAGGAAATATCTTCAGTTAAAACTGAAAGAAGCTTTCTGAGAAACTGCTCTGTTCTGTTAATTCATCTCACAGAGTTACAGCTTTCCTCAAGAAGCCTTTCGCTAAGACTGTTCTTGTGGAATTTGAAAAGTGATATTTGGAAGCCCATAGAGGCAATGGTGAAAAAGGAAATATCTTCAGTTAAAACTGAAAGAAGCTTTCTGAGAAACTGCACTCTGTTCTGTTAATTCATCTCACAGAGTTACAGCTTTCCTCAAGAAGCCTTCGCTAAGACTGTTCTTGTGGAATTTGAAAGTGATATTTGGAAGCCCATAGAGGGCAATGGTGAAAAGGAAATATCTTCAGTTAAAACTGAAAAGAAGCTTTCTGAGAAACTGCACTCTGTTCTGTTAATTCATCTCACAGAGTTACAGCTTTCCCTCAAGAAGCCTTCGCTAAGACTGTTCTTGTGGAATTTGAAAGTGATATTTGGAAGCCCATAGAGGCAATGGTGAAAAAGGAAATATCTTCAGTTAAAACTGGAAAGAAGCTTTCTGACAAACTGCACTCTGTGTTCTGTTAATTCATCTCACAGAGTTACAGCTTTCCTCAAGAAGCCTTCGCTAAGACTGTTCTTGTGGAATTTGAAAGTGATATTTGGAAGCCCATAGAGGGCAATGGTGAAAAAGGAAATATCTTCAGTTAAAACTGGAAAGAAGCTTTCTGAGAAACTGCTTTGTGTTCTGTTAATTCATCTCACAGAGTTACAGCTTTCCTCAAGAAGCCTTTCGCTAAGACTGTTCTTGTGGAATTTGAAAAGTGATATTTGGAAGCCCATAGAGGGCAATGGTGAAAAGGAAATATCTTCAGTTAAAAACTGAAAGAAGCTTTCTGAGAAACTGCACTCTGTTCTGTTAATTCATCTCACAGAGTTACAGCTTTCCCTCAAGAAGCCTTTCGCTAAGACTGTTCTTGTGGAATTTGAAAAGTGATATTTGGAAGCCCATAGAGGGCAATGGTGAAAAGGAAATATCTTCAGTTAAAACTGAAAGAAGCTTGAGAAACTGCACTCTGTGTTCTGTTAATTCATCTCACAGAGTTACAGCTTTCCTCAAGAAGCCTTTCGCTAAGACTGTTCTTGTGGAATTTGAAAAGTGATATTTGGAAGCCCATAGAGGGCAATGGTGAAAAGGAAATATCTTCAGTTAAAACTGGAAAGAAGCTTTCTGAGAAACTGCTTTGTGTTCTGTTAATTCATCTCACAGAGTTACAGCTTTCCCTCAAGAAGCCTTCGCTAAGACTGTTCTTGTGGAATTTGAAGAGTGATATTTGGAAGCCCATAGAGGCAATGGTGAAAAGGAAATATCTTCAGTTAAAAACTGAAAGAAGCTTGAGAAACTGCACTGTGTTCTGTTAATTCATCTCACAGAGTTACAGCTTTCTCAAGAAGCCTTCGCTAAGACTGTTCTTGTGGAATTTGCAAAGTGATATTTGAAGCCCATAGAGGCAATGGTGAAAAGGAAATATCTTCCGTTAAAAACTGGAAAGAAGCTTTCTGAGAAACTGCTCTGTTCTGTTAATTCATCTCACAGGTTACAGCTTTCCTCAAGAAGCCTTCGCTAAGACTGTTCTTGTGGAATTTGAAAAGTGATATTTGAAGCCCATAGAGGCTATGGTGAAAAAGGAAATATCTTCAGTTAAAAACTGAAAGAAGCTTGAGAAACTGCTTTGTGTTCTGTTAATTCATCTCACAGAGTTACAGCTTTCTCAAGAAGCCTTTGCTAAGACTGTTCTTGTGGAATTTGCAAAGTGATATTTGAAGCCCATAGAGGCAATGGTGAAAAGGAAATATCTTCCGTTAAAAACTGGAAAGAAGCTTTCTGAGAAACTGCTCTGTTCTGTTAATTCATCTCACAGGTTACAGCTTTCCTCAAGAAGCCTTTCTAAGACTGTTCTTGTGGAATTTGAAAAGTGATATTTGAAGCCCATAGAGGGCTATGGTGAAAAAGGAAATATCTTCAGTTAAAACTGAAAGAAGCTTGAGAAACTGCTTTGTGTTCTGTTAATTCATCTCACAGAGTTACAGCTTTCCTTCAAGAAGCCTTTCGCTAAGGCTGTTCTTGTGGAATTGGCAAAGTGATATTTGGAAGCCCATAGAGGGCTATGGTGAAAAAGGAAATATCTTCAGTTAAAACTGAAAGAAGCTTTCTGAGAAACTGCTTTGTGTTCTGTTAATTCATCTCACAGAGTTACAGCTTTCCCTCAAGAAGCCTTTCGCTAAGACTGTTCTTGTGGAATTTGCAAAGTGATATTTGGAAGCCCATAGAGGGCTATGGTGAAAAAGGAAATATCTTCCATTAAAAACTGGAAAGAAGCTTTCTGAGAAACTGCTTTGTGTTCTGTTAATTCATCTCACAGAGTTACAGCTTTCCTCAAGAAGCCTTTCGCTAAGACTGTTCTTGTGGAATTTGAAAAGTGATATTTGGAAGCCCATAGAGGGCAATGGTGAAAAGGAAATATCTTCAGTTAAAACTGGAAAGAAGCTTTCTGAGAAACTGCTTTGTGTTCTGTTAATTCATCTCACAGAGTTACAGCTTTCCCTCAAGAAGCCTTTCGCTAAGACTGTTCTTGTGGAATTTGCAAAGTGATATTTGGAAGCCCATAGAGGCTATGGTGAAAAGGAAATATCTTCCGTTAAAAACTGGAAAGAAGCTTTCTGAGAAACTGCTTTGTGTTCTGTTAATTCATCTCACAGAGTTACAGCTTTCCCTCAAGAAGCCTTCGCTAAGACTGTTCTTGTGGAATTTGCAAAGTGATATTTGGAAGCCCATAGAGGGCTATGGTGAAAAGGAAATATCTTCCGTTAAAAACTGGAAAGAAGCTTTCTGAGAAACTGCTTTGTGTTCTGTTAATTCATCTCACAGAGTTACAGCTTTCCCTCAAGAAGCCTTTCGCTAAGGCTGTTCTTGTGGAATTGGCAAAGTGATATTTGGAAGCCCATAGAGGGCTATGGTGAAAAAGGAAATATCTTCCGTTAAAAACTGGAAAGAAGCTTTCTGAGAAACTGCTTTGTGTTCTGTTAATTCATCTCACAGAGTTACAGCTTTCCCTCAAGAAGCCTTTCGCTAAGACTGTTCTTGTGGAATTGGCAAAGTGATATTTGAAGCCCATAGAGGGCTATGGTGAAAAGGAAATATCTTCCGTTAAAAACTGGAAAGAAGCTTTCTGAGAAACTGCTTTGTGTTCTGTTAATTCATCTCACAGAGTTACAGCTTTCCTTCAAGAAGCCTTCGCTAAGACTGTTCTTGTGGAATTTGAAAAGTGATATTTGGAAGCCCATAGAGGGCTATGGTGAAAAAAATATCTTCAGTTAAAACTGGAAGAAGCTTTCTGAGAAACTGCTTTGTGTTCTGTTAATTCATCTCACAGAGTTACAGCTTTCCTTCAAGAAGCCTTTCGCTAAGGCTGTTCTTGTGGAATTGGCAAAGTGATATTTGGAAGCCCATAGAGGGCAATGGTGAAAAGGAAATATCTTCCGTTAAAAACTGGAAAGAAGCTTTCTGAGAAACTGCTTTGTGTTCTGTTAATTCATCTCACAGAGTTACAGCTTTCCCTCAAGAAGCCTTTCACTAAGACTGTTCTTGTGGAATTTGCAAAGTGATATTTGGAAGCCCATAGAGGCTATGGTGAAAAGGAAATATCTTCCGTTAAAAACTGGAAAAAGCTTTCTGAGAAACTGCTTTGTGTTCTGTTAATTCATCTCACAGAGTTACAGCTTTCCTTCAAGAAGCCTTTCACTAAGACTGTTCTTGTGGAATTGGCAAAGTGATATTTGGAAGCCCATAGAGGGCTATGGTGAAAAGGAAATATCTTCCGTTAAAAACTGGAAAGAAGCTTTCTGAGAAACTGCTTTGTGTTCTGTTAATTCATCTCACAGAGTTACAGCTTTCCCTCAAGAAGCCTTTCGCTAAGACTGTTCTTGTGGAATTGGCAAAGTGATATTTGGAAGCCCATAGAGGCTATGGTGAAAAGGAAATATCTTCAGTTAAAACTGGAAAGAAGCTTTCTGAGAAACTGCTTTGTGTTCTGTTAATTCATCTCACAGAGTTACAGCTTTCCTTCAAGAAGCCTTTCGCTAAGGCTGTTCTTGTGGAATTGGCAAAGTGATATTTGGAAGCCCATAGAGGGCAATGGTGAAAAGGAAATATCTTCCGTTAAAAACTGGAAAGAAGCTTTCTGAGAAACTGCTTTGTGTTCTGTTAATTCATCTCACAGAGTTACAGCTTTCCTTCAAGAAGCCTTTCGCTAAGACTGTTCTTGTGGAATTGGCAAAGTGATATTTGAAGCCCATAGAGGGCTATGGTGAAAAGGAAATATCTTCAGTTAAAACTGGAAAGAAGCTTTCTGAGAAACTGCTTTGTGTTCTGTTAATTCATCTCACAGAGTTACAGCTTTCCCTCAAGAAGCCTTTCACTAAGACTGTTCTTGTGGAATTTGCAAAGTGATATTTGGAAGCCCATAGAGGGCTATGGTGAAAAGGAAATATCTTCCGTTAAAAACTGGAAAGAAGCTTTCTGAGAAACTGCTTTGTGTTCTGTTAATTCATCTCACAGAGTTACAGCTTTCCTCAAGAAGCCTTTCACTAAGACTGTTCTTGTGGAATTGGCAAAGTGATATTTGGAAGCCCATAGAGGCTATGGTGAAAAAAATATCTTCAGTTAAAACTGGAAAGAAGCTTTCTGAGAAACTGCTTTGTGTTCTGTTAATTCATCTCACAGAGTTACAGCTTTCCCTCAAGAAGCCTTTCACTAAGACTGTTCTTGTGGAATTTGCAAAGTGATATTTGGAAGCCCATAGAGGGCTATGGTGAAAAGGAAATATCTTCCGTTAAAAACTGGAAAGAAGCTTTCTGAGAAACTGCTTTGTGTTCTGTTAATTCATCTCACAGAGTTACAGCTTTCCCTCAAGAAGCCTTTCACTAAGACTGTTCTTGTGGAATTTGCAAAGTGATATTTGGAAGCCCATAGAGGGCTATGGTGAAAAAGGAAATATCTTCCGTTAAAAACTGGAAAGAAGCTTTCTGAGAAACTGCTTTGTGTTCTGTTAATTCATCTCACAGAGTTACAGCTTTCCCTCAAGAAGCCTTTCACTAAGACTGTTCTTGTGGAATTTGCAAAGTGATATTTGGAAGCCCATAGAGGGCTATGGTGAAAAAAATATCTTCAGTTAAAACTGGAAAGAAGCTTTCTGAGAAACTGCTTTGTGTTCTGTTAATTCATCTCACAGAGTTACAGCTTTCCTTCAAGAAGCCTTTCGCTAAGGCTGTTCTTGTGGAATTTGCAAAGTGATATTTGGAAGCCCATAGAGGGCTATGGTGAAAAGGAAATATCTTCCGTTAAAAACTGGAAAGAAGCTTTCTGAGAAACTGCTTTGTGTTCTGTTAATTCATCTCACAGAGTTACAGCTTTCCCTCAAGAAGCCTTTCGCTAAGACTGTTCTTGTGGAATTGGCAAAGTGATATTTGGAAGCCCATAGAGGGCTATGGTGAAAAGGAAATATCTTCCGTTAAAAACTGGAAAGAAGCTTTCTGAGAAACTGCTTTGTGTTCTGTTAATTCATCTCACAGAGTTACAGCTTTCCTTCAAGAAGCCTTTCGCTAAGGCTGTTCTTGTGGAATTGGCAAAGTGATATTTGGAAGCCCATAGAGGGCTATGGTGAAAAGGAAATATCTTCCGTTAAAAACTGGAAAGAAGCTTTCTGAGAAACTGCTTTGTGTTCTGTTAATTCATCTCACAGAGTTACAGCTTTCCCTCAAGAAGCCTTTCGCTAAGACTGTTCTTGTGGAATTTGCAAAGTGATATTTGGAAGCCCATAGAGGGCTATGGTGAAAAGGAAATATCTTCCGTTAAAAACTGGAAAGAAGCTTTCTGAGAAACTGCTTTGTGTTCTGTTAATTCATCTCACAGAGTTACAGCTTTCCCTCAAGAAGCCTTTCACTAAGACTGTTCTTGTGGAATTTGCAAAGTGATATTTGGAAGCCCATAGGGCAATGGTGAAAAGGAAATATCTTCCGTTAAAAACTGGAAAGAAGCTTTCTGAGAAACTGCTTTGTGTTCTGTTAATTCATCTCACAGAGTTACAGCTTTCCTTCAAGAAGCCTTTCGCTAAGACTGTTCTTGTGGAATTGGCAAAGTGATATTTGGAAGCCCATAGAGGGCTATGGTGAAAAGGAAATATCTTCCGTTAAAAACTGGAAAGAAGCTTTCTGAGAAACTGCTTTGTGTTCTGTTAATTCATCTCACAGAGTTACAGCTTTCCTCAAGAAGCCTTTCACTAAGACTGTTCTTGTGGAATTGGCAAAGTGATATTTGGAAGCCCATAGAGGGCTATGGTGAAAAGGAAATATCTTCCGTTAAAAACTGGAAAGAAGCTTTCTGAGAAACTGCTTTGTGTTCTGTTAATTCATCTCACAGAGTTACAGCTTTCCTTCAAGAAGCCTTTCGCTAAGGCTGTTCTTGTGGAATTGGCAAAGTGATATTTGGAAGCCCATAGAGGGCTATGGTGAAAAGGAAATATCTTCCGTTAAAAACTGGAAAGAAGCTTTCTGAGAAACTGCTTTGTGTTCTGTTAATTCATCTCACAGAGTTACAGCTTTCCTCAAGAAGCCTTTCACTAAGACTGTTCTTGTGGAATTGGCAAAGTGATATTTGGAAGCCCATAGAGGGCTATGGTGAAAAGGAAATATCTTCCGTTAAAAACTGGAAAGAAGCTTTCTGAGAAACTGCTTTGTGTTCTGTTAATTCATCTCACAGAGTTACAGCTTTCCTTCAAGAAGCCTTTCGCTAAGGCTGTTCTTGTGGAATTGGCAAAGTGATATTTGGAAGCCCATAGAGGCTATGGTGAAAAGGAAATATCTTCCGTTAAAAACTGGAAAGAAGCTTTCTGAGAAACTGCTTTGTGTTCTGTTAATTCATCTCACAGAGTTACAGCTTTCCTTCAAGAAGCCTTTCGCTAAGACTGTTCTTGTGGAATTGGCAAAGTGATATTTGGAAGCCCATAGAGGGCTATGGTGAAAAGGAAATATCTTCCGTTAAAAACTGGAAAGAAGCTTTCTGAGAAACTGCTTTGTGTTCTGTTAATTCATCTCACAGAGTTACAGCTTTCCTTCAAGAAGCCTTTCGCTAAGGCTGTTCTTGTGGAATTGGCAAAGTGATATTTGGAAGCCCATAGAGGGCAATGGTGAAAAAGGAAATATCTTCCGTTAAAAACTGGAAAGAAGCTTTCTGAGAAACTGCTTTGTGTTCTGTTAATTCATCTCACAGAGTTACAGCTTTCCTTCAAGAAGGCCTTCGCTAAGACTGTTCTTGTGGAATTGGCAAAGTGATATTTGGAAGCCCATAGAGGGCTATGGTGAAAAAGGAAATATCTTCCGTTAAAAACTGGAAAGAAGCTTTCTGAGAAACTGCTTTGTGTTCTGTTAATTCATCTCACAGAGTTACATCTTTCCCTTCAAGAAGCCTTTCGCTAAGGCTGTTCTTGTGGAATTGGCAAAGTGATATTTGGAAGCCCATAGAGGCTATGGTGAAAAAGGAAATATCTTCCGTTAAAAACTGGAAAGAAGCTTTCTGAGAAACTGCTTTGTGTTCTGTTAATTCATCTCACAGAGTTACATCTTTCCCTTCAAGAAGCCTTTCGCTAAGGCTGTTCTTGTGGAATTGGCAAAGTGATATTTGGAAGCCCATAGAGGGCTATGGTGAAAAAAATATCTTCAGTTAAAACTGGAAAGAAGCTTTCTGAGAAACTGCTTTGTGTTCTGTTAATTCATCTCACAGAGTTACAGCTTTCCTTCAAGAAGCCTTTCGCTAAGACTGTTCTTGTGAATTTGCAAAGTGATATTTGGAAGCCCATAGAGGGCTATGGTGAAAAAGGAAATATCTTCCGTTAAAAACTGGAAAGAAGCTTTCTGAGAAACTGCTTTGTTCTGTTAATTCATCTCACAGAGTTACAGCTTTCCTTCAAGAAGCCTTTCGCTAAGGCTGTTCTTGTGGAATTGGCAAAGTGATATTTGGAAGCCCATAGAGGGCTATGGTGAAAAAGGAAATATCTTCCGTTAAAAACTGGAAAGAAGCTTTCTGAGAAACTGCTTTGTGTTCTGTTAATTCATCTCACAGAGTTACAGCTTTCCCTCAAGAAGCCTTTCGCTAAGACTGTTCTTGTGGAATTTGCAAAGTGATATTTGGAAGCCCATAGAGGGCTATGGTGAAAAAGGAAATATCTTCCGTTAAAAACTGGAAAGAAGCTTTCTGAGAAACTGCTTTGTGTTCTGTTAATTCATCTCACAGAGTTACAGCTTTCCCTCAAGAAGCCTTTCGCTAAGACTGTTCTTGTGGAATTTGCAAAGTGATATTTGGAAGCCCATAGAGGGCTATGGTGAAAAGGAAATATCTTCCGTTAAAAACTGGAAAGAAGCTTTCTGAGAAACTGCTCTGTTCTGTTAATTCATCTCACAGAGTTACAGCTTTCTCAAGAAGCCTTTGCTAAGACTGTTCTTGTGAATTTGCAAAGTGATATTTGAAGCCCATAGAGGCTATGGTGAAAAGGAAATATCTTCAGTTAAAAACTGAAAGAAGCTTTCTGAGAAACTGCTCTGTGTTCTGTTAATTCATCTCACAGAGTTACAGCTTTCTCAAGAAGCCTTTGCTAAGACTGTTCTTGTGGAATTTGAAGAGTGATATTTGGAAGCCCATAGGGCTATGGTGAAAAGGAAATATCTTCCGTTAAAAACTGGAAAGAAGCTTTCTGAGAAACTGCTTTGTGTTCTGTTAATTCATCTCACAGAGTTACATCTTTCCCTTCAAGAAGCCTTTCGCTAAGGCTGTTCTTGTGGAATTGGCAAAGTGATATTTGGAAGCCCATAGAGGGCTATGGTGAAAAAGGAAATATCTTCCGTTAAAAACTGGAAAGAAGCTTTCTGAGAAACTGCTTTGTGTTCTGTTAATTCATCTCACAGAGTTACAGCTTTCCTTCAAGAAGCCTTTCGCTAAGACTGTTCTTGTGGAATTTGAAAAGTGATATTTGGAAGCCCATAGAGGGCTATGGTGAAAAGGAAATATCTTCAGTTAAAACTGGAAAGAAGCTTTCTGAGAAACTGCTTTGTGTTCTGTTAATTCATCTCACAGAGTTACAGCTTTCCCTCAAGAAGCCTTTGCTAAGACTGTTCTTGTGGAATTTGCAAAGTGATATTTGGAAGCCCATAGAGGGCTATGGTGAAAAAGGAAATATCTTCCGTTAAAAACTGGAAAGAAGCTTTCTGAGAAACTGCTTTGTGTTCTGTTAATTCATCTCACAGAGTTACAGCTTTCCCTCAAGAAGCCTTTCGCTAAGACTGTTCTTGTGGAATTTTCAAAGTGATATTTGGAAGCCCCTAGAGGGCTATGGTGAAAAAGGAAATATCTTCCATTAAAAACTGGAAAGAAGCTTTCTGAGAAACTGCTTTGTGTTCTGTTAATTCATCTCACAGAGTTACAGCTTTCCCTCAAGAAGCCTTTCTAAGACTGTTCTTGTGGAATTTGCAAAGTGATATTTGGAAGTCCTTAGAGGGCTATGGTGAAAAAGGAAATATCTTCCGTTAAAAACTGGAAAGAAGCTTTCTGACAAACTGCTTTGTGTTCTGTGAATTCAACTCAGAGAGTTACAGCTTTCCTCAAGAAGCCTTTCTCTAAGACTGCTCTTGTGGAATTGGCAAAGCGATATTTGGAAGCCCATAGTGGGCTATGGTAGAAAAAGGAAATATCTTCCGTTCAAAACTGGAAAGAAGCTTTCTGAGAAACAGCTTTGTGTTCTGTTAATTCATCTCACAGAGTTACAGCTTTCCCTCAAGAAGCCTTTCGCTAAGACTGTTCTTGTAGAATTGGCAAAGTGATATTTGGAAGCCCATAGAGGCTATGGTGAAAAAGAAATATCTTCCGTTAAAAACTGGAAAGAAGCTTTCTGAGAAACTGCTTTGTGTTCTGTTAATTCATCTCACAGAGTTACAGCTTTCCCTCAAGAAGCCTTCGCTAAGACTGTTCTTGTGGAATTGGCAAAGTGATATTTGGAAGCCCATAGAGGCTATGGTGAAAAAGGAAATATCTTCCGTTAAAAACTGGAAAGAAGCTTTGAGAAACTGCTTTGTGTTCTGTTAATTCATCTCACAGAGTTACATCTTTCCTTCAAGAAGCCTTTCGCTAAGGCTGTTCTTGTGGAATTGGCAAAGTGATATTTGGAAGCCCATAGAGGGCTATGGTGAAAAAAATATCTTCCGTTAAAAACTGGAAAGAAGCTTTCTGAGAAACTGCTTTGTGTTCTGTTAATTCATCTCACAGAGTTACAGCTTTCCCTCAAGAAGCCTTTCGCTAAGACTGTTCTTGTGGAATTGGCAAAGTGATATTTGGAAGCCCATAGAGGGCTATGGTGAAAAAGGAAATATCTTCCGTTAAAAACTGGAAAGAAGCTTTCTCAGAAACTGCTTTGTGTTCTTTTAATTCATCTCACAGAGTTACAGCTTTCCCCTCCAGAAGCGTTCCTCTAAGACTGTTCTTGTGGAATTTGCAAAGTGGTATTTGGAAGTCCATAGAGGGCTATGGTGAAAAAGGAAATATCTTCCGTTAAAAACTGGAAAGAAGCTTTCTGAGAAACTGCTTTGTGTTCTGTTAATTCATCTCACACAGTTACAGCTTTCCCCTCAAGAAGCCTTTCGCTAAGACTGTTCTTGTGTAATTTGCAAAGTGATATTTGGAAGCCCCTAGAGGGCTATGGTGAAAAAGGAAATATCTTCCGTTAAAAACTGGAAAGAAGCTTTCTCAGAAACTGCTTTGTGTTCTGTTAATTCATCTGACAGAGTTACAGCTTTCCCCTCAAGAAACCTTTTCGCTAAGGCTGTTCTTGAGGAACTGGTAAAATGATATTTGGAAGCCCATAGAGGGCTATTGTGAAAAAGGAAATATCTTCCATTAAAAAGTGGAAAGAAGCTTTCTGAGAAACTGCTTTGTGTTCTGTTAATTCATCTCACCGAGTTACAACTTTCCTCTCAAGAAGCCTTTCGCTAAGACCGTTCTTGTGGAATTAACAAAGTGATATTTGGAAGCGCATAGGAGCTATGGTGAAAAAGGAATATCTTCCGTTAAAACTGGAAAAAGCTTTCTGAGAAACTGCTTTGTGTGTTCTGTTAATTCATCTCACAGAGTTACATGTTTCCTTCAAAGCCTTTCGCCAAGGCTGTTCTTGTGGAATTGGAAAGTGATATTTGGAAGCCCTTAGAGGCCATGGTGAAAAGGAAATATCTTCCTTTAAAACTGGAAAGAAGGTTTCTGAGAAACTGCTTTGTGTTCTGTTAATTCATCTCACAGAGTTGCAGCTTTCCCATCAGAAGCCTTTCGCTAAGACTGTTCTTGTGGAATTTACAAAGTGATATTTGAAGCCCTAGAGGTCTATGGTGAAAAGGAAATATCTTCCTTTAAAACTGGAAAGAAGCTTTCTGAAGAAACTGCTTTGTGTTCTGTTAATTCATCTCACAGAGTTACATCTTTCCTTCAAAAGCCTTTTCTAAGGCTGTTCTTGTAGAATTGCAAAGTGATATTTGGAAGCCCATAGAGGCTATGGTGAAAAAGGAAATATCTTCCTTTAAAACTGGAAAGAAGCTTTCTGAGAAACTGCTTTGTGTTCTGTTAATTCATCCCACAGAGTTGACAGCTTTCCCATCAAGAAGCCTTTCCTTCATAAGACTGTTCTTGTGGAATTGGCAAAGTGATATTTGGAAGCCCATAGAGGGCTATGGTGAAAAGGAAATATCTTCCGTTAAAACTGGAAAGAAGCTTTCTGAGAAACTGCTTTGTGTTCTGTTAATTCATCTCACAGAGTTACATCTTTCCCTTCAAGAAGCCTTCGCTAAGGCTGTTCTTGTGGAATTGAGACAGTGATATTTGGAAGCCCATAGAGGCTATGGTGAAAAAGGAAATATCTTCTGTTAAAAACTGGAAAGAAGCTGGAGAAACTGCTTTGTGTTCTGTTAATTCATCTCACAGAGTTACAGCATTCCTCTCAAGAAGCCTTTCGCTAAGACTGTTCTTGTGGAATTTTCAAAGTGATATTTGGAAGCATATAGAGGCTATGGTGAAAAGGAAATATCTTCCGTTAAAACTGGAAAGAAGCTTTCTGAGAAACTGCTTTGTGTTCTGTTAATTCATCTCACAGAGTTACATCTTTCCATTCACGAAGCCTTTCGCTAAGGCTGTTCTTGTGGAATTGAGACAGTGATATTGGGAAGCACATTGAGTTCTATGGTGAAAAAGGAAATATCTTCTATTAAAAACTGGAAAGAAGGTTTCTGAGAAACTGCTTTGTGTTCTGTTAATTCATCTCACAGAGTTGCAGCATTCCTCTCAAGAAGCCTTTCGCTAAGACTGTTCTTGTGGAATTTTCAAAGTGATATTTTGAAGCATATAGAGGGCTATGGTGAAAAAGGAAATATCTTCCGTTAAAAACTGGAAAGAAGCTTTCTGAGATTCTGCTTTGTGTTCTGTTAATTCATCTTACAGAATTACAGCTTTCATCTAAAAAGCCTTTCTCAAAGACTGTTCTTGTGGAATTTTCAAAGTGATATTTGGAAGCATAGAGCGACTGGTGAAAAAGGAAATATCTTCCTTTAAAACTGGAAAGAAGCTTTCTGAGAAACTGCTTTGTGTTCTGTTAATTCATCTCACAGAGTTACAGCTTTCCTTCAAGAAGCCTTTCTCTAAGACTGTTCTTGTGGAATTTACAAAGTGATATTTGGAAGCGAGGGCTATGTGAAAAAGGAAATATCTTCCGTTAAAACTGGAAAGAAGCTTTCTGAGAAACTGCTTTGTGTTCTAGGTTAATTCATCTCACAGAGTTACATCTTTCCCTTCAAGAAGCCTTCGCTAAGGCTGTTCTTGTGGAATTGCAAAGTGATATTTGGAAGCCCATAGAGGGCTATGGTGAAAAAGGAAATATCTTCCTTAAAACTTGAAAGAAGGTTTCTGAGAAACTGCTTTGTGTTCTGTTAATTCATCTCACAGAGTTACAGCTTTCCTCAAGAAGCCTTCGCTAAGACTGTTCTTGTGGAATTATCAAAGTGATATTTGGAAGCCCATAGAGGGCTATGGTGAAAAAGGAAATATCTTCCGTTAAAACTGGAAAGAAGCTTTCTGAGAAACTGCTTTGTGTTCTGTTAATTCATCTCACAGAGTTACAACTTTTCCTTCAAGAGCCTTTCGCTAAGACTGTTCTTGTGGAATTGACAAAGTGATATTTGGAAGCCCATAGAGGCTATGGTCAAAAAAAAATATCTTCCATTAAAAACTGGAAAGAAGCTTTCTGAGAAACTGCTTTGTGTTCTGTTAATCTCACAGAGTTACAGCTTTCCTTCAAGAAGCCTTTCGCTAAGACTGTTCTTGTGGAATTGGCAAAGTGATATTTAAGCCCATTGAGGGCTATGGTGAAAAAGGAAATATCTTCCGTTAAAAACTGGAAAGAAGCTTTCTGAGAAACTGCTTTGTGTTCTGTTAATTCATCTCACAGAGTTACAGCTTTCACCTCAAGAAGCCTTTCTCTAAGACTGTTCTTGTGGAATTTGCAAAGTGATATTTGGAAGCCCATAGAGGGCTATGGTGAAAAAGGAAATATCTTCCTTTAAAACTGGAAAGAAGCTTTCTGAGAAACTGCTTTGTGTTCTGATAATTCATCTCACAGAGTTACATCTTTCCCTTCAATAAAGCCTTCGCTAAGGTTGTTCTTGTGGAATTGGCAAAGTGATATTTGGAAGCCCATTGAGGGCTATGGTGAAAAGGAAATATCTTCCTTTAAAAACTGGAAAGAAGCTTTCTGAGAAACTGCTTTGTGTTCTGTTAATTCATCTCACAGTTAAGCCTTTCTCTAAGACAGTGTCTTGTGGAATTGGCAAAGTGATATTTGGAAGCCCATAGAGGGCTATGGTGAAAAGGAAATATCTTCCGTTAAAACTGGAAAGAAGCTTTCTGAGAAACTGCTTTGTGTTCTGTTAATTCATCTCACAGAGTTACATCTTTCCTTCAAGAAGCCTTCGCTAAGGTTGTTCTTGTGGAATTGGCAAAGTGATATTTGGAAGCCCATAGAGGCTATGGTGAAAAGGAAATATCTTCCGTTAAAACTGGAAAGAAGCTTTCTGAGAAACTGCTTTGTGTTCTGTTAATTCATCTCACAGAGTTACAGCTTTCCTTCAAGAAGCCTTTAAACTAAGGCTGTTCTTGTGGAATTGGCAAAGTGATATTTGGAAGCCCATAGAGGGCTATGGTGAAAAAGGAAATATCTTCCGTTAAATACTGGAAAGAAGCTTTCTGAGAAACTGCTTTGTGTTCTGTTAATTCATCTCACAGGTTACAGCTTTCCTTCAAGAAGCCTTTCTCTAACTGTTCTTGTGGAATTGGCAAAGTGATATTTGGAACATAGAGGGCTATGGTGAAAAAGGAAATATCTTCCGTTAAAACTGGAAAGAAGCTTTCTGAGAAACTGCTTTGTGTTCTGTTAATTCATCTCACAGAGTTATAGCTTTCCTTCAAGAAGCTCGCTAAGGCTGTTCTTGTGGAATTGGCAAAGTGATATTTTGAAGCCCTATGGAGGCTATGGTGAAAAGGAAATAAGTTCCTATAAAAACTGGAAAGAAGCTTTCTGAAAACTGCTTTGTGTTCTGTTAATTCATCTCACAGTGTTACATCTTTCCTTCAAGAAGCCTTTCGCTAAGACTGTTCTTGTGGAATTGGCAAAGTGATATTTGGAAGCCCATAGAGGGCTATGGTGAAAAAGGAAATATCTTCCTTTAAAACTGGAAAGAAGCTTTCTGAGAAACTGCTTTGTGTTCTGTTAATTCATCTCACAGTTACAGCTTTCCTTCAAGAAGCCTTTCTAATGCTGTTCTTGTGGATTTGGCAAAGTGATATTTGGAAGCCCATAGAGGGCTATGGTGAAAAGGAAATATCTTCCGTTAAATACTGGAAAGAAGCTTTCTGAGAAACTGCTTTGTGTTCTGTTAATTCATCTCACAGAGTTACAGCTTTCCTTCAAGAAGCCTTTCTAAGACTGTTCTGTGGAATTGGCAAAGTGATATTTGGAAGCCCATAGAGGCTATGGTGAAAAGGAAATATCTTCCTTTAAAAACTGGAAAGAAGCTTTCTGAGAAACTGCTTTGTGTTCTGTTAATTCATCTCACAGAGTTACAGCTTTTCAAGAAGCCTTTCGCTAAGGCTGTTCTTGTGGAATTGGCAAAGGATATTTGGAAGCCCATAGAGGGCTATGGTGAAAAGGAAATATCTTCCGTTAAAAACTGGAAAGAAGCTTTCTGAGAAACTGCTTTGTTCTGTTTATTCATCTCACAGAGTTACAGCTTTCCCTCAAGAAGCCTTTCTAAGACTGTTCTTGTGGAATTGGCAAAGTGATATTTGGAAGCCCATAGAGGGCTATGGTGAAAAGGAAATATCTTCCGTTAAAAACTGGAAAGAAGCTTTCTGAGAAACTGCTTTGTGTTCTGTTAATTCATCTCACAGAGTTACAGCTTTCCTTCAAGAAGCCTTTCGCTAAGACTGTTCTTGTGGAATTGGCAAAGTGATATTTGGAAGCCCATAGAGGGCTATGGTGAAAAGGAAATATCTTCCTTTAAAAACTGGAAAGAAGCTTTCTGAGAAACTGCTTTGTGTTCTGTTAATTCATCTCACAGAGTTACATCTTTCCCTTCAAGAAGCCTTTCTCTAAGACTGTTCTTGTGGAATTGGCAAAGTGATATTTGGAAGCCCATAGAGGGCTATGGTGAAAAAGGAAATATCTTCCGTTAAAACTGGAAAGAAGCTTTCTGAGAAACTGCTTTGTGTTCTGTTAATTCATCTCACAGAGTTACATTTTCCCTTCAAGAAGCCTTCGCTAAGGCTGTTCTTGTGGAATTGGCAAAGTGATATTTGGAAGCCCATAGAGGGCTATGGTGAAAAAGGAAATATCTTCGTTAAAACTGGAAGAAGCTTGAGAAACTGCTTTGTGTTCTGTTAATTCATCTCACAGAGTTACAGCTTTCACCTCAAGAAGCCTTTCTCTAAGACTGTTCTTGTGGAATTGGCAAAGTGATATTTGGAAGCCCATAGAGGCTATGGTGAAAAAGGAAATATCTCCGTTAAAAACTGGAAAGAAGCTTTCTGAGAAACTGCTTTGTGTTCTGTTAATTCATCTCACAGAGTTACATCTTTCCCTTCAAGAAGCCTTTCACTAAGGCTGTTCTTGTGAAATTGGCAAAGTGATATTTGGAAGCCCATAGAGGCTATGGTGAAAAGGAAATATCTTAGTTTAAAACTGGAAAGAAGCTTTCTGAGAAACTGCTTTGTGTTCTGTTAATTCATCTCACAGAGTTACAGCTTTCACCTCAAGAAGCCTTTCTCTAAGACTGTTCTTGTGGAATTGGCAAAGTGATATTTGGAAGCCCATAGAGGGCTAATGGTGAAAAGGAAATATCTTCTTTAAAAACTGGAAAGAAGCTTTCTGAGAACTGCTTTGTGTTCTGTTAATTCATCTCACAGAGTTACATCTTTCCTTCAAGAAACCTTTCACTAAGTCTGTTCTTGTGGAATTGGCAAAGTGATATTTGGAAGCCCATAGAGGGCTATGGTGAAAAAGGAAATATCTTCCTTTAAAACTGGAAAGAAGCTTGAGAAACTGCTTTGTGTTCTGTTAATTCATCTCACAGAGTTACAGCTTTCCTTCAAGAAGCTCTTCGCTAAGACTGTTCTTGTGGAATTGGCAAAGTGATATTTGGAAGCCCATAGAGGGCTATGGTGAAAAAGGAAATATCTTCCGTTAAAAACTGGAAAGAAGCTTTCTGAGAAACTGCTTTGTGTTCTGTTAATTCATCTCACAGAGTTACCTTTCCCCTCAAGAAGCCTTTTTCTAAGACTGTTCTTGTGAAATTGCAAAGTGATATTTGGAAGCCCATAGAGGGCTATGGTGAAAAGGAAATATCTTTAAAACTGGAAAGAAGCTTTCTGAGAAACTGCTTTGTGTTCTGTTAATTCATCTCACAGAGTTACATCTTTCCCTTCAAGAAGCCTGTCGCTAAGTCTGTTCTTGTGGAATTGGCAAAGTGATATTTGGAAGCCCATAGAGGGCTATGGTGAAAAAGGAAATATCTTCCATTAAAAACTGGAAAGAAGCTTTCTGAGAAACTGCTTTGTGTTCTGTTAATTCATCTCACAGAGTTACATCCTTCCTTCAAGAAGCCTTTCGCTAAGTCTGTTCTTGTGGAATTGGCAAAGTGATATTTGGAAGCCCATAGAGGGCTATGGTGAAAAAGGAAATATCTTCCGTTAAAAACTGGAAAGAAGCTTTCTGAGAAACTGCTTTGTGTTCTGTTAATTCATCTCACAGAGTTACAGCTTTCCTTCAAGAAGCCTTTCTAAGCTGTTCTTGTGAATTGGCAAAGTGATATTTGGAAGCCCATAGAGGGCTATGGTGAAAAGGAAATATCTTCCGTTAAAAACTGGAAAGAAGCTTTCTGAGAAACTGCTTTGTGTTCTGTTAATTCATCTCACAGAGTTACATCTTTCCTTCAAGAAGCCTTTCGCTAAGGCTGTTCTTGTGGAATTGGCAAAGTGATATTTGGAAGCCCATAGAGGGCTATGGTGAAAAGGAAATATCTTCCTTAAAAACTGGAAAGAAGCTTTCTGAGAAACTGCTTTGTGTTCTGTTAATTCATCTCACAGATTTACATCTTTCCCTTCAAGAAGCCTTTCGCTAAGACTGTTCTTGTGGAATTGGCAAAGTGATATTTGGAAGCCCATAGAGGGCTATGGTGTGAAAAGGAAATATCTTCCTTTAAAAACTGGAAAGAAGCTTTCTGAGAAACTGCTTTGTGTTCTGTTAATTCATCTCACAGAGTTACATCTTTCCTTCAAGAAGCCTTTCGCTAAGTCTGTTCTTGTGGAATTGGCAAAGTGATATTTGGAAGCCCATAGAGGGCTATGGTGAAAAGGAAATATCTTCCTTTAAAAACTGGAAAGAAGCTTTCTGAGAAACTGCTTTGTGTTCTGTTAATTCATCTCACAGAGTTACATCTTTCCCTTCAAGAAGCCTTTCGCTATGGCTGTTCTTGTGGAATTGGCAAAGGATATTTGGAAGCCCATAGAGGGCTATGGTGAAAAAGGAAATATCTTCCGTAAAAACTGGAAAGAAGCTTTCTGAGAAACTGCTTTGTGTTCTGTTAATTCATCTCACAGAGTTACATCTTTCCCTTCAAAAGCCTTTCTTCTAAGGCTGTTCTTGTGGAATTGGCAAAGTGATATTGGAAGCCCATAGAGGGCTATGGTGAAAAAGGAAATATCTTCCTTAAAAACTGGAAAGAAGCTTGAGAAACTGCTTTGTGTTCTGTTAATTCATCTCACAGAGTTACATCTTTCCTTCAAGAAGCCTTTCGCTAAGGCTGTTCTTGTGGAATTGGCAAAGTGATATTTGGAAGCCCATAGAGGGCTATGGTGAAAAAGGAAATATCTTCCTTTAAAACTGGAAAGAAGCTTTCTGAGAAACTGCTTTGTGTTCTGATAATTCATCTCACAGAGTTACAGCTTTCCTCAAGAAGCCTTTCTAAGACTGTTCTTGTGGAATTGGCAAAGTGATATTTGGAAGCCCATAGAGGGCTATGGTGAAAAGGAAATATCTTCCTTTAAAACTGGAAAGAAGCTTTCTGAGAAACTGCTTTGTGTTCTGTTAATTCATCTCACAGAGTTACATCTTTCCTTCAAGAAGCCTTTCGCTAATGCTGTTCTTGTGGAATTGGCAAAGTGATATTTGGAAGCCCATAGAGGCTATGGTGAAAAGGAAATATCTTCCTTAAACACTGGAAAGAAGCTTCTGAGAAACTGCTTTGTGTTCCGATTAATTCATCTCACAGAGTTACAGCTTTCCTCAAGAAGTCTTTCTCTAAGACTGTTCTTGTGGAATTGGCAAAGTGATATTTGGAAGCCCATAGAGGCTATGGTGAAAAGGAAATATCTTCTGTTAAAAACTGGAAAGAAGCTTTCTGAGAAACTGCTTTGTGTTCTGTTAATTCATCTCACAGAGTTACAGCTTCCTTCAAGAACCTTTCGCTAAGGCTGTTCTTGTGGAATTGGCAAAGTGATATTTGGAAGCCCATAGAGGGTATGGTGAAAAAGGAAATATCTTCCGTTAAAAACTGGAAAGAAGCTTTCTGAGAAACTGCTTTGTGTTCTGATAATTCATCTCACAGAGTTACAGCTTTCACCTCAAGAAGCCTTTCTCTAAGACTGTTCTTGTGGAATTGGCAAAGTGATATTTGGAAGCCCATAGAGGGCAATGATGAAAAGGAAATAACTTCCTATAAAACTGGAAAGAAGCTTTCTGAGAAACTGCTTTGTGTTCTGATAATTCATCTCACAGTGTTACATCTTTCCTTCAATAAGCCTTTCTAAGGCTGTTCTTGTGGAATTGGCAAAGTGATATTTGGAAGCCCATAGAGGGCAATGGTGAAAAAGGAAATATCTTCCGTTAAACACTGGAAAGAAGCTTTCTGAGAAACTGCTTTGTGTTCTGTTAATTCATCTCACAGAGTTACATCTTTCCTTCAAGAAGCCTTTCGCTAATGCTGTTCTGTGGAATTGGCAAAGTGATATTTGGAAGCCCATAGAGGCTATGGTGAAAAGGAAATATCTTCCTTAAATACTGGAAAGAAGCTTTCTGAGAAACTGCTTTGTGTTCTGTTAATTCATCTCACAGAGTTACAGCTTTCCTTCAATAAACCTTTCTCTAAGACTGTTCTTGTGGAATTGGCATAGTGATATTTGGAAGCCCATAGAGGCTATGGTGAAAAAGGAAATATCTTCCGTTAAAACTGGAAAGAAGCTTTCTGAGAAACTGCTTTGTGTTCTGTTAATTCATCTCACAGAGTTAAGCTTTCCCTCAAGAAGCCTTTCTAAGACTGTTCTTGTGGAATTGGCAAAGTGATATTTGGAAGCCCATAGAGGCTATGGTGAAAAAATAACTTCCGTTAAAACTGGAAAGAAGCTTTCTGAGAAACTGCTTGGTGTTCTGTTAATTCATCTCACAGTGTTACATCTTTCCTTCAAGAAGCCTTTCGCTAAGGCTGTTCTTGTGGAATTGGCAAAGTGATATTTGGAAGCCCATAGAGGCTATGGTGAAAAGGAAATATCTTCCGTTAAAAACTGGAAAGAAGCTTTCTGAGAAACTGCTTTGTGTTCTGTTAATTCATCTCACAGAGTTACATCTTTCCTTCAAGAAGCCTTTCTAAGACTGTTCTTGTGGAATTGGCAAAGTGATATTTGGAAGCCCATAGAGGGCTATGGTGAAAAGGAAATATCTTCCTTAAATACTGGAAAGAAGCTTGAGAAACTGCTTTGTGTTCTGTTAATTCATCTCACAGAGTTACATCTTTCCTTCAAGAAGCCTTCGCTAAGACTGTTCTTGTGGAATTGGCAAAGTGATATTTGGAAGCCCATAGAGGGCTACGGTGAAAAAGGAAATATCTTCCTTAAAAACTGGAAAGAAGCTTTCTGAGAAACTGCTTTGTGTTCTGTTAATTCATCTCACAGAGTTACAGCTTTCCCTCAAGAAGCCTTCTATGACTGTTCTTGTGGAATTGGCAAAGTGATATTTGGAAGCCCATAGAGGGCTAATGGTGAAAAAGGAAATATCTTCGGTTAAAAACTGGAAAGAAGCTTTCTGAGAAACTGCTTTGTGTTCTGTTAATTCATCTCACAGAGTTACATCTTTCCCTTCAAGAAGCCTTCGCTAAGGCTGTTCTTGTGGAATTGGCAAGTGATATTTGGAAGCCCATAGAGGGCTATGGTGAAAAAGGAAATATCTTCCGTTAAAAACTGGAAAGAAGCTTTCTGAGAAACTGCTTTGTGTTCTGTTAATTCATCTCACAGAGTTACATCTTTCCCTTCAAGAAGCCTTTCTCTAAGACTGTTCTTGTGGAATTGGCAAAGTGATATTTGGAAGCCCATAGAGGGCTATGGTGAAAAGGAAATATCTTCCTTTAAATACTGGAAAGAAGCTTTCTGAGAAACTGCTTTGTGTTCTGTTAATTCATCTCACAGAGTTACATCTTTCCCTTCAAGAAGCCTTTCGCTAAGGCTGTTCTTGTGGAATTGGCAAAGTGATATTTGGAAGCCCATAGAGGGCTATGGTGAAAAGGAAATATCTTCCATTAAATACTGGAAAAAGCTTCTGAGAAACTGCTTTGTGTTCTGTTAATTCATCTCAGAGAGTTACAGCTTTCCTTCAAGAAACCTTTTCTACGACTGTTCTTGTGGAATTGGCAAAGTGATATTTGGAAGCCCATAGAGGGCTATGGTGAAAAGGAAATATCTTCCGTTAAAACTGGAAAGAAGCTTTCTGAGAAACTGCTTTGTGTTCTGTTAATTCATCTCACAGAGTTACATCTTTCCCTTCAAAGCCTTTCGCTAAGGCTGTTCTTGTGGAATTGGCAAAGTGATATTTGGAAGCCCATAGAGGGCTATGGTGAAAAGGAAATATCTTCCATTAAAAACTGGAAAGAAGCTTTCTGAGAAACTGCTTTGTGTTCTGTTAATTCATCTCACAGAGTTACATCTTTCCTTCAAAAGCCTTTCGCTAAGGCTGTTCTTGTGGAATTGCAAAGTGATATTTGGAAGCCCATAGGGCTATGGTGAAAAAGGAAATATCTTCCGTTAAATACTGGAAAGAAGCTTTCTGAGAAACTGCTTTGTGTTCTGTTAATTCATCTCACAGAGTTACATCTTTCCTTCAAGAAGCCTTTCGCTAAGGCTGTTCTTGTGGAATTGGCAAAGTGATATTTGGAAGCCCATAAAGGGCTATGGTGAAAAGGAAATATCTTCCATTAAAACTGGAAAGAAGCTTCTGAGAAACTGCTTTGTGTTCTGTTAATTCATCTCACAGAGTTACAGCTTTCCTTCAAGAAGCCTTTCGCTAAGACTGTTCTTGTGGAATTGCAAAGTGATATTTGGAAGCCCATAGAGGCTATGGTGAAAAGGAAATATCTTCCTTAAAAACTGGAAAGAAGCTTTCTGAGAAACTGCTTTGTGTTCTGTTAATTCATCTCACAGAGTTACAGCTTTCCCTCAAGAAGCCTTTCGCTAAGACTGTTCTTGTGGAATTGCAAAGTGATATTTGGAAGCCCATAGAGGGCTATGGTGAAAAGGAAATATCTTCCATTAAAACTGGAAAGAAGCTTCCTGAGAAACTGCTTTGTGTTCTGTTAATTCATCTCACAGAGTTACATCTTTCCTTCAAAGCCTTTCCCTAAGGCTCTTCTTGTGGAATTGTCAAAGTGATATTTGGAAGCCCATAGAGGGCTAAAGGTGAAAAGGAAATATCTTCCGATTAAAAACTGGAAAGAAGCTTTCTGAGAAACTGCTTTGTGTTCTGTTAATTCATCTCACAGAGTTACAGCTTTCCCTTCAAGAAGCCTTTCGCTAAGGCTGTTCTTGTGGAATTGGCAAAGTGATATTTGAAGCCCATAGAGGCTATGGTGAAAAAGGAAATATCTTCCATTAAAACTGGAAAGAAGCTTTCTGAGAAACTGCTTTGTGTTCTGTTAATTCATCTCACAGAGTTACATCTTTCTTCAAGAAGCCTTTCTCTAAGACTGTTCTTGTGGAATTGGCAAAGTGATATTTGGAAGCCCTTAGAGGGCTATGGTGAAAAAGGAAATATCTTCCTTAAAAACTGGAAAGAAGCTTTCTGAGAAACTGCTTTGTGTTCTGTTAATTCATCTCACAGAGTTACATCTTTCCCTTCAAGAAGCCTTTCGCTAATGCTGTTCTTGTGGAATTGGCAAAGTGATATTTGGAAGCCCATAGAGGTCTATGAGGAAAAGGAAATATCTTCCGTTAAAACTGGAAAGAAGCTTTCTGAGAAACTGCTTTGTGTTCTGTTAATTCATCTCACAGAGTTACATCTTTCCTTCAGAAGCCTTTCGCTAAGGCTGTTCTTCTGGAATTGGCAAAGTGATATTTGGAAGCCCATAGAGGGCTATGGTGAAAAGGAAATATCTTTTAAAAACTGGAAAGAAGCTTTCTGAGAAACTGCTTTGTGTTCTGTTAATTCATCTCACAGAGTTACAGCTTTCACCTGAAGAAGCCTTTCTCTAAGACTGTTCTTGTGGAATTGGCAAAGTGATATTTGGAAGCCCATAGAGGGCTATGGTGAAAAATTAAATATCTTTCTTTAAAACTGGAAAGAAGCTTTCTGAGAAACTGCTTTGTGTTCTGTTAATTCATCTCACAGAGTTACATCTTTCCCTCAAGAAGCCTTTCTAAGACTGTTCTTGTGGAATTGGCAATGATATTTGGAAGCCCATAGAGGGCTATGGTGAAAAAGGAAATATCTTAGTTAAAAACTGGAAAGAAGCTTTCTGAGAAACTGCTTTGTGTTCTGTTAATTCATCTCACAGAGTTACATCTTTCCCTACAAGAAGACTGTCACTAAGTCTGTTCTTGTGGAATTCGGAAAGTGATATTTGGAAGCCCATAGAGGGCAATGGTGAAAAAGGAAATATCTTCCTTTAAAAACTGGAAAGAAGCTTTCTGAGAAACTGCTTTGTGTTCTGTTAATTCATCTCACAGAGTTACATCTTTCCCTTCAAGAAGTCTTTCACTAAGGCTGTTCTTGTGGAATTGGCAAAGTGATATTTGGAAACCCATAGAGGCTATGGTGAAAAGGAAATATCTTCCGTTAAAAACTGGAAAGAAGCTTTCTGAGAAACTGCTTTGTGTTCTGTTAATTCATCTCACAGAGTTACAGCTTTCCTTCAAGCAGCCTTTCTCTAAGGCTGTTCTTGTGGAATTAGCAAAGTGATATTTGGAAGCCCATAGAGGCTATGGTGAAAAGGAAATATCTTCCTTTAAAAACTGGAAAGAAGCTTTCTGAGAAACTGCTTTGTGTTCTGTTAATTCATCTCACAGAGTTACAGCTTTCCTTCAAGAAGCCTTTCGCTAAGACTGTTCTTGTGGAATTGGCAAAGTGATATTTGGAAGCCCATAGAGGGCTATGGTGAAAAGGAAATATCTTCCGTTAAAAACTGGAAAGAAGCTTTCTGAGAAACTGCTTTGTGTTCTGTTAATTCATCTCACAGAGTTACCCTTTCCTTTTTCTAAGACAGTTCTTTTGGAAATTGCAAAGTGATATTTGGAAGCCCATAGAGGGCTGTGGTGAAAAGGAAATATCTTAGTTTAAAACTGGAAAGAAGCTTTCTGAGAAACTGCTTTGTGTTCTGTTAATTCATCTCACAGAGTTACATCTTTCCCTTCAAGAAGCCTGCCGCTAAGTCTGTTGTTGTGGAATTGGCAAAGTGATATTTGGAAGCCCATAGAGGCTATGGTGAAAAGGAAATATCTTCCATTAAAAACTGGAAAGAAGCTTTCTGAAAACTGCTTTGTGTTCTGTTAATTCATCTCACAGAGTTACATCTTTCCTTCAAGAAACCTGTCGCTAAGTCTGTTCTTGTGGAATTGGCAAAGTGATATTTGGAAGCCCATAGAGGGCAATGGTGAAAAGTAAATATCTTCTGTTAAAACTGGAAAGAAGCTTTCTGAGAAACTGCTTTGTGTTCTGTTAATTCATCTCACAGAGTTACAGCTTTCCTTCAAGAAGCCTTTCGCTAAGACTGTTCTTGTGGAATTGGCAAAGTGATATTTGGAAGCCCAGAGGCTATGGTGAAAAAGGAAATATCTTCCGTTAAAAACTGGAAAGAAGCTTTCTGAGAAACTGCTTTGTGTTCTGTTAATTCATCTCACAGAGTTACAGCTTTCACCTCAAGAAGCCTTTCTAAGACTGCTGTTCTTGTGAATTTGCAAAGTGATATTTGGAAGCCCATAGAGGGCTATGGTGAAAAAGGAAATAACTTCCTTAAAAACTGGAAAGAAGCTTTCTGAGAAACTGCTTTGTGTTCTGTTAATTCATCTCACAGAGTTACATCTTTCCTTCAAGAAGCCTGTCGCTAAGTCTGTTCTTGTGGAATTGGCAAAGTGATATTTGGAAGCCCATAGAGGGCAATGGTGAAAAAGGAAATATCTTCCTTAAAAACTGGAAAGAAGCTTTCTGAGAAACTGCTTTGTGTTCTGTTAATTCATCTCACAGAGTTACATCTTTCCTTCAAGAAGCCTTTCGCTAAGTCTGTTCTTGTGGAATTGGCAAAGTGATATTTGGAAACCCATAGAGGGCTATGGTGAAAAGGAAATATCTTCCGTTAAAAACTGGAAAGAAGCTTTCTGAGAAACTGCTTTGTGTTCTGTTAATTCATCTCACAGAGTTACATCTTTCCTTCAAGAAGCCTTTCTAAGGCTGTTCTTGTGGAATTGGCAAAGTGATATTTGGAAGCCCATAGAGGGCTATGGTGAAAAAGGAAATATCTTCCTTTAAAAACTGGAAAGAAGCTTTCTGAGAAACTGCTTTGTGTTCTGTTAATTCATCTCACAGAGTTACATCTTTCCTTCAAGAAGCCTTTCTAAGGCTGTTCTTGTGGAATTGGCAAAGTGATATTTGGAAGCCCATAGGGCTATGGTGAAAAGGAAATATCTTCCTTTAAAAACTGGAAAGAAGCTTTCTGAGAAACTGCTTTGTGTTCTGTTAATTCATCTCACAGAGTTACATCTTTCCTTCAAGAAGCCTTTCGCTAAGTCTGTTCTTGTGAATTGGCAAAGTGATATTTGGAAGCCCATAGAGGGCTATGGTGAAAAAGGAAATATCTTCCTTTAAAAACTGGTAAGAAGGTTTCTGAAAAACTGCTTTGTGTTCTGTTAATTCAACTCACAGAGTTACATCTTTTCCTTCCAGAAGCCTGTCGCTAAGTCTGTTCTTGTGGAATTGGCAAGGTGATATTTGGAAGCCCATAGAGGGCTAGGGTGAAAAACAAATATCTTCCGTTAAAAACTGTAAAGAAGCTTTCTGAGAAACTGCTTTGTGTTCTGTTAATTCATCTCACAGCGTTACAGCTTTCCCTTCAAGAAGCCTTTCGCTAAGGCTGTTCTTGTGGAATTGGCAAAGTGATATTTGGAAGCCCATTGAGGGCTATGGTGAAAAGGAAATATCTTCCTTTAAAAACTGGAAAGAAGCTTTCTGAGAAACTGCTTTGTGTTCTGTTAATTCATCTCACAGCGTTACAGCTTTCCCTTCCAGAAGCCTGCCGCTAAGTCTCTTCTTGTGGAATTGGCAAAGTGATATTTGGAAGTCCATAGAGGGCAATGGTGAAAAAGGAAATATCTTCCTTTAAAAACTGGAAAGAAGCTTTCTGAGAAACTGCTTTGTGTTCTGTTAATTCATCTCACAGAGTTACATCTTTCCTTCAAGAAGCCTTTCTCTAAGACTGTTCTTGTGGAATTGGCAAAGTGATATTTGGAAGCCCATAGAGGGCTATGGTGAAAAAGGAAATATCTTCCTTTAAAAACTGGAAAGAAGCTTTCTGAGAAACTGCTTTGTGTTCTGTTAATTCATCTCACAGAGTTACATCTTTCCCTTCAAGAAGCCTTTCGCTAAGGCTGTTCTTGTGGAATTGGCAAAGTGATATTTGGAAGCCCATAGAGGGCTATGGTGAAAAAGGAAATATCTTCCGTTAAAAACTGGAAAGAAGCTTTCTGAGAAACTGCTTTGTGTTCTGTTAATTCATCTCACAGAGTTACAGCTTTCCTCAAGAAGCCTTTCTCTAAGACTGTTCTTGTGGAATTGGCAAAGTGATATTTGGAAGCCCATAGGGCTATGGTGAAAAAGGAAATATCTTCCGTTAAAAACTGGAAAGAAGCTTTCTGAGAAACTGCTTTGTGTTCTGTTAATTCATCTCACAGAGTTATAGCTTTCCCTTCAAGAAGCCGTTCGCTAAGGCTGTTCTTGTGGAATTGGCAATGTGATATTTGGAAGCCCATAGAGGGCTATGGTGCAAAAGGAAATATCTTCCGTTAAAAACTGGAAAGAAGCTTTCTGAGAAACTGCTTTGTGTTCTGTTAATTCATCTCACAGAGTTACAGCTTTCACCTCAAGAAGCCTTTCTAAGGCTGTTCTTGTGGAATTGGCAATGTGATATTTTGAAGCCCATGGAGGGCTGTGGTGCAAAAGGAAATAAGTTCCTATAAAAACTGGAAAGAAGCTTTCTGAGAAACTGCTTTGTGTTCTGATAATTCATCTCACAGTGTTACATCTTTCCCTTCAATAAGCCTTTCGCTAAGGCTGTTCTTGTGGAATTGGCAAAGTGATATTTGGAAGCCCATAGAGGGCTATGGTGAAAAAGGAAATATCTTCCGTTAAAAACTGGAAAGAAGCTTTCTGAGAAACTGCTTTGTGTTCTGTTAATTCATCTCACAGAGTTACATCTTTCCCTTCAAGAAGCCTTTCGCTAATGCTGTTCTTGTGGAATTGGCAAAGTGATATTTGGAAAGAAGCTTTCTGAGAAACTGCTTTGTGTTCTGTTAATTCATCTCACAGAGTTAAAGCTTTCCCTCAAGAAGCCTTTCGCTAAGACTGTTCTTGTGGAATTGGCAAAGTGATATTTGGAAGCCCATAGAGGGCTGTGGTGAAAAAGGAAATATCTTCCTTAAAAACTGGAAAGAAGCTTTCTGAGAAACTGCTTTGTGTTCTGTTAATTCATCTCACAGAGTTACATCTTTCCTTCAAGAAGCCTTTCTAAGGCTGTTCTTGTGGAATTGGCAAAGTGATATTTGGAAGCCCATAGAGGGCTATGGTGAAAAGGAAATATCTTCCGTTAAAAACTGGAAAGAAGCTTTCTGAGAAACTGCTTTGTGTTCTGTTAATTCATCTCACAGAGTTACATCTTTCCTTCAAGAAGCCTTTCGCTAATGCTGTTCTTGTGAATTGGCAAAGTGATATTTGGAAGCCCATAGAGGGCTATGGTGAAAAGGAAATATCTTCCGTTAAATACTGGAAAGAAGCTTTCTGAGAAACTGCTTTGTGTTCTGTTAATTCATCTCACAGAGTTACAGCTTTACTTCCAAGAATCCTTTCTCTAAGACTGTTCTTGTGGAATTGACAAAGTGCTATTTGGAAGCTCAGAGAGGGCTATGGTGAAAAAGGAAATATCTTCCCTTAAAAACTGGAGAGAAGCTTTCTGAGAAACTGCTTTGTGTTCTGTTAATGCATCTCACAGAGTTACATCTTTCCCTTCAAGAAGCCTTTCGCTAAGGCTGTTCTTGTGGAATTGGCAAAGTGATATTTGGAAGACCATAGAGGGCTATGGTGAAAAAGAAAATATCTTAGGTTAAAAACTGAAAGAAGCTTTCTGAGAAACTGCTTTGTGTTCTGTTAATTTATCTCACAGAGTAACATCTTTCCCTTCAAGAAGCTTTTCGCTAAGGCTGTTCCTGTGGAATTGGCAAAGTGATATTTGGAAGCCCATAGAGGGCTTTGGTGAAAAAGGAAATATCTTCCATTAAAAACTGCAAAGAAGCTTTCTGACAAACTGCTCTGTGTTCTGTTAATTCGTCTCACCGAGTTACAGGTTTCCCCTCCAGAAGCCTTTCTCTAAGACTCTTCTTGTGGAATTGGCAAAGTGATATTTGGAAGCCCATAGAGGGCTATGGTGAAAAGGAAATATCTTCCGTTAAAAACTGGAAAGAAGCTTTCTGAGAAACTGCTTTGTGTTCTGTTAATTCATCTCACAGAGTTACATCTTTCCTTCAAGAAGCCTTTCGCTAATGCTGTTCTTGTGGAATTGGCAAAGTGATATTTGGAAGCCCATAGAGGGCTATGGTGAAAAGGAAATATCTTCCGTTAAATACTGGAAAGAAGCTTTCTGAGAAACTGCTTTGTGTTCTGTTAATTCATCTCACAGAGTTACAGCTTTCCTTCAAGAAGCCTTTCGCTAAGACTGTTCTTGTGGAATTGGCAAAGTGATATTTGGAAGCCCATAGAGGCTATGGTGAAAAGGAAATATCTTCCGTTAAAAACTGGAAAGAAGCTTTCTGAGAAACTGCTTTGTGTTCTGTTAATTCATCTCACAGAGTTACATCTTTCCCTTCAAGAAGCCTTTCGCTAAGGCTGTTCTTGTGGAATTGGCAAAGTGATATTTGGAAGCCCATAGAGGGCTATGGTGAAAAAGGAAATATCTTCCATTAAAAACTGGAAAGAAGCTTCCTGAGAAACTGCTTTGTGTTCTGTTAATTCATCTCACAGAGTTACATCTTTCCCTTCAAGAAGCCTTTCGCTAAGGCTGTTCTTGTGGAATTGGCAAAGTGATATTTGGAAGCCCATAGAGGCTATGGTGAAAAGGAAATATCTTCCGTTAAAAACTGGAAAGAAGCTTTCTGAGAAACTGCTTTGTGTTCTGTTAATTCATCTCACAGAGTTACAGCTTTCCTTCAAGAAGCCTTTCGCTAAGGCTGTTCTTGTGGAATTGGCAAAGTGATATTTGGAAGCCCATAGAGGGCTATGGTGAAAAGGAAATATCTTCCATTAAAAACTGGAAGAAGCTTTCTGAGAAACTGCTTTGTGTTCTGTTAATTCATCTCACAGAGTTACAGCTTTCTCCTCAAGAAGCCTTTCTCTAAGACTGTTCTTGTGGAATTTGTAAAGTGATATTTGGAAGCCCATAGAGGGCTATGGTGAAAAGGAAATATCTTCCTTAAAACTGGAAAGAAGCTTTCTGAGAAACTGCTTTGTGTTCTGTTAATTCATCTCACAGAGTTACATCTTTCCTTCAAGAAGCCTTTCGCTAATGCTGTTCTTGTGGAATTGGCAAAGTGATATTTGGAAGCCCATAGAGGCTATGGTGAAAAGGAAATATCTTCGGTTAAAAACTGGAAAGAAGCTTTCTGAGAAACGGCTTTGTGTTCTGTTAATTCATCTCACAGAGTTACATCTTTCCCTTCCAGAAGCCTTTCGCTAAGGCTGTTCTTCTGGAATTGGCAAAGTGATATTTGGAAGCCCATAGAGGGCTATGGTGAAAAGGAAATATCTTAGGTTAAAACTGGAAAGAAGCTTTCTGAGAAACTGCTTTGTGTTCTGTTAATTCATCTCACAGAGTTACAGCTTTCACCTGAAGAAGCCTTTCTCTAAGACTGTTCTTGTGGAATTTGCAAAGTAATATTTGGAAGCCCATAGAGGGCTATGGTGAAAAATTAAATATCTTTCTTTAAACTCTGGAAAGAAGCTTTCTGAGGAACTGCTTTGTGTTCTGTTAATTCATCTCACAGAGTTACATCTTTCCCTTCAAGAAGCCTTCGCTAAGACTCTTCTTGTGTAATTGGCAATGTGATATTTGGAAGCCCATAGAGGACTATGGTGAAAAAGGAAATATCTTACATTAAAAACTGGAAAGAAGCTTTCTGAGGAACTGCTTTGTGTTCTGTTAATTCATCTCACAGAGTTACATCTTTCCCTACAAGAAGACTGTCACTAAGTCTGTTCTTGTGGAATTCGCAAAGTGATATTTGGAAGCCCATAGGGGGCAATGGTGAAAAAGGAAATATCTTCCTATAAAAACTGGAAAGAAGCTTTCTGAGAAACTGCTTTGTGTTCTGTTAATTCATCTCACAGAGTTACATCTTTCCCTTCAAGAAGTCTTTCACTAAGGCTGTTCTTGTGAAATTGGCAAAGTGATATTTGGAAGCCCTTTGAGGGCTATGGTGAAAAAGGAAATATCTTCCTTTAAAAACTGGGAAGAAGCTTTCTGAGAAACTGCTTTGTGTTCTGTTAATTCATCTCACAGAGTTACAGCTTTCACCTCAAGAAGCGTTTCTCTAAGACTGTTCTTGTGGAATTGGCAAAGTGATATTTGGAAGCCCATAGAGGGCTATGGTGAAAAAGGAAATATCTTCCGTTAAAAACTCGAAAGAAGCTTTCTGAGAAACTGCTTTGTGTTCCGATAATTCATCTCACAGAGTTACACCTTTCCCCTAAAGAAGCCTTTCTCTAAGACAGTTCTTGTGGAAATTGCAAAGTGATATTTGGAAGACCATAGAGGGCTACGGTGAAAAAGGAAATATCTTAGTTTAAAAACTGGAAAGAAGCTTTCTGAGAAACTGCTTTGTGTTCTGTTAATTCATCTCACAGTGTTACATCTTTCCTTCAAGAAGCCTTTCGCTAAGTCTGTTGTTGTGTAATTGGCAAAGTGATATTTGGAAGCCCATAGAGGGCTATGGTGAAAAAGGAAATATCTTCCATTAAAAACTGGAAAGAAGCTTTCTGAAAAACTGCTTTGTGCTCTGTTAATTCATCTCACAGAGTTACATCCTTCCCTTCAAGAAACCTGTCACTAAGTCTGTTCTTGTGGAATTGGCAAAGTAATATTTGGAAGCCCGTAGAGGGCAATGGTGAAAAAGTAAATATCTTCTGTTAAAAACTGGAAAGAAGCTTTCTGAGAAACTGCTTTGTGTTCTGTTAATTCATCTCACAGAGTTACAGCTTTCCCTTCAAGAAGCCTTTCGCTAAGACTGTTCTTGTGAAATTGGCAAAGTGATATTTGGAAGCCCAGAGAGGGCTATGGTGAAAAAGGAAATATCTTCCGTTAAAACTGGAAACAAGCTTTCTGAGAAACTGCTTTGTGTTCTGTTAATTCATCTCACAAAGTTACAGCTTTCACCTCAAGAAGCCTTTTTCTAAGACTGTTCTTTTGAAATTTGCAAAGTGATATTTGGAAGCCCATAGAGGGCTGTGGTGAAAAAGCAAATAACTTCCTATGAAAACTGGAAAGAATCTTTCTGAGAAACTGCTTTGTGTTCTGTTAATTCATCTCACAGAGTTACATCTTTCCCTTCAAGAAGCCTGTCGCTATGTCTGTTCTTGTGGAATTGGCAAAGAGATGTTTGGAAGCCCATAGAGGGCAATGGTGAAAAAGGAAATATCTTCCGTAAAAAACTGGAAAGAAGCTTTCTGAGAAACTGCTTTGTGTTCTGTTAATTCCTCTCACAGAGTTACATCTTTCCCTTCAAGAATCCTTTCGCTAATGCTGTTCTTGTGGAATTGGCAAAGTGATATTTGGAAACCCATAGAGGGCTATGGTGAAAAAGGAAATATCTTCCGTTAAATTCTGGAAAGAAGCTTTCTGAGAAACTGCTTTGTGTTCTGTTAATTCATCTCACATAGTTAGAGCTTTCCCTTCAAGCAGCCTTTCTCTATGGCTGTTCTTGTGGAATTGGCAAAGGGATATTTGGAAGCCCATATAGGGCTATGGTGAAAAAGGAAATATCTTCCTTTAAAAAATGGAAAGAAGCTTTCTGAGAAACTGCTTTGTGTTCTGTAAATTCATCTCACAGAGTTACATCTTTCCTTTCAAGAAGCCTTTCGGTAAGGCTGTTCTTGTGGAACTGGCAAAGTGATATTTGGAAGCCCATTGAGGGCTATGGTGAAAAAGGAAATATATTCCTTTAAAAACTGGAAAGAAGCTTTCTGAGAAACTGCTTTGTGTTCTGTTAATTCATCTCACAGAGTTACATCTTTCCCTTCAAGAAGCCTGCCGCTAAGTCTGTTGTTGTGGAATTGGCAAAGTGATACTTGGAAGACCATAGAGGGCTATGGTGAAAAAGGAAATATCTTCCTTTAAAAACTGGAAAGAAGCTTTCTGAGAAACTGCTTTGTGTTCTGTTAATTCATCTCACAGAGTTACATCTTTCCCTTCAAGAAGCCTGCCGCTAAGTCTGTTGTTGTGGAATTGGCAAAGTGATACTTGGAAGACCATAGAGGGCTATGGTGAAAAAGGAAATATCTTCCTTTAAAAAATGGAAAGAAGCTTTATGAGAAACTGCTTTGTGTTCTGTTAATTCATCTCACAGAGTTACATCTTTCCCTTCAAGAAGCCTTTCGCTAATGCTGTTCCTGTGGAATTGACAAAGTGATATATTTAAGCCCTTTGAGGGCTATGGTGAAAAAGGAAATATCTTCCTTTAAACACTGGAAAGAAGCTTCCTGAGAAACTGCTTTGTGTTCCGATAATTCATCTCACAGAGTTACAGCTTTCCCCTCAAGAAGTCTTTCTCTAAGACTATTCTTGTGGAATTGGCAAAGTGATATTTGGAAGCCCATAGAGGGCTATGTTGAAAAAGGAAATATCTTCTGTTAAAAACTGGAAAGAAGCTTTCTGATAAACTGCTTTGTGTTCTGTTAATTCATCTCACAGAGTTACAGCTTTCCCTTCAAGAAGCCTTTCGCTAAGGCTGTTCTTGTGAAATTGGCAAAGTGATATTTGGAACCCATAGAGGTGTATGGTTAAAAAGGAAATATCTTCCGTTAAAAACTTGAAAGAAGCTTTCTGAGAAACTGCTTTGTGTTCTGATAATTCATCTCACAGAGTTACAGCTTTCACCTCAGGAAGCCTTTCTCTAAGACTGTTCTTGTGGGACTGGCAAAGTGATATTTGGAAGCCCTTAGAGGGCAATGATGAAAAAGGAAATAACTTCCTATAAAAACAGGAAAGAAGCTTTCTGAGAAACTGCTTTGTGTTCTGATAATTCATCTCACAGTGTTACATCTTTCCCTTCAATAAGCCTTTCGCTAAGGCTGTTCTTGTGGAACTGGCAAAGTGATATTTGGAAGCCCATAGAGGGCAATGGTGAAAAAGGAAATATCTTCCGTTAAACACTGGAAAGAAGCTTTCTGAGAAACTGCTTTGTGTTCTGTTAATTCCTCTCACAGAGTTACATCTTTCCCTTCAAGAAGCCTTTCGCTAATGCTGTTCTTGTGGAATTGGCATAGTGATATATTTAAGACCATTTAGGGCTATGGTGAAAAAGGATATATCTTCCTTAAATACTGGAAAGAAGCTTCCTGAGAAACTGCTTTGTGTTCTGTTAATTCATCTCACAGAACTACAGCTTTCCCTGCAATAAACCTTTCTCTAAGACTGTTCTTGTGGAATTGGCATAGTGATATTTGGAAGCCCATAGAGGGCTATGGTGAAAAAGGAAATATCTTCCGTTAAAAACTGGAAAGAAGCTTTCTGAGAAACTGCTTTGTGTTCTTTTAATTCATCTCACAGAGTTAAAGCTTTCACCTCAAGAAGCCTTTCTCTAAGACTGTTCTTGTGGAATTGGCATAGTGATATTTGGAAGCCCATAGATGGCTGTGGTGAAAAAGCAAATAACTTCCTATAAAAACTGGAAAGAAGCTTTCTGAGTAACTGCTTGGTGTTCTGATAATTCATCTCACAGTGTTACATCTTTCCCTTCAAAAGCCTTTCGGTAAGGCTGTTCTTGTGGAATTGGCAAAGTGATATTTGGAAGCCCATAGAGGGCTAGGGTGAAAAAGGAAATATCTTCCGTTAAAAACTGGAAAGAAGCTTTCTGAGAAACTGCTTTGTGTTCTGTTAATTCATCTCACAGAGTTACATCTTTCCCTTCAAGAAGCCTTTCGCTAATGCTGTCCTTTTGGAATTGGCAAAGTGATATTTGGAAGCCCATAGAGGGCTATCGTGAAAAAGGAAATATCTTCCGTTAAATACTGGAAATAAGCTTTCTGAGAAACTGCTTTGTGTTCTGTTAATTCATCTCACAGTGTTACAGCTTTCCCTTCAAGAAGCCTTCCTCTAAGACTGTTCTTGTCGAATTGGCAAAGTGATATTTGGAAGCCCATAGAGGGCTACGGTGAAAAAGGAAATATCTTCCTTTAAAAACTGGAAAGAAGCTTTCTGAGAAACTGCTTTGTGTTCTGTTAATTCATCTCACAGAGTTACATCTTTCCCTTCAAGAAGCCTGTCGCTATGTCTGTTGTTGTGGAATTGGCAAAGTAGTATTTGGAAGACCCTAGAGGGCAATGGTGAAAAAGGAAATATCTTTGGTTAAAAACTGCAAAGAAGCTTTCTGAGAAACTGCTTTGTGTTGTGTTAATTCAACTCACAGAGTTACATCTTTCCCTTCAAGAAGCCTTTCGCTAAGGCTGTTCTTGTGGAATTGGCAATGTGATATTTGGAAGCACATAAGGGCTATGGTGAAAAAGGAAATATCTTCCGTTAAAAAATGGAAAGAAGCTTTCTGAGAAACTGCTTTGTGTTCTGTTAATTCATCTCACAGAGTTACAGGTTTCCCTTCAAGAAGCCTTTCTCTAAGACTGTTCTTGTCGAATTGGCAAAGTGATATTTGGAAGCCCATAGAGGGCTATGGTGAAAAAGAAAATATCTTCCTTTTAAAAATGGAAAGAAGCTTTCTGAGAAACTGCTTTGTGTTCTGTTAATTCATCTCACAGAGTTACATCTTTCCCTTCAAGAAGCCTTTCGCTAATGCTGTTCTTGTGGAATTCGCAAAGTGATATATTTAAGCCCATTGAGGGCTATGGTGAAAAAGGAAATATCTTCCGTTAAATACTGGAAAAAAGCTTCCTGAGAAACTGCTTTGTGTTCTGTTAATTCATCTCAGAGAGTTACAGCTTTCCCCTCAAGAAACCATTCTCTACGACTGTTCTTGTGGAATTGGCAAAGTGATATTTGGAAGCCCATAGAGGGCTATGGTGAAAAAGGAAATATCTTCGGTTAAAAACGTGAAAGAAGCTTTCTGAGAAACCTCTTTGTGTTCTGTTAATTCATCTCACAGAGTTACATCTTTCCCTTCAAGAAGCCTTTCGCTAAGGCTGTTTTTCTGGAATTGGCAAAGTGATATTTGGAAGCCCATAGAGGGCTATGGTGAAAAAGGAAATAACTTCCATTAAAAACTGGAAGGAAGCTTCCTGAGAAACTGCTTTGTGTTCTGTTAATTCATCTCACAGAGTTACATCTTTCCCTTCAATAAGCCTTTCCCTAAGGCTCTTCTTGTGGAATTGTCAAAGTGATATTTGGAAGCCCATAGAGGGCTAAAGTGAAAAAGGAAATATCTTCCGATAAAAAGTGGAAAGAAGCTTTCTGAAAAACTGCTTTGTGTTCTGTTAATTCAACTAACAGAGTTACAGCTTTCCCTTCAAGAAGCCTTTCGCTAAGGCTGTTCTTGTGGAATTGGCAAAGTGATATTTGGAAGCCCATACAGGGCTATGGTGAAAAAGGAAATATCTTCCATTGAAAACTGGGAAGAAGCTTTCTGAGAAACTGCTTTGTGTTCTGTTAATTCATCTCACAGAGTTACAGCTTTCTCCTCAAGAAGCCTTTCTCTAAGACTGTTCCTGTGGAATTTGTAAAGTGATATTTGGAAGACCTTAGAGGGCTATGGTGAAAAAGGAAATATCTTCCTTAAAAAACTGGAATGAAGCTTTCTGAGAAACTTCTTTGTGTTCTGTTAATTCATCTCACAGAGTTACATCTTTCCCTTCAGGAAGCCTTTCGCTAATGCTGTTCTTGTGGAATTGGCAAAGTGCTATTTGGAAGCCCTTAGAGGTCTATGAGGAAAAAGGAAATATCTTCCGTTAAAAACTGGAAAGAAGCTTCCTGAGAAACTGCTTTGTGTTCTGCTAATTCATCTCACAGAGTTACATCTTTCCCTTCAAGAAGCCTTTCGCTAAGGCTGTTCTTCTGGAATTGGCAAAGTGATATTTGGAAGCCCATAGAGGGCTATGGTGAAAAAGGAAATACCTTAGGTTAAAAACTGGAAAGAAGCTTTCTGAGAAACTGCTTTGTGTTCCGATTATTCATCTCACAGAGTTACAGCTTTCACCTGAAGAAGCCTTTCTCTAAGACTGTTCTTGTGGAATTTGCAAAGTAATATTTGGAAGCCCATAGAGGGCTATGGTGAAAAATTAAATATCTTTCTTTAAACTCTGGAAAGAAGCTTTCTGAGGAACTGCTTTGTGTTCTGTTAATTCATCTCACAGAGTTACATCTTTCCCTTCAAGAAGCCTGCCGCTAAGTCTCTTCTTGTGTAATTGGCAATGTGATATTTGGAAGCCCATAGAGGACTATGGTGAAAAAGGAAATATCTTACATTAAAAACTGGAAAGAAGCTTTCTGAGGAACTGCTTTGTGTTCTGTTAATTCATCTCACAGAGTTACATCTTTCCCTACAAGAAGACTGTCACTAAGTCTGTTCTTGTGGAATTCGCAAAGTGATATTTGGAAGCCCATAGGGGGCAATGGTGAAAAAGGAAATATCTTCCTATAAAAACTGGAAAGAAGCTTTCTGAGAAACTGCTTTGTGTTCTGTTAATTCATCTCACAGAGTTACATCTTTCCCTTCAAGAAGTCTTTCACTAAGGCTGTTCTTGTGAAATTGGCAAAGTGATATTTGGAAGCCCTTTGAGGGCTATGGTGAAAAAGGAAATATCTTCCTTTAAAAACTGGGAAGAAGCTTTCTGAGAAACTGCTTTGTGTTCTGTTAATTCATCTCACAGAGTTACAGCTTTCACCTCAAGAAGCGTTTCTCTAAGACTGTTCTTGTGGAATTGGCAAAGTGATATTTGGAAGCCCATAGAGGGCTATGGTGAAAAAGGAAATATCTTCCGTTAAAAACTCGAAAGAAGCTTTCTGAGAAACTGCTTTGTGTTCCGATAATTCATCTCACAGAGTTACACCTTTCCCCTAAAGAAGCCTTTCTCTAAGACAGTTCTTGTGGAAATTGCAAAGTGATATTTGGAAGACCATAGAGGGCTACGGTGAAAAAGGAAATATCTTAGTTTAAAAACTGGAAAGAAGCTTTCTGAGAAACTGCTTTGTGTTCTGTTAATTCATCTCACAGTGTTACATCTTTCCCTTCAAGAAGCCTGCCGCTAAGTCTGTTGTTGTGTAATTGGCAAAGTGATATTTGGAAGCCCATAGAGGGCTATGGTGAAAAAGGAAATATCTTCCATTAAAAACTGGAAAGAAGCTTTCTGAAAAACTGCTTTGTGCTCTGTTAATTCATCTCACAGAGTTACATCCTTCCCTTCAAGAAACCTGTCACTAAGTCTGTTCTTGTGGAATTGGCAAAGTAATATTTGGAAGCCCGTAGAGGGCAATGGTGAAAAAGTAAATATCTTCTGTTAAAAACTGGAAAGAAGCTTTCTGAGAAACTGCTTTGTGTTCTGTTAATTCATCTCACAGAGTTACAGCTTTCCCTTCAAGAAGCCTTTCGCTAAGACTGTTCTTGTGAAATTGGCAAAGTGATATTTGGAAGCCCATAGAGGGCTATGGTGAAAAAGCAAATATCTTATATAAAAAACTGGAAAGAAGCTTTCTGAGAAACTGCTTTGTGTTCTGTTAATTCATCTCACAGAGTTACATCTTTCCTTCAAGAAACCTGTCACTAAGTCTGTTCTTGTGGAATTGGCAAAGTGATATTTGGAAGCCCATAGAGGCTATGGTGAAAAAAAATATCTTCTGTTAAAAACTGGAAAGAAGCTTTCTGAGAAACTGCTTTGTGTTCTGTTAATTCATCTAACGGAGTTACAGCTTTCCCTTCAAGAAGCCTTTGGCTAAGACTGTTCTTGTGAAATTGGCAAAGTGATATTTGGAAGCCCCGAGAGGGCTATCGTGTAAAAGGATATATCTTCCGTTAAAACTGGAAACAAGCTTTCTGAGAAACTGCTTTGTGTTCTGTTAATTCATCTCACAAAGTTACAGCTTTCACCTCAAGAAGCCTTTTTCTAAGACTGTTCTTTTGAAATTTGCAAAGTGATATTTGGAAGCCCATAGAGGGCTGTGGTGAAAAAGCAAATAACTTCCTATGAAAACTGGAAAGAATCTTTCTGAGAAACTGCTTTGTGTTCTGTTAATTCATCTCACAGAGTTACATCTTTCCCTTCAAGAAGCCTGTCGCTATGTCTGTTCTTGTGGAATTGGCAAAGAGATGTTTGGAAGCCCATAGAGGGCAATGGTGAAAAAGGAAATATCTTCCGTAAAAAACTGGAAAGAAGCTTTCTGAGAAACTGCTTTGTGTTCTGTTAATTCCTCTCACAGAGTTACATCTTTCCCTTCAAGAATCCTTTCGCTAATGCTGTTCTTGTGGAATTGGCAAAGTGATATTTGGAAACCCATAGAGGGCTATGGTGAAAAAGGAAATATCTTCCGTTAAATTCTGGAAAGAAGCTTTCTGAGAAACTGCTTTGTGTTCTGTTAATTCATCTCACATAGTTAGAGCTTTCCCTTCAAGCAGCCTTTCTCTATGGCTGTTCTTGTGGAATTGGCAAAGGGATATTTGGAAGCCCATATAGGGCTATGGTGAAAAAGGAAATATCTTCCTTTAAAAAATGGAAAGAAGCTTTCTGAGAAACTGCTTTGTGTTCTGTAAATTCATCTCACAGAGTTACATCTTTCCTTTCAAGAAGCCTTCGCTAAGGCTGTTCTTGTGGAACTGGCAAAGTGATATTTGGAAGCCATAGAGGGCTATGGTGAAAAGGAAATATATTCCTTTAAAACTGGAAAGAAGCTTTCTGAGAAACTGCTTTGTGTTCTGTTAATTCATCTCACAGAGTTACATCTTTCCTTCAAGAAGCCTGCCGCTAAGTCTGTTGTTGTGGAATTGGCAAAGTGATACTTGGAAGACCATAGAGGGCTATGGTGAAAAAGGAAATATCTTCCTTTAAAAACTGGAAAGAAGCTTTCTGAGAAACTGCTTTGTGTTCTGTTAATTCATCTCACAGAGTTACATCTTTCCCTTCAAGAAGCCTGCCGCTAAGTCTGTTGTTGTGGAATTGGCAAAGTGATACTTGGAAGACCATAGAGGGCTATGGTGAAAAAGGAAATATCTTCCTTTAAAAAATGGAAAGAAGCTTTATGAGAAACTGCTTTGTGTTCTGTTAATTCATCTCACAGAGTTACATCTTTCCCTTCAAGAAGCCTTTCGCTAATGCTGTTCCTGTGGAATTGACAAAGTGATATATTTAAGCCCTTTGAGGGCTATGGTGAAAAAGGAAATATCTTCCTTTAAAAACTGGAAAGAAGCTTCCTGAGAAACTGCTTTGTGTTCTGTTAATTCATCTCACAGAGTTACATCTTTTCCTTCAAGAAGCCTTTCACTAAGGCTGTTCTTGTGGAATTGGCAAAGTGATATTTGGAAGCCCATAAAGGGCAATGGTGAAAAAGGAAATATCTTCCATTAAAAACTGGAAAGAAGGTTTCTGAGAAACTGCTTTGTGTTCTGTTAATTCATCTCACAGAGGTACAGCTTTCCCTTCAAGAAGTCTTTCGCTAAGGGTGTTCTTGTGGAATTGCCAAAGTGATATTTGGAAGCCCATAGAGGACTATGGTGAAAAAGGAAATATCTTCCGTTAAAAACTGGAAAGAAGCTTTCTGAGAAACTGCTTTGTGTTCGGTTAATTCATCTCACAGAGTTACAGCTTTCAACTCAAGAAGCCTTTCTCTAAGACTGTTCTTGTGGAATTTGCAAAGTGATATTTGGAAGCCCATAGAGGGCTATGGTGAAAAAGGAAATACCTTCCATTAAAAACTGGAAGGAAGCTTCCTGAGAAACTGCTTTGTGTTCTGTTAATTCATCTCACAGAGTTACATCTTTCCCTTCAATAAGCCTTTCGCTAAGGCTGTTCTTGTGGAATTGGCAAAGTGATATTTGGAAGCCCATAGAGGGCTATGGTGAAAAAGGAAATATCTTCCGATAAAAAGTGGAAAGAAGCTTTCTGAAAAACTGCTTTGTGTTCTGTTAATTCAACTAACAGAGTTACAGCTTTCCCTTCAAGAAGCCTTTCGCTAAGGCTGTTCTTGTGGAATTGGCAAAGTGATATTTGGAAGCCCATACAGGGCTATGGTGAAAAAGGAAATATCTTCCATTAAAAACTGGGAAGAAGCTTTCTGAGAAACTGCTTTGTGTTCTGTTAATTCATCTCACAGAGTTACAGCTTTCTCCTTAAGAAGCCTTTCTAAGACTGTTCTTGTGGAATTTGTAAAGTGATATTTGGAAGACCATAGAGGGCTATGGTGAAAAAAATATCTTCCTTAAAAACTGGAAGAAGCTTTCTGAGAAACTGCTTTGTGTTCTGTTAATTCATCTCACAGAGTTACATCTTTCCCTTCAGGAAGCCTTTCGCTAATGCTGTTCTTGTGGAATTGGCAAAGTGATATTTGGAAGCCCTTAGAGGTCTATGAGGAAAAGGAAATATCTTCCGTTAAAACTGGAAAGAAGCTTTCTGAGAAACTGCTTTGTGTTCTGTTAATTCATCTCACAGAGTTACATCATTCCCTTCAAGAAGCCTTTCTCTAAGGCTGTTCTTGTGGAATTGCAAAGTGATATTTGAAGCCCATAGAGGCTATGGTGAAAAGGAAATATCTTCCATTAAAAACTGGAAAGAAGGTTTCTGAGAAACTGCTTTGTGTTCTGTTAATTCATCTCACAGGGTTACATCTTTCCCTTCAAGAAGCCTGTCGCTAAGTCTGTTCTTGTGGAATTGGCAAAGTGATATTTGGAAGCCCATAGAGGGCAATGGTGAAAAAGGAAATATCTTCCGTTTAAAACTGGAAAGAAGGTTTCTGAGAAACTGCTTTGTGTTCTGTTAATTCATCTCACAGAGTTACAGCTTTCCCTTCAAGAAGCCTTTCGCTAAGGCTGTTATTGTGGAATTGGCAAAGTGATATTGGAAGCCAATAGAGGGCTATGGTGAAAAGGAAATATCTTCCGTTAAAAACTGGAAAGAAGCTTTCTGAGAAACTGCTTTGTGTTCTGTTAATTCATCTCACAGAGTTACAGCTTTCACCTCAGAAGCCTTTCTCTAATACTGTTCTTGTGGAATTGGCAAAGGGATATTTGGAAGCCCATAGAGGGCTATGGTGAAAAAGGAAACATGTTCCTTTAAAAACTGGAAAGAAGCTTTCTGAGAAACTGCTTTGTGTTCTGTTAATTCATCTCACAGAGTTACAGCTTTCCCTTCAAGAAGCCTTTCGCTAAGGCTGTTCTTGTGGAATTGGCAAAGGGATATTTGGAAGCCCATAGAGGGCTAGGGTGAAAAAGGAAATACCTTCCGTTAAGAACTGTAAAGAGCTTTCTGAGAAACTGCTTTGTGTTCTGTTAATTCATCTCACAGAGTTACAGCTTTCACCTCAAGAAGCGTTTCTCTAAGACTGTTCTTGTGGAATTTGCAAAGTGATATTTGGAAGCCCATAGAGGGCTATGGTGAAAAAGGAAACATCTTCATCTAAAAACTGGAAAGTAGCTTTCTGAGAAACTGCTTTGTGTTCTGTTAATTCATCTCACAGAGTTACATGTTTCCCTTCAGAAGCCTTTCGCTGATGCTGTTCTTGTGGAATTGGCAAAGTGATATTTGGAAGCCCATAGAGGGCTATGGGGAAAAAGGAAATATCTTCCGTTAAATACTGGAAAGAAGCTTCCTGAGAACTGCTTTGTGTTCTGTTAATTCATCTCACAGAGTTACAGCTTTCCCCTCAAGAAGTCTTTCTCTAAGACTGTTCTTGTGGAATTGGCAAAGTGATATTTGGAAGCCCATAGAGGGCAATGGTGAAAAAGGAAATATCTTCGTTTAAAAACTGGAAAGAAGCTTTCTGAGAAACTGCTTTGTGTTCTGTTAATTCATCCCACAGAGTTACATCTTTCCCTTCAAGAAGCCTTTCACTAAGGCTGTTCTTCTGGTATTGGCAAAGTGATATTTGGAATCCCATAGAGGTCTGTGGTGAAAAAGGAAATATCTTCCGTTAAAAACTGGAAAGAAGCTTTCTGAGAAACTGCTTTGTGTTATGTTAATTCATCTCACAGAGTTTCAGCTTTCACCTCAAGAAGCCTTTCTCTAAGACTGTTCTTGAGGAATTTGCAAAGTGATATTGGAAGCCAATAGAGGGCTATGTTGAAAAAGGAAATATCTTCCTTTAAAAACTGGAAAGAAGCTTTCTGAGAAACTGCTTTGTGTTCTGATAATTCATCTCACAGAGTAACATGTTTCCCTTCAATAAGCCTTCCGCTAAGACTGTTCTTGTGTAATTGGCAAAGTGATGTTTAAAAGCCCATAGAGGGCAAGGGTGAAAAAGGAAATATCTTCCATTAAAAACTGGAAAGAAGCTTTCTGAGAAACTGCTTTGTGTTCTGTTAATTCATCTCACAGGGTTACAGCTTTCAAATCAAGAAGCCTTTCTCTAAGACTGTTCTTGTGGAATTTGCAAAGTGATATTGGAAGCCAATAGAGGGCTATGTTGAAAAAGGAAATATCTTCCTTTAAAAACTGGAAAGAAGCTTTCTGAGAAACTGCTTTGTGTTCTGATAATTCATCTCACAGAGTAACATGTTTCCCTTCAATAAGCCTTCCGCTAAGACTGTTCTTGTGTAATTGGCAAAGTGATGTTTAAAAGCCCATAGAGGGCAAGGGTGAAAAAGGAAATATCTTCCATTAAAAACTGGAAAGAAGCTTTCTGAGAAACTGCTTTGTGTTCTGTTAATTCATCTCACAGGGTTACAGCTTTCAAATCAAGAAGCCTTTCTCTAAGACTGTTCTTGTGGAATTTGCAAAGTGATATTTGGAAGCCCATAGAGGGCTATGGTGAAAAAGGAAATATCTTCCGTTAAAAACTGGAAAGAAGCTTTCTGAGAAACTGTTTTGTGTTCTGTTAATTCATCTCACAGAGTTACATCTTTCCCTTCAAGAAGCCTTTCGCTAATGCTGTTCTTGTGGAATTGGCAAAGTGATATTTGGCAGCCCTTAGCGGTCTATGAGGAAAAAGGAAATATCTTCCGTTAAATACTGGAAAGAAGCTTCCTGAGAAACTGCTTTGTGTTCTGTTAATTCATCTCACGGAGTTACAGCTTTCCCCTCAAGCAGCCTTTCTCTAAGACTGTTCTTGTGTAATTGGCAAAGTGATATTTGGAAGCCCAAAGAGGGCTATGGTGAAAAAGGAAATATCTTCGGTTAAAAACTGGAAAGAAGCTTTCTGAGAAACTGTTTTGTGTTCTGTTAATTCATCTCACAGAGTTACAGCTTTCAACTCAAGAAGCCTTTCTCTAAGACTGTTCTTGTGGAATTTGCAAAGTGATATTTGGAAGCCCTTAGAGGGCTATGGTGAAAAAGGAAATATCTTCCGTTAAAAACTGGAAAGAAGCTTTCTGAGAAACTGCTTTGTGTTCTGTTAATTCATCTCACAGAGTTACATCTTTCCCTTCAAGAAGCCTGTCGCTTAGTCTGTTCTTGTGGAGTTGGCAAAGTGATATTTGGAAGCCCATAGAGGGCAATGGTGAAAAAGGAAATATCTTCCGTTAAAAACTGGAAAGAAGCTTTCTGAGAAACTACTATGTGTTCTGTTAATTCATCCCACAGAGTTACAGCTTTCGCTTCAAGAAGCCTTTCGCTAAGGCTTTTCTTGTGGAATAGGCAAAGCGATATTTGGAAGCCCTTAGAGGGCTATGGTGAAAAAGGAAATATCTTCCGTTAAAAACTGGAAAGAAGCTTTCTGAGAAACTGCTTTGTGTTCTGTTAATTCATCTCACAGAGTTACATCTTTCCCTTCAAGAAGCCTTTCGCTAAGGCTGTTCTTGTGGAATTGGCAAAGTGATATTTGGAAGCCCATAGAGGGCAATGGTGAAAAAGGAAATATCTTCCGTTAAAAACTGGAAAGAAGGTTTCTGAGAAACTGCTTTGTGTTCTGTTAATTCATCTCACAGAGTTACATGTTTCCCTTCAAGAAGCCTGTCGCTAAGTCTGTTCTTGTGGAGTTGGCAAAGTGATATTTGGAAGCCCATAGAGGGCTGGGGTGAAAAAGGAAATATCTTCCGTTAAAAACTGGAAAGAAGTTTTCTGAGAAACTTCTCTGTGTTCTGTTAATTCATCTCACAGAGTTACATCTTTCCCTTCAATAAGCCTTTCGCTAAGGCTGTTCTTGTGGAATTGGCAAAGTGATATTTAGAAGCCCATAGAGGGCTATGGTGAAAAAGGAAATATCTTCTGATAAAAACTGGAAAGAAGCTTTCTGAGAAACTGCTTTGTGTTCTGTTAATTCATCTCACGCAGTTACAGCCTTCCCCTCAAGAAGCCTTTTGCTAAGACTGTTCTTGTGGAATTTGCAAAGTGATATTTGGAATCCCATAGAGGGCTATGGTGAAAAAGGAAATATCTTCCGTTTAAAACTGGAAAGAAGCTTTCTGAGAAACTGCTTTGTGTTCCGTTAATTCATCACACAGCTTTACAGCTTTCACCTCAAGAAGCCTTTCGCTAAGACTGTTCTTGTGGAATTGGCAAAGGATATTTGGAAGCCCTTTGAGGGCTATGGTGAAAAGGAAATATCTTCTGATAAAACTGGAAAGAAGCTTTCTGAGAAACTACTATGTGTTCTGTTAATTCATCTCACAGAGTTACAGCTTTCAACTCAAGAAGCCTTTGCTAAGACTGTTCTTGTGGAATTGGGAAAGTGATATTTGGAAGCCCATAGAGGGTCATGGTGAAAAGGAAATATCTTCGGTTAAAACTGGAAAGAAGTTTTCTGAGAAACTGTTTTGTGTTCTGTTAATTCATCTCACAGAGTTACATCTTTCCTTCAAGAAGCCTTTGCTAAGACTGTTCTTGTGGAATTGGCAAAGGATATTTGGAAGCCCTTAGAGGGCTATGGTGAAAAAAATATCTTCCGTTAAAAACTGGAAAGAAGCTTTCTGAGAAACTGCTTTGTGTTCTGATAATTCATCTCACAGAGTTACAGCTTTCCTCAAGAAGCCTTTTCTAAGACTGTTCTTGTGAAATTGGCAAAGTGATATTTGGAAGCCCTTTGAGGGCTATGGTGAAAAGGAAATATCTTCGGTTAAAACTGGAAAGAAGTTTTCTGAGAAACTGCTTTGTGTTCTGATAATTCATCTCACAGAGTTACAGCTTTCCTTCAAAAGCCTTTCGCTAATGCTGTTCTTGTGGAATTTGCAAAGTGATATTTGGAAGCCCTTTGAGGGCTATGGTGAAAAAGGAAATATCTTCGTTAAAAACTGGAAGAAGCTTTCTGAAACTGCTTTGTGTTCTGTTAATTCATCTCACAGTGTTACATCTTTCCTTCAAAAGCCTTTCGCTAAGACTGTTCTTGTGAAATTGGCAAAGTGATATTTGGAAGCCCATAGAGGGTCATGGTGAAAAGGAAATATCTTCGTTAAAAACTGGAAAGAAGCTTTCTGAAACTGCTTTGTGTTCTGATAATTCATCTCACAGTTACAGCTTTCAACT
>JAKFHT010004808.1:0-111108 GCA_023783455.1 Erythrocebus patas
GATGGCAGTGTTCAGTGGTTTGTGCCCATAATCCCAGTGCTTTAGGAGATTGAGGCGAAAATCACTTGAGCCCAAGAGCTGAAGCTGTAGTTAGCTCTGATCAGGTGCGAAAATGATACAAGAAACAAAAAGGAATGGATTTAGACATCTCATACTATATAAAATATCAAGTCAAATTAAAGAGCTCACTCATCTCCACTCACACCAGCCTCTTGTCACTGCTCTGACCTGTCTCTGCCACCTACCCCTGCTGTGACTCCTACATGCATCTACTCCCCAGGGGTCCACACAGCTCACTCCTCATACCATTCAGGTGTCTGCTCAGTTATCTCATGGTCAAGTTCTCAGAAATGTCATGCCCAGTTACCTTTTCTGAAATCTATTCCCTACCATTTCCCACCACCACCAATCTTCTAGCCCAGGCATATTTTTATCAATGACAATTGTCACTGACACTATGACAGATTCTATTTGTTTATTGTCTGTTGGTGTATCAGGGTTACCAAGACAGAAAAACCCAATAGTGTAGATACATGATTGCTAGATAGATAGATAAGAGGGGATTTATTAGGGGAAATGGCTCACACAGTTATGGAGGCTGATAAGTACCGTGAGAGGCCACCTGCAAGCTGGAGAACCAAGGAAGCCAGTAGCCTGGCTCAATCCAACGCCAAAGGCCTGAGGGGCCAGAGGAGGAGGTAGGAGGGTAAAGGGTTGACTGGTGCAAGACTTTACAAGTCAACAAGGGTGGACAAGTCCAAAGACCACACAACCTGGAGTTCTGATGTCCAAGGGCAGGAAAAGAAGAGTGTCCCCACTTGAGAGAGAGAGAGAGAGAGAGAGAGAGAGAGAGGGAGACAGAAAGAGAGAGAGAGAGAGAGAGAATTTGACTCGTTTCTGCTTTTTTGTTCTATCTGGCCCCTAGGTGACTGAATTGTGGCTGCCCACAGTGAGGGAGGATTTTCCCCCACTCAGTCACTCACATGCCAATCCTTTTCAGAAACACCCTCACAGGCACACCCAGAAATGATGCTATCTAGGCATCCCTTAATCCAGCCAATTTGACACCTAAAATTGACCATTACAGTCAGTATCACTGAAATATTTGTTCTTTGGGGTATGTACCAGCTATCTAGGCATCCGTTAATCTAGTCAATTTGACACATAAAATTAACCATTACAGTCAGCAATAACTGAAATATTTATTCTTTGAGAAAGGGGTCTGGTGTGTTTCCTTACCACTGTTTCCTATCATCATAATCAATACATAGAGCTCAGTAAGTATTTGTGAAATGAATAAATACTTTAGTACAATCACAATATAACAGTATAATAAGACTTTAAAATGTTTAAAGCAGTCTCTGGTTTAATATTTATCCCTTGAGTAGTCTATGAATTTATTTATTTATTTACTTTTGGAGACAAGTTCTCTCTCTGTAGTCCGATCTAGAGGGCAGTGGCATGATCACAACTCACTGCAGCCTTAACTTCCCAGGCTCAAGCAATCTTCCCACCTCAACCACCTTGGTACCTAGGACTACAGGCTCATGCCACCATGCCCTGCTAATTTTTTTTTGTATTTTTTTGTAGAGACAGGGTTTTGCCATGTTGCCCAGGCTGGTCTTAAACTTCTGGGCTCAGACAGTCCACCCTCCTTGGCCTCCCAAAGTGTTGGGATTACAGGCTTGAGGCACCACATCTGGCCTGAGTAGTCTATGAATTTTTAGAATCCCAACCACAGGAGGATCTTTACGTACAAACATGCTTGTCAAAATATTACCTACAAAAAGACAAGATGAAAGCAGATGGATCTAAAAGAACTCTGGTTATATCATCTCCTTACTTGAGATGCAGCTTGTAAAAAGTATGTCAACTTTTTAAATTTTTAAATTGTTTTTAGATGGAGTCTCACTCTCTCACCCAGGCTGGAGTACAGTGGCAGTGATCTCGGCTCACTGAAACCTCTGCCTCCTGGGTTCAAGTAATTCTCCTGGCTCAGCCTCCCGAGTAGCTGGGACTATAGTCATGTGCCACAACTCCTGGCTAATTTTTTGTATTTTAAAGAGAGGGGGTTTCGCCATGTTGGCAAGGCTGGTCTCAAATTCCTGACCTCCGGTGATCTACTGCTTCAGCCTCCCAAAGTGCTGGGATTACAGGCGTCAGTCATTGTGCCTGGCCAAAAGAGCATGTAAACTTTATACAGACTTTACAACATGGAAAGCTACTTGTATAATACATTTAAAAAGCAACATTCAAGATAACTCATAACATATGAATGCAACTTTGTAAAATAAAAGTGTCTATAAAAGTATATACACAGAAAAGAACAAAATGGGCTGGGAGCCTTGGCTGATTTCCTGTAATCCTAGCACTTTGGGAGGCTGAGGTGGAGGGATCACTTGAGATCAGGAGTTTGAGACCAGACTGGCCAACATGGCAAAAATCCATCTCTACTAAAAATATAAACAATTTGCTGGCCTGGTGGTGTTGCATGTAATCTCAGCTACTCAGGAGGCTGAGGCATGGAAATCTTGAACCTGAGATAATAGGCATTTCAGCCCTACGGATTTCAAATGAGAAATTTGCTTTAGGCTGAGGTTGGGAGGAAATGTGAACTTCTTTGTATTACTGTTTTTTTAGATGGGATCTCGCTATGTTGTCCAAGCTGGAGAGAAGTGACTATTCACAGGTGTGATAATAGCACACAACAGCCTTGAAATCCTGGGCTCAAGCAACCTCAGAACATCTTGAGGCTCAGCCTCAAGAACCTCAGGCTTGAACCTGAGAGGCGGAGGTTGCAATGAGCCAAGGTTGCACCACTGCACTCCAACCTGTGTGACAGAGTGAAATTGTGTCTCAGAAACAAGAACAAAAACAAACCACCACCAACAAAATGGAAATCAGCACCACTGCAAAACAAAGGACAGCTCTAGGGACCAACATTGACACTGAGTCCAGGAAGGTTCAACATACAATAGCAGTGATAATTTTGAGGGGAAACCTAGGTGATATTTCTTCTGGGCATTTTTTTTTTTTTTTAATTCGAGTAGGCATTGATCTGTATATTTTAAAGTCTTCTGTGATAAAATAGATTTTTCACATTTCTAATACTCAAAATAAAGCTTTTGAAGTAAAATAACAATGAAAAGTGGCTGAGTGCATACCTGTAGTCCCAGCTACTGAGGAGGCTGAGATGGGAGAATTGCTTGAGCCCAGGATTTCAAGGCTATTGTGTGCTATTACCACGCCTGTGAATAGTCACTCCTCTCCAGCTTGGACAACATAGCGAGACCCCATCTAAAAAAATAGTAATACAAAGAAGTTCACATTTCCTCCCAACCTCAGCCTAAAGCAAATTTCTCATTTGAAATCCATAGGGCTGAAATGCCTATTATGGCACCTCCAGAGAATAGAAAAATACTCATTTTTTTTTTTTAAGCTTCAAGCTTGCTGATTCTCCATTCTGCATGGTGAAATTTGCTCTGAAACTCCTGTAGTGAATTTTTCATTTCAGTTATTGTGCTTTTCAGCTCAAAACTCTCTGTTTGGTCTTTTTATAAAATTTCTACCTTTTAATCAATATTCTCTATTTGGGAAAATCTGCAACCACTATCTTCTCAAGCTCTGCCCATGTCAAAAGGTCTGTGCATACCTCTCTCTTCCATCCCCCAGTTTTCCAACTTTATTTTGCCCGAGTTCCTGACTGACCAAGCAACCCATTAGCCACTGCCCATAACTCATTCATTCATGCACTACTGGGTATCATTTCACACCCTCCACCTTGCATGGGCCTGTTTGGGTTTTGATTCCTAGTTCCTGGCTCGACAGCCTTTCCAAAGCTGTTCTTGTGTCGGCTCCCAATCCTACTGCTCTTGTTGTAGATTCTCCTCTTTATGTCTAGTCATAGGCATTTATTTCCTGGATTTTTAATAATTGCACTAATTTTTTTCCAATGTAGCATTTCTAAGGACTTTCAGTAATGGAGATTCTATATTAGCTTACGGAGAATTGTTTCAAAACACCAGAAATGTATACCTAAATGAAGGACAACGTGCGTGGAGAAAGGTGGACAAACCATAAGTGGGCCGTGGATTTTTCACAAAGTGAACACTCAGGTAAATAGCGGCCACATCAAGGAACAGCATTGCCAGCCTCAAGGAAACACTGCTGGGTTCTACTTGGTCATAAATCACCCTCCCCAACCCTAGAGCAGACACTCTCTTGATTTCTAATACCATAAATTAGTTCTGTCAGTTCTGGATACAGTCACCGTCATGTCCTGGGTCTTGCTGTGCGTGGTCACTATTCACTCCCATGGCAGTCAGGTGCTCAGCTTTATAAATAGCTCAGACTTCTTATCTCTCCACTGTTGACAGACACTTGTTTTGTATCCAGATTCTACAAATGGTACTGCTATAAATAATATTTTCATATATTTTGGCACACAAATGCATGCATTTCTATTGCTATATAACCAAAAGTGCAATTGGTGGGTCATAGGTAATTGGAGGGTTGGTTTTCAGTAGAAAACAAGTTTCTACTGAATAGACAACTAGTAGAAAAGGGTAAATCTTTTATTTCAGAAGTTATTCAGCTATTATATGAGAAGAAAAGAAAGACTGAGATTATAACTCTTTTGCAATTCGTAATGAATTAACAGATTTAGCCACTGAACAGCAATGGCAATTAACATCACAAAAAAGAAATAACTAGTATTAAATTCTCTCTCTTGATGAAAAACATGATATAGTACCATCAATCCTCATGGGGAGGAAAAAAAACCACCCTGAATAGACACAAATCTCTATACCAAACTACCAGTTTATAGAAAATACAGGTCATAGAGATACATGTTAAACCACACATTGGGGTGCAATCTGCAAAATGCAAACAACAGGAAACTCTACCAGACAATGTAAATTTCAAGGAGGAATCTACAGAATAAATGAGGACAAAAAGCATGTTTTTAAAGGTAAAACTAAACTATAATTTTAGATGATAAAATATAAAATTGAACAAAGAAGGGACGACCATTTAAGTCAGGATGTGCTTTTATTTGAAAAAGGGAAGTTTATCATTCAACTGGGACAGCTGGGCCTTCTAGGTCAGCTGCCAAACTTCGCTTTCTCTATCTGTTGGTGAAAGAGTGTTTATGGCCGGGTGCGGTGGTTCACGCCTGTAATCCCAGCACTTTGGGAGGCCGAGATGGGCAGATCACCAGGTCAGGAGATCGAGACCATCCTGGCTAACACGGTGAAACCCTGTCTCTACTAAAAACACAAAAAATTAGCTGGGCATGATGGCATGTGCCTGTAGTCCCAGCTACTCGGGAGGCTGAGGCAGGAGAATTGCTTGAACCCGGGAGGTGGAGCTTGCAGTGAGCCGAGATCGCGCACTGCCCTCCAGCCTGGGCGACAGAGGGGAACTCCACCTCAAAAAAAGAAAAGAAAGGAAAAGAAGTGTTTACTTTTACTTTTGAATAAAGGGCACCATTTTTAGATATTTTATCTTTTATGGTAACTGTATTTTATTTATTTTGATTTATTTATTTATTTATTTATTTATTTATTTATTTATTTATTTTGAGACAGAGTCTCGCTGCGTTGCCCAGGCTGGAGTGCAGTGAGGCGATCTTGGCTCACTGCAAGCTCCGCCTCCTGGCTTCACACCATTCTCCTGCCTCAGCCTCCTGAGTAGCTGGGACTACAGGTGCCTGTCACCGTGCCTGGCTAATTTTTTGTATTTTTAGTAGAGACGGGGTTTCACCGTGTTAGCCAGGATGGCCTCCATCTCCCGACCTCGTGATCCGCCTGCCTTGGCCTCCCAAAGTGCTGGGATTACAGGCGTGAGCCACAGTGCCAGGCATACCTGTGTTTTATTTTATGACAAAAACACTAATAAAGAATAAAATAATGTATGAGGTATGGTTCTTGTTCTGCACTGTGCCTCCTCCGCCACCTCCGCTCCAGACACTGAGCACCCAGAACTACTGGCAACCCCAGAATATCTGTCAGGACTACCTTACATCTGAGTGTGCGTCCAGCTTATGTTGCCAGAGGCAATGTCCAGGGTCTATTATTCGAGGCCTGGATAACCCTGACAGGACACAGCTGAGGGAAAGCCTGGCCTCGGTCTGCAGGCTTTGGCCATCAGTGTAATGGGGGCCGGTCCTCACCTCTCCACAGGAGCAGTTACAGCCAGAGCCTCCTCTCTGCATGGGAGTGAGGCTTGGTCCTTCCTCTGAACACGAGGAGGTGGAAATGACAGCACTCCTCCTCTAACATGGTCCAGTCTCATACTTGTTCTGCTTTACAGAAAAGTTGACTCACGCTGGTGTCCAGTGAAGAAATCCAGGTGCATAGGAGGGACAGGTGGCTCTCAGGGCTGTGCTTGATCTGGAAAAGGAAGAGTACAGACCAGTAGGTGGCGCCATTGCATTGCTCCTGAGCCCAGGAGGTGGATGGCTGAGCTCAGGGTTGGGAGAGAGATGTCATTGCTCATCCTCCAGGTTCCAAGTGAAAAGCCACCTGCCTAATCCATCTGGTTTTCCCTGGTTCTTCACTTCTAAGAAGAGTTGTCTCCTTCTCACCTCCCCGGATGGTGCTTTTGGACACAGGAAAGAAGATGTGATTGCTAAGGCCACCATGCCCTGGTTTATTGTGTTATAAAATAACCCATAATAAGTAAGCATTTACAATTTACTAATACCTTTGAAGTTTCATCCAAGGGTGGGCACAGCTGCAGGTACAACTTGTTTCTTGAGTCAGGACATGGGGCAGAGCGAAATACCTCAGTCACTACAGAGAGGGCCCCCACAGAAGACGCCTGGCAGAAAGGGCCTGTTATAACCAAGGCCACCACATTAGAGATGACTTCTCCATTCTGGACAGGATTGTTTTTTATTCTTTTTGTATTTACAGTAGTTCTGAAATTGCAGGATACTGAAACCCAGCACTAGTCAGTTACACCGTCTCTTCTGTAGTAAATTCTGTGCCAAATAGTGCCTTCATACATTTCCCTTCTCATCCAGGAGAGAATTAAAACAACAATGGACACATTGAAACATGCAAACATACTTTAAATATGTGCTGTCAGAAGTAGCTACTAAAACACTGCACTCCAGCCTGGGCAACAGAGTGAGACTTCCTCTTAAAAAAGAAAAAAAAAAAAGTAGCTACTAAAAGGTTAATTCCACAAAAATGAGAGAGGGTATGAAAAAAAAAAAACACACATTGCATACCCATATTCATTTTCATAGCAGCATTATTCACCATAGCCAAGACAAGGAAGCAACCAAAACACTCATTATCACATGAATAGATCAAGAAAATGTGGTATATACAGAAAATGAAATATTATTCAACCTTAAAAAGAAAGAAATCCTGTTACATGCTGCAACATGGATGAACCTGGAAGACAATGCTAAGTAAAATAAGCCAATCCCAAAGAAACTCCAATACTGCACAATTCTATTTACATGAGGGGTTTAGAAGCTGAAAATAGAATGGTGGTTGCCAGGTTTTGGGTGGTGGGGGTCTGGGGGGATTAATGAGGAGTTTTTGTTCAATGGACATAGAGTTTTAGTTTCGCAAGATGAAAAGTTCTAAAGATATGTTTCACAACAATGTGCTTAGAGTTAATACTTTAAAATGGTTAAGATGCCAAATTTTACATAATGTGGTTTTTAACACAAAGAAAAAAATAAATAGCCCTGTTATAATTTAGGAAAAAAGCACATGAATTCATTAAAAATATATTGGTATGTGCTTACCATGAAAAAACTACATAGAAAACTGTAAGACAAAAAGAGAGATCCTTGCTACCCCAGCTATCACTCATGAATCAGCAGAATCAGCATCTCATGAAACTAGACAGAAAGGCTCACAGGCCCAGCCTTGACATCTTGAATCAGTCTGCATTTGTCAGGACCCCAGGTGGCTCCACTGCATGTAAAGCACCACCCCAGATGGTGGTGGGAGATCCTAGGATGGTGACTCTGCCCCACAGGTAGAAGCCTCCAGTCCAGATGGGAGCAGCCAGAAGGGCCCAGGAGGGACATTTCCAAGAAAGTAAAATTAATAGAATGTCCAAAGTCTCCAACTTCTTAAAAGAGTCATACAAATAGAAGAGATATACAAGTTAAATTAATAACAGTTATCTAGAAAACAAACAAAAACAAATGCAAGTATTAACTCCAGGAAGAAACAGTGTTGCACAGGCAGTGAAAAGCAGTCAAGTTGACATATGAGAGGATTAGTCATAGTAAAAGAAACAAGAGATGACTAAACTAAACATAATCACTATATAAATATACCGGGAAGAGGGAAAGAGAACAAGTACTCTTAACTTTTGTATACACCACTGCACTGTGCAACAGACAATGGCTGCATCTAAAAAATCAAGCAATAATAATAAAGAAATGGTACATAGAGATATGGAAGTAAAGGCAAAAGAACCAATTAAAAATGTTGAAAGTGGTTCTGCCTAGAAAGGCAGAAATTGAGAACAGGCAGAAAGAACTCTCATTTTTCTCAATAAATTCTGCACAAATATTTGACTCTTTAATTATGTACAATTTAACTTTGGTTAAAATAAAAACAAAAGCTTCAATGAATACGGAAATTTATGCCTAATGACAACTGTGTTCAACAATGATACTTAAGGGTTAATTAAAATATACAAGTATTTAAACATAATAGAGGCATATATAAAAGTGTAATGTGCATGTGACATAAACTCTGAGTACAAAGGTAAAAGAATACGTCTATAAACACATCTCTGGAAAGATAGCCCAAGAATGAATTCCCTACCCCAGCTCCCTCACTGATTACACTGTGAACACAGGCAGTAAGGAACAGGACTCAACTAGGGTTCCTCAACCTCTTGCTTCCAGGCGGGTCCTGCATCCACTCCTGCTGCACAGAGGGCTCCCATCCCTGCCTTGGTCTGTTTGAGAGATGATTTCGTAACTCCCTGTGCCACCACTGCCTTACATGGGTGGAGCTGAGGCTGCCCTGACCCAGGAGAGCACCACCCATCTGTGTGCCCCAAGACCAGATAGGAGGAACCTCGCAAAAGGGTCAGGAACTACCCCACCTCCCCATCTCCCAATCAGTCTGAACTGATGGCGGGAGATGCTGATGCTTGCTTTATTCATCCACATTCCCGGTTCATTTATTCTTCATCAATTCAGTCCAATCTTCCCAGCAGTCACTTTACCTCAGAAGCAAACTGACCCCTATTTTTCATAATCAGGAAACCCCAAAGCACTCTCTGTCCCCTCCCTGATATCACTCTTCAGCTCTGCATCATCACATGAAGGCTCCAACTCTGCAGGCAGATGTTCCCCCACAGGGTCAGCCCCTGAACACTGGCCCCAGATGTCCCTCCATCCCTTCCCAGCCCTCTCTGTGTTGCTGTGAATCTGTCCCTCACTAAGAACTGACAGGGAGATGTGGGGGAGGAGGGGAGATTTCTTTATGCTGTGTCAAGGCATCAAGACAGACCTCTCCTTCTCTCCTGAACCTCAACTCCCTCCCTTCCCAGACACTTGAAATAAAACGCAGACCAGAAATGTCTGTTTAAAGAGTAAATATCTATAGTATAAAATTATGAAGACAGAGTAGACATTGCATAACAGTGTGACAGGGGTGAGGGGAACATCTCCCACACAGACCCTCCTGGAGAGAGGGCTCCAAATTTGAGTTCTTGCTCAAATATGCTTTACAACATCGGTATTAAAGGAACTCCTGTTAAGATTATCCAGCTGAAACCCAGAATATCTTTATTGGAAATCAACACTTAAAGCAGGAATTTTGAGAAATTAACATGAGATTTTCTTACCTTTTTTTCTGGCCAATGTCCCAGTGACCTAAAAGGAAACCATTCCTGCCCATAGGGAACCAGAACTGACAATCCCTCTATAGGAGATGCCGCAGGTGAGAGCAGGAGTGACCACAGACCTGCGCTGCCCTTGCTGTGGGTGCCTCCTGGACGGGGCGCTCTTGCTGCAGGGCAGGGGATGAACCTTCCCATCTGCCCAGGCCTGAGGGTCCGACTAACAGTGCAATTAGGTTCAAATATGAGAAACCACCACCCCTACCGCCAGACACACAGAGGTGGGGAAATGACAGAAAGACCCAAGTCTCCTGGACATTCCAGCCTCAGGGGACAATGAGTCCCCTACATTACCTTTGTCTTTGCCGAATCACAGAACTTCCTGTTGTCTTTCTTCCTCTCCCCTCAAATGACTATGGCGGAAATTGTCCTGACCATCCCTTACTCCAAACTTATGCGGAAGTGACAACCTTGAGAAAAGGGAATTGGCTCAGGGAGGGGAAGATGAGGCCACAGAGCACAGAACAAAGCCCAAAAAAACATGACCCTGAAGACTGTGTCCATCAGGGGCCAGACAAGGAAACACCTAGAGGTAGGATGAAAACAGGGACCACAGTTGTCCTGACAAAGAGCTGGTCCCCACTACCCAAATGGCCCAGGGATGTCTGCTTATCTACTCATCCATATCATCTGCAAGGGAACTCAGGGAGGCAGGGTCATGTGGTGGGAACCTAGAAACAGCACGGCCTTGAGTGACCCAGAGGACATGACACCCCTGAGACAGCTCCTGGAGAAGGTGTGTGGGGAGCTGCAAAGTGGACAGAGGATGGCCATGTGTGCTCAGGACCCTCCCTGTTACAAAGGGGCCTCCAAGGGGCTGCATAGACAGGGCCCCCAGTCTGGACCTCGTGGGTCTTTTTCTTGGTGTCGTCATGATGGCCAGAGACACAGGGGAAAGGGATGCAGAGAGGAAGGGATTAGAGGCACCACCTCTCCTTGGATTCCTCTCCAGTTTCTAGCCCTCCCCAGATCACAGCCGCCTTCACTGTTTGCTGCCACTGAGGCTGTGGTCATCCAGGCCCTCAGCAATCAGCATGCGATTCCTACCCCACTCCACCTGGATGTGCCCTGGTGAGCCTGAGACAGAGAGACTGGAATGGGGACAGAGCAGGTGTCACAGCTCTCCTTGCTGCCCACTCTTCACCTCCAGCAGGAGGAGGCCAGAGCTGGACATTTGATGACCTTGGTCCGGCCCTGGCTTGGGCAGGACTTAGGTGTATGGATGGAGATGTGGCTCCCATTTCCCTCCCAAATACTCCAACTTCCATCCCCCGTTCCAGAAACCTTGTCACTTACATGTCTATCTGTGCAGGAGTAATGAGGGGACCCTCTTGCCCAGAGAGGAGTCCATGCAACTCCAGCCACTGTCCTCTATTCTCATCTGGACCCTCTGCAGCTCATGTTGTCTTCTTACTCCAAGGACACAGAGAATAATAATACAAATGTTAATATTAATAATAATGACAGCAGCAACAGCAGTATACAGAATGGCTGCCATTAACTCTGACACACCAGGACTTCCCTGAAAAAAGAGGCTTGTTACACACTGGGTACCCAGGCCCCAAACTGTTCCTGCTGTCCCCACCCTGACCTGATGCTCCCTATGTCAGAATCCTCGAGGGTTGCCCCAGAGTCATCAGAGGGCACAGGGTGAGTGCTATGATTCCTGCTGTGTCCCATGGAGCAGATCAAGCTCTGCTCCTCTCCTCAGGGAATCCTGGTGGCCATGCAGGTCTGGTAGGTCCCATTCCCATCAGGCCAGACACCGCCAGACTGCTGGGCATTCTGGCTCAAAACTGCCCCATCTTGATGCTGGGTCAGAGAGAGATTCTGGAGATAGAAACCAGAAGCCCAGTACATCAGAGTGATGTTGCCTCTGAGACCTTGCAGCAGGTCACGTTCACTGTGAGGGACACTGGAGAAGAAAGGGCAGAGCCACTGAGGTACGTGGCCAAGCCCTGCTCCCCTCTCAGGGAGATGCAGGGAACAGGGCTGGTCCTTTCTAACTGTTCCAACCCTGGCTGAAGACCTCACTGGACCCAAATCTTCTGCAAGTCTGTCCTCACTCTGGGACCCAGTTCCTCTAGGCTGGCAGGAGGATGGGTCTCAAGACTGTAGCCTCACACTCTGGGATCCTCACATTGATGCTGAGGAGGGGAATGTCAGGGGTGGGCTCCTGGGTTGTGGGGCCAGGAGGGAACTCTCCAGGATGGGAGGGAGAGGGGACAGCCTTGGCCCTGAAGGCTTCCTGTCCTGCCTAACACCCACCCCAGGCTCAGGCTTCTTTTGGAGGGCCCACTGCTTCCCCAGATTGCAACACTGAACTCTTCAGTCCCCAACCCACTGTCTTTATCCAGTGGCTCTATCAGGAAGGGAAAATTAGGACACAATACACCAACAGAAAATACCCACATCCATAGCACAAGGGAGGGTTTCCCTGGAGACAGCTGGGGGGTTGGTCAGGCCAGAGGAATGCAGGAGAGGAAAGTCCCTGCCCAGGGTTGGCATCTGTTCTCCTGACACTCACCTGAGTCTCCTCTTCACAGGAAGAAGGTGGTGCTGGGAAAAGGCCTCTAGGAAAAGGAAGACCACAGCCTACTATGTGGCAAATGAAGATTTTAAATATGAGGTGTGTAGGGAGCGAAATCCCACTGGGGTCAAGGAACCCAATGAGAAGGATGAAGGTCAAGGAGCAGTAGTCCCAGGGCCTGTTTTGGATCTGGGTCGGGGTGGAGAGATGGCCAGGGCTGGAGGATGTGGTGAGTATGGGGTGGGAGTGACCTTGGGAGAACTTGAGTTAGGGTGAGGACAGGAGGAGGGTGCTCTGGGGAGGGTGGGGCTTGGGAAAAATGAGAACTTGCTGAAGGCCCAAGGCAGGTGGGCAAGGGGTGGGAGCAGCACAAGGTCCCAAGGTGGAGAGGGGCAGAGGCACCAGGGAGGGATGGTCCAGCACCTCTGGGTTGGAGGGTAGAGGCCTCAAGAGGTTGAGGCTGAGGGTGAAGGAGTAGAGAAGAGGCCATGGTGAGGCAGGACCCAGAGCAGGCACCTGCACTGGAGGGGAGGGGGCATCTGTGCTGCCCTGCACCCTGCCCAAGGTCCAATTGTCATTGGTATCAGGGCTCCCCTTGGGAGGGCTAGAGGGCAGTGGGATGAAAGAAGGACCTTTGGACAAAAGGCAAGACTAGAAAATTAGGGTCAGTGACAGTTAGATGGGGTGACATAGTGATGGTAGCAGCAGCATTCAGGAGCAGCTGCTACCATGACATCGGTTGCAGGGAGAGCTGAGGCCAGGGCTGCCCACTCCATGGAGCTGGACTGAGCAGGGAACAGGCAGGACCACTGCCTTCTGAGTTGGAGGGGCTGGAGCTCTACCCTCCCAGGTACAGCTGCAGCTGCAGACCTGGGCATTCCTGTTCTCTCAGGGGCCTGGGAAGCCCCCCACTGCCATGGCAGGCTCAGGAGTGCCTGCTTCTGCTGCCTGGCCTCCCTTCCTCCTGCTCCTGCTCCGATTTCAGAGCAAAGTTGTGGCCTATCCTGGGCACTGTTGTGACCTGGCCAGGTGTGCGCATGCTCGGGGCAGCACTGACATGCCAGCCCCCTGCCACCTTGGCTCCCTCAAGACTTTGGGTGCCAACAAACATGGGAGGGAGACCCTGGAGGAATGGGGAGATGAGGGCATCTCAGCACAGGCTTGCAGGTGCCCCTCAGCATGAATAGCCTGGGCACTGTGGGCACCACAGATGGCAGCTAGGTGATGGCAGGAGACAGGCTCCTGGGCTGAAAGGAGTGGATCCCCAGTGAAACCCCACCTTCAAGCCAGGGGCAGCCTGAAGTGGGGCCAGGCTGCCAGTTCCATGGACAGGAGTGAGAACTTATGGTGCTTTTTCTGGGCCCACACATGACTGCCCATGAACGAATTAGCATGTATTTCCTCCCCTCTGAAGCCCATAAAAATCCTGGACTCAGCCAGACTCAGGCAGAGGACAGGAAGACCTGCCTCCAGATATGAGCTACCCACCTCTGCCTGTGGATAGGAGCTACCCACTCTGGGTTTCCTCCCTGCTGAGGACTGCACAGATGTCAGGATGACCTACCTACCTGTGGAAGGGAGCTACTCACTGTGGGTCTCCTCTATGCTGAGACCTGGACACCCATCTTCGCGACCTGCCTGTGAAGAGGAGCTGCCCACTTTGGATAGTTCCTGAACATGGGATAAGAACTTGGAACCCACAGAATGGCAAGACTAAAAGAGCTATAACACAAACAGGGCTGAAACTTGGCCCCCCTCCTCCCCACCTTGCTCTCAACATTGTGAGAGATTAGGAGAGAAGAAATGGAGAAAAGAGCTGTGGCCCTTTGGGGAACCCAGACCCAGGGGTCCCTGAGCCAGGGCTTCTGTGGTTCTTGACATCTCCAAGCTTCTGGGTGCCACCATATTCCCCATCGTCCAGATGCAGGTGCCCACAGCAGAAGTCACGTGCAGTATATGTACATCTGGTCCAGCTACAGCCTTGCACAGAGCCGGCACCTGTGCCAGCATCTGGAAGTGCCTGCCCCGCTCCAGCAGCCAACTTACTTAGCTGTATGAAGTGGCTGGACTCTGTGCTCGCTCACCCCAACACCTGCACTGCTCTACGCCTGGCTTGTGATTGGCAGGTGTGGGATCCAGGCAGGTAGCGCAACCCAAGTGCAATCTGCTGGGCTGAGTGGGTAAAACAAGCCCAGCAGGCAAGAGCAATAATCAGGCAAAAGGCCACAGAAATTTCTGGTTGGTGAAATGATACCCCAAGGATCCCATGACAAGAGGGGCCGCACCGGCTGAAGACTGCTTGTAGGAAAGGCCCATAAGGGAGACAGGAGGGCCCTGCAGTGGTGAGGACAGGGGATAAGGGCAGAGGACACCCTAAAAATGAATCAGAGAACTGCAGACAGGAAGGAATAGCAGAGAGGAGGGAAAGCAACAGAACCAAGGGGGCCCTGAGGTGGCCAGGGGAGGAGATGGGAGGGAATCTGGTGTCCTTTGATCATTGGAGTCAATAGTAGTGGTGAGGGATGCGAGAGAGGAGACGACCCCCGGGAGCGGGAGGCTAGGGGAGAATGAGCTGGGGATGAGAGAGGTCGCAGGAAGAATCCTCTGCCTGGAACCTACAGACTCCAACCCCTCAGAGTGAGAGTTAGGAGGACCCCCACAGTCCTCACAACAGCAGGAAGCCCAAGCTCCTAATCCGGAGAAAAGAGGGCCCCAACTCCAGGGACTCGGCCCAGGAGCTGAGAACTGCTTGGCTCCTGGAGAGGACAGGGTTTCAGGGACCTGAAGGCCGCCCCAAGCACAGGGGGAAGTGGCTGCCTCAGCCGGAAGAGCCCTCGAATGCCATTCACAGGAGCAGCCCGAGAGGCAGCCCGGGAACCCACGGAGCTCAGAAGGACTGGGATGTCCAAAAAGGGTGAGGCAGGTAGAGGCGAGGCTAGGAGAGCGAGTGTACTGAGGATACCCGAAAATGCAGGGGGTGGTGGATGGGCGATTCCGAAAAGGATTGTAAAGAGACGGGAAAGCAGGGCTGAGGTGTGGCGGCAACGGGCCGAGTCCAGCTTCCCCTACCCCAGACACCGCACCTGAGCCCCGCCTGCGCCGCACCGCCCTTGCTGCAACCCACCCAGGCTTGCGGAAACGCCCCGCTGCTCCTGCTAGGCCGAGGTTCGCCAGGAACCCCGCTCACCAGCGGCAGCTCCCGGGCATGCAAAAAGGGCGGCGACGACCTGGAACAGCAGGACTCAGCCCAGCTCCATGGCCCCAATTTTGCCACCTTAGCAGTGGCTAATGCAGCTGCTGAGCAGCCGAGCAGAGGAGAAGTCCCCGTGGAAATATGGTCACTGGCACCTGGCCCCACCCCAGCGGTGGCTCACCCAGTTAAAACTGACGCACGGAACTTAGGGCCAATCCTGAGCGGGGAGGCGCGGGGCAACACTCGGAAGGGAAAGTTCATAACCATTTCTTTGTTCCCTTTCCACTCCCACTGCGTCACTTAACTAACCTTTTAAAAAAAGAAAAACAAGTCTTACCAATTAGGTAACGGCAACTGTGGCACAACCTCATGGTAATGCCAAAGCACTGAACTGGACCTTTTAAAGGGGTAAATTATGTGGCATATGAATTATATCTCGATAATAATAACGCTGTCCGGAAAACCTCTTTCTATTCAAAGAATTGCCTTGTCCCTAACGCACATCTCTTAGTCTTTGGAACATCTAGCCAGCAATTCTCAAACTCAGCCACTTCACAGAACCACCTGGAGAGTTTTTAATATCTATGTTCCCAGGCCACCACCAAAATCAATTGAATCAATATACCTTGGTTGGCTCTTTAGGTGGTTCCAATGTGTAGTCAAGTTTTAGAACTACTGGTCTAGCCCATCGTTTGAACCTCCCTGATGGTACCAACTTTGCCTGTCTTGAACCTCATCTACTATGTTTTCTTTTTTTTCTTAGAAGGGGCAGGAGGGTCTCAGTGTCACCCACTTGGAATGCAGTAGTGTGATCATAGCACACTGCAGCTTTCAAAGCCTAGGCTCAAGCAATCCTGCCACCTCAGCCTCCTGAGTAGCTGGGACCGCAAGAGAGTGCCACCATGCCCAACTGGCATTACCATTTTGTACCATCCCCCATTAGACTATGAACCATCCAGGTTCAGAAACTGTGTCTATTCCACCTTTGTCAGCCTTAAAAACATTTTTTTTTTAAAATTTGAATTATACGTGTGATTACTAACCATTCCCCTAAATCCTCTGGCCTACACGCGGGGCAGGAATTCCGAGTCCGGGCTGGAGCGCGATCTGGAATCTGACTGGCTTGAAACAGCACCTCGGTGGATTCGGATCCGGGAGAGTAGGGAAATGCACCTCAGCCCCTTCCACCGGCCGCCCACGGATTCCAGGATCCAAAAAACGCTTCCTGCTGCTGAGTCACCCCAGGAAGGCAGTGTCCGCCTCTGGGCTGTTCTAATGGAAACGGGCTCCGCCGCCCCCGGGAAAACCCACAACTAAGGGACCAGGAAAAAGCCTCCTAGTGTCCCGCTCCTTCAGTGAGGATCCTAATTTACACCCCGAGTGTGGCCTCCATCAAAGACTGGAGCGACACTCACCGAAATGATATAAGACCAGCGGGGCCCAGGGCGCTGTTGCTCACAGAATGCGGTGACAGCGCCGCCTCGCGTCCCTTCCCTGACCTGCCCCAGGTGGACGTGGTGACGTGTATTCCAGCCTTGAGGCTAGAATACACCGGGGATCAAGTGCAGAGAATGGAGAAAGGAGGGAAGGATGGGGGGACGTGTTGATTTAGAAAGGAGGGAAGAGACAGGAAGAAAAGAGAGAAAAAGTGAAGGCGAGAATAAAATTTAAAAGATGTAGCTTTATTATTTCTTTTATTTTTGCCCTTTCTCTTTTTTATTTATGAACTTTTTTTTTTTACCATAGCATTCTCTCTCTCTCTGAATCTGTGAATATACGGCTACTATTGTTATTTCAGAGTCTTCGAGGGAAAGTTGCAGACAACATGACCCTCTACCTCCATGTGTGTCAGGGAGTATCTCCTGATCCCGAGAAAAAGGTTTATGATTTATTTTGTTTTACAAATCAAAGTACAAATCTCAAAGAAGATAATATTTTAAATTAATTTATTGGGGTATACGTTGCATACAATCATATACATCTATTCAAAATGTTGTACACAGCCACATCTCCACTACCACAACGAAGACATAGAACATTTCCATCATCCCCCAAAGAACAGCCATGTGATAAAATTCCAAGCAGTCATTAAAGGGGGTAAGATCAATTTTAAGTATCGTTATGAGCAGACGTGTGCCCAGCATACTTTTAACTATTTTTTAAAGGATAAGGATATACTGAATTATAATACCAGTAACACCACATATGCTCCAACCTGGGTGACAGAAAGAGATCTTGTCTCAAAAAAATTAATAAATAAAAAATAAAATTTAAAAATAAAAAAATAAACATGGATTTGTGTGGAGGTTAAAAAATAAGCCCCAACCCCAACTAGTTACAGATTTTTAAAAACCAAAGTGTTAATTAAAATCCAACACCAGAAATACTCTTTTAAGAGGATCCTTCATATTTTCATGGCATTGACTCTTTATTAAAGTGCCATTGATAGAAATGTTTTTAGTGGAGTAGAAGGCTGCATAATAGTATTTATAAAAAAGGCTATAAGAAAAAGAAAAATGCAAAATTGAGGTAGATACACTGTCCCATTTATACTCAAAGCACCTTTGAAAACCGCTGCCATAGTGTTTTTGTGTTGAGGCGAATTCAGGACAAATCTTATTCCTGAAGTATTGATTTCCCTTTTCCAATGCCCAAGGCTTTCGGAGCAAGTCTGAAAACTCAGACTGAGTTTCTGATCTGAAGTCTCAAGAATGTTTGTACGAGTAGTGAAGCTGTAAGAATCCAGTGGATCTGGGTGATGCTCTCTTGGACTTCACCCAGTGACAATGACCAGGACAGGATGCAATGAAATGGCACCGGTGAGTCAGAGGCCAAAGGAGGATTCCCGGTCCCAGCACAGGATGTGCTTCGCTACAGTGAAGCTGGGGTAGCGGAGGGAAGGAGAGGACACTTAGGGAGTGAAGAGCAGAGGAAGAAGGTGCAGTAAGGGAGGACCCAGTGCCTCCAGACCCCTCCTTCTCTTGCTTCCTTTTGAGTTGGATGGGACCTGCATCCATCCCAAGGGAGGGACGGCCCTTGGGATGCAGTAACCGCCGTCGCTGCAAAGGGGCATCACGCCCAACACAAGGCTCCTGGCTCCCTTCTCCCAGCTACTAGTGATGAATTCAAACTAGAGGAGACCAAGACGTGTCCTTTGCAAAGTAGACTCCTTATCTCCCACTCCGGCTGGTTTACTAAAACCATCCTAATTAAACACAAAAACCAAGAAAGTAATTCTGTGTGTGACTTCTCTGACCCCTAGAAGGTCCTACCCCTTCCCCGTTCCTCGCCTGCTCCCTCCCTCCATCCCCTTCTCTTTGTCTCCACCTCCTCATCCTTGTGCCTCTCCGGACCCCATTCCTGAGTATCTCCCACCTTCTTCAGAGGACTTCCCCTCATAGAGTACAGACGATTCCTCCACCTCTGGGAAAAATAGACAAAGACCACGGAGAGGGACCTGAGAGACTCCTGTTGCTCCACCCCTGAGGTCAGCCCTTCTGCCAGCGCTAGCTCTGGCTCTGTGTGTGTGTGTGTGTGTGTGTACGGATGTGCGTGAATGAAAGTCAAAGTGGTAAACCTGCCATCTAGGAAACTTCACCTTGGCACTGAATGAAAGAGTTGGTGTTTTGTGCACCTGTGCCTTTGTTTCAGGAGCTGGGACAATTACATTCATCAGATCGGCAGAGTGCTAACGCCTCATCCCAGAAAGCTTTAGGAATTCTACATTAAAGAGGAGGAGAAGACTGGAGGAGCCCCTGACTCCAAGTCACCAGATCTCTCCTACACAAAGGAATACTGAGAAAAAGTGCAGGACACTCCATTCCCTCCTGGGACAAGACAGAGAAGCCAGAGCCATTGTGCATGTCAAATTCCATTTAAGAAATGTAATTATAGCAAAATCTCCATCTCACATTTTTAAGTTCACACAATGGCTCAAATAGAACTGACATAAAAAAGACAAATTCCTAGCTCAGGTGAGATCACTGAAGTTGGCTGCCAGGCGTGATGGATACTACCGGTAGAAAAAAGAACACCTCTATTTAGGGCTGCAGCCCAACTACCCCTGCATCTTAGGGCACCTTGAAAGGATCCTCTCCAGTGGTGCATGGTGAGGCCATTTCTGGGGAGAACTGTATATTCTCCTTGGACTCCTGAGATTTTTACACTTACTTGCAGACTTTGCGGATGTTAATCTCATCTTCGAACATCTTATAGTTAAGTAATTTCCTTTGACTCTAAGTGTAGAACGGGAAGCTCTTCCTGAAACACAAAACAAGGGACTGGTGACCTTTACTATCACCTCTGAAGGAGACCAGCCCCTCCACACCTGTGGGTATTTTTTATCAGGTGGGACGAGAGACTGAGGAAAGAAAGAAGACAGAGAGACAAAATATAGAGAAAAAACAGTGGGCCCAGGAGACCAGTGCTCAGCATACGGAGGACCCTCACTGGCACCAGCCTCTGAGTTTCCTCATTATTTATTGATTACTATTTTCACTATCTCAGCAAGGGAATGTGGCAGAGAACAGGGTGATAGTGGGAGAAGGTCAGCAAGAAAACATGTGAGCAAAGGAATCTGTGTCACAAATAAGTTCAAGGAAGGTACTATGCCTGGATGTGCACATAGGCCAGATTTATGCTTCTCTCCACCCAAACATCTCAGTGGAGTAAAGAATAACAGCAGCATTGCTGCCAGTCTCACCTCTCCTGCCACAGGGCGGTTTTCTCCTATCTCAGAATAGAACAAATGTACAATCGGGTTTTATACTGAGACATTTAGTCCCAGGGGCAGGCAGGAGACAGTGGCCTTCCTCTATCTCAACTGCAAGAGGCCTTCCTCTTTACTAATCCTCCTCAGCACAGACCCTTCACGGGTGTCAGGCTGGGGACGTCAGGTCTTTCCCATCCCATGAGGCCATATTTCAGACCATCACATGTGGAGAAACCTTGGACAATACCCGGCTTTCCAGGCAGAGGTCCCTGTGGCTTTCCACAGTGCATTGTGCCCTGGTTTATTGAGAATGGAGAATGGCGATGACTTTTACCAAGCATACTTGTAAACATTTTGTTAACAAGGCACATCCTGCACAGCCCTAGATCCCTTAAACCTTGATTCCATACAACACATGTTTCTGTGAGCTCAAGGTTGGGGCTAAACTTACAGATTAACAGCATCTCAGGGCAAAGTAATTGTTCAGGGTACAGGATCAAAATGGAGTTTCTTATGTCTTCCTTTCTACATAGACACAGTAACAGTCTGATCTCTCTTTCTTTTCCCTACATATCCCCCTATTCTTTTTGACAAAACCACCATCGTCATCATGGCCTGTTTTTGCTGGTTGCTGTCTCTCCAGAGCTGCTGGTTACGCCTGTAGACTAACAACAGACAGAACGGGCATACAAAGATTAATATGAAATTTACAATAGTGGAACTTTTGATAGGTTTAACCCAAGTGATGGGGTTAAGATTTGTGAGACCATCATCAGCTTTTATGATTGCCTCAGTTTCTGGCACCAAATTTAGATGGGCTTTTGATGCCTCAAAAATTTGTTCTTTCAATGTTGAAATATCTAAAGTAAGATTCGTTTTTCTTCCTTGTAGATGGCGTCTAACCATGTCCCAGTGATGCTCAGACTCATTATAGGCTCGGGGTGTAATACAAAAATCTGATGTATTCCAGTCACACTGTAACTGAAAAAGATATTCCAAGCTCATGAGCCTATCTCCCATCCAAATGACAGTTTTTCTAAGATCATTAATTTGGTTTGCCAATTTTTGATCTATTTGGTTCTGAGAATTCCACAATTTTGAGGAATTCTTTTGCCAATTATTTACATATTCTGCAGTTTGAACAGAGGAGTGTAAAGCAATTCCAGCAGCCACAGCAGTAGCTGTGACTGCAATAAGACCCATAATCACTGCAATCAAAGTAAAAATGAATCTTTTGGATCTAGTTAGAACTCCTTTTAATACTTCTGTTAAAATATGGACGGATGGGGAAGCCTCCCATGGTTGGTCCATGGACACAGGGATCCACACGCCCTCTCTTGCCCTCACTAGCAGAATACGGTGCTGTCAATCAAAAGTTGAATCAATGCAAGTAAACAATCTACAATTTTCACAGGTTATAGTTTGGGAATCTGGTTTAATAACTATGTTTCCTACAACTAGCATATAAGGGGGTTTTACACAACTTTGCAAAGGAATTGTCTGATTGGAATTTAGGTTAATAGTGTAACATGGCTTACAATTTCTTGTTCCCATAACTTGATTTTCAGACCAAATTCTAATGTGGTGTGAGGCCACAGTGAGCTTCCATAATTCTGGATGTTCAGGACCAGTAACAGGACTAACTAACTTTGGTCGAGGTGATGAAATTTCCTTTTCACCCATTTTTATTGATAGGGTGATTTAAACCTTGTATAAACTTGGTCTAGCCTTTCAGTTAAATCACTATTATAGGCTGGATTAATGGGCCAGATGGAGATGGCCTGTGAACATGAGTGAGTCTGGCCTGTACAATTATAATAAAATTAGCCTCGGGGCCCAGTCTGTAATAGTTCCAAATTCATTGTTTTGGTAATACCACTATGGTATCAGCCACACATTCTTCCCAAACTAAACTTCTGGGTCTTTTGATTCTTTGGGAATTTCCTTGGGGCAAGGCTTCCCTTAGGCTTACATTTTAATGATCTTTGATAAGAAGAGTCCTGTAAATTATTTATTTGTGACCCAAGTGACATTCCACTTACCATGTGATAAGTAAATCTACTGATGGCACTGACAGTAGGTACTTCTACCAACCAATTTTGGGTTGTAGGCATTAAGCATCCTGGTGCCTTCCCCAGGCAAATAGGAGGATAATGATACCCAGTGGAAATATTTATCATCTTCTTTTTCAGGTTGGGCAGGGCAACGGTCATCTGTGGGGCCTGGTACCCATGCACTATTATTAACATATACTTTAATAGGATTATTTATCCATGTGACTGCCCGAATTAAGGGCAGGAAAGGCACATACACAGGCCCAGTAAGTATAATTAGCTGCAGCTGTTTCTGCAGACATGGGGCGACTTACCACCGTTGATACAATTATCAAAGCCGTAAGCAGTATATTTTCTGGAGTTTGTGTTACGCTTGTTTTTTTTAGGCTTTTTTTTAGCTAACTGTGTCAGCTTCTTTAGTTGACCCCAGGTTGGCGGTTCCACTTTTTTGGTGGATGGTAGCTTTATCTGTTTTTTTTGATATTGCCATTTTGTTTACTTGGCAAGTCGATGATGCTTGATTGTGGGTTTTCGCTTTGGAGGGCTTTTCTTGCATCTGATGGGTTTATTGTAGATAAATGTCTAGTGGGTATTCATACAGGAAGCTGATTTTTTTCCAGTGAAACACAAGTAAAGCCTCTTCCCCATGTTATTACCTTTTTCATTTTTTATGTCTTATTTTTGTTCTTTTTTCACCAAATCAGGTTTTTTTTTTTCAGTAAAATGTTGTTTTGTAGAAGTAGTGGTCTGATTTTTGTCAATGTTTAAAAAATTTAAAGTATAGAGTGCTAGATTAAGTTTTATTTGGGGAGTGTTATATTCCTATTTTTTTTGTTTGTTTAACTAATTGAGCTTTGAGTGTTCTATTAATTCTTTTAATTATGGCCTGTCCTTGGGAATTATAAGGGATTCCTGTTGTATGTGTAATTTTTCACTGATTTAAGAATTTTTGAAATGTTTTACTACAGTATCCTGGCCCATTATCTGTTTTAAATTTTTTTTGGAACTCCCATGACAGCAAAACAAGATAATAAATGTCTTTTAACACGCAAAGTACTTTCTCTTGTCTGGCAGGTTGCCCATATGAAATGTGAATAAGTATCAACTGTCACATGGGCAAATGACAATTTTCCAAATGAAGGTACATGTGTGACATCCATTTGCCATAATGCATTAGGACATAAACCTCTGGGATTAACTCCTGCCTCCTGAGTGGGCATGTGTAGGACTTGACACTCAGTGCAATGTTGTACAACATTTTTTGGGTGTTTTGATGAAATATCAAATTCATTTTTTAGTCCTGTTGCATTTACATGAGTCAGGATATGAAGTTCTCGTGCTGCTATGAAGGCAGGTGATACTAGCAAGTCAGCTTGTTCATTTGCCTTAGTTAAAGGCCCTGGTGAATTAATATGTGCTTGAATATGAGTAATACAAAATGGGAAACTTCTTTTTCTTACAGTTTGTTGTAACAAATTAAACAGCTGGTTTAACTGATCATCCATACAATATTTGATTAGGGCTGTCTCAACATCCTTTGTAGCCTGTACTACATATGCAGAATCTGAAACACTGAAATGACAGCAACCAACTCTGCTCTTTGAGCTGAGTGATATTGAGTTTCAATGACTCGTTCTTTTGGCCCGGTGTAAGCCACTTTTCCATTGCTGGAACCATCAGTAAACACCGTCAGAGCATTTTCTAAAGGTTTATGTCTGGTAATTTTAGGTAAAATCCAAGTAGTCAATTTTAAAAACTGGAAGATTTTTTTTTTGGGTAATGATTATCAATAATTCCACAAAATCAGCAAGACCAATCTGCCATGCAGCAGAATTGATAAAGGCTTGTCTAACCTGTTCCTTGTTTAAAGGAACAATGATTTTATCTGGGTCACTTCCACACAATTTTACTATTTGTAATCTTGCCTGACCAATTAATGTAGCCATTTGATCTAAGTACAATGTAAAAGTCTTAATTGTACTGTGAGGAAGGAATGACCACTCCACAAGATCTGTATTTTGAACAATAATGCCTGTTGGAGAATGTACAGTAGCAAAAATCAAAAGTTGGAGTGGGGCTAAGTGATCTATTTTATTTACTTGTGCTGACATAATTTTTTTTAACTAATTTAATTTTTTTAGTTGCTTCTGGAGTTAATGTTCTTTTACTATTTAATGTTGGATCCCCTCTCAAGATAGAGAACAAATTTGACATGGCATAAGTACGGATGCCTAGAGTTGGCCAAATCCAATTAATATCTCCTAGCAATTTTTGAAAGTCATTCAATGTTTTTAATGTGTTTTTTATTTTTATTTTTTGTAGTTTAATTTTCCTTTCCTTTACCTGTATTTCCAAATAATGAAAGGGAGTAGGGATCTGAATCTTATCAGATGCTATTGTCAGTCCTGTATTTGTAACCTCTGTCTGTAGAAATGTGTAACAGTCAATTAATTTGTCTCTTGTTTTTGTAGCACACAAAATATCATCAACATAATGAATGATATAACAGTCTGAAAACTTGTCTCTAACTGGTTGAAGAGCTTGAGCTAGAAAAGTCTGACAAATAGTCAGAATATTAAGCACTTCCTGAGGCAACATTTTTCACTGAAACCTGGTGGCTGGTTCTTTATTTTTTATGGCTGGTATAGTAAAAGCAAATTTTTCAAAATCCTATTTTGCCAGAGGAATGGTAAAAAAGCAAACCTTTAGATCAATTATAATTAAAGGCCAATCTTTGGGGATCATGGGCAAAGAGGGCAATCCAGGTTGCAGAGCCCCCATGGGTTGAATTATGGCATTAACGGCTCTTAAGTCGGTCAGCATGTGCCATCTGCCGGATATTTTTTGAATTACAAACACTGGAGAATTCTAAGGAGAGAAAAATAGGTGAAACATTTCCTTTTTAAAATAGTTTTTGACTATTTTATGTAGCGCCCCCAACTTTTTCTTAGGGAGCGACCACTGCATGACCCAGACAGGACGCTACAGGGCGAGTCTGAATTGTTCCCTCACCGTAGTGAACTGTAGGTTGGGCAATAATGGGCGCCACAAGCCTAGTTTCAGGTTCCCTCCCCCAGCACTCACTCAGCTGAGGAGGAGGTGGCCATTGTGGTTTTAGTGCCAATGGCCCTGATGATTTTGGACCTTTTCCCCCCAGTTTTAATGTTTTAGGATAGATTACCTCCTGTAATTGATTGTAGTCAACACTTGGTGTTGACCGAGCCATTACAGACTCTGCTACATATTTACAACGTGAACTTTCCATTCCTTTCTGGGATTCTGTTCCTGCCTCTTCTTTACAATCTATTACAGAGCTTTCAGGGGCATCAGAAACTGAAACGTTATCTTCTTCTATTTGAAACAGTTTTAAAGTTGCTTTAATAATGGCCCAATCATTCCATACTGTAAGTGAGATGATTTTACCTTTCCTACTTGTTTGTTTTAATTTTTTGCCAATTTTTTCCCAGCCTTTTAGATCTAAAGTACCCTGTTCTGGAAACCATGGGCAGAATTGTTCTATTGTTTGAAATAGCATAATTAAATGCTCTGTAGAAGCTCTAACTCCCCCTCTTCTTAAGACAATTTTAATGAAGCTGAGATAAGAGGCATATTTACTTTCAGTTTGTCCCATTGTTACCCTGGGTTCCTCCGAGTGCACAAGCTTACTGCAACACTGACCGTGGACATATTTGGGAATCTCTGGTCAACTGTCCTCAATGCTTACATTCTTAGCATACCTTCACCCTAAAGGCCCCACGTTGGGCGCCAGATGAAGGGGTGGCCTGCCCCTCCACACCTGTATTTCTTGTCAGGTGGGACGAGACACTGAGAAAACAAATAAGACAGAGACAAAGTATAGAGAAAGAAGAGTGGGCCCTGGGGACCGGTGCTCAGCATACAGAGGACCCACACCAGCATCAGTCTCTGAGTTCCCTTAGTATTTATTGATTACTATTTTCACTATCTCAGCAAGAGGAATGTGGCAGGAGAGTGGGGTGATAGTGGGGAGAAGGTCAGCTGTGAGCAAAGGAATCTCCATCACAAGTAAGTTCAAGGGAATGTACTATGCCTGGATGTGCACCTAGGCCAGATTTATGCTTCTCTCCACCCAAACATCTCAGTGGAGTAAAGAATAACAAAGCAGCATTGCTGCCAACATGCCTCACCTCCTGCCACAGGGTGGCTTTTTTCCTATCTCAAAATTGAGCAAATGTACAATCGGTTTTATACGAGACATTCAGTTCCCAGGGAGCAGGCAGGAGACAGAAGCCTTCCTCTTATCTCAACTGCAAGAGGCCTTCCTCTTTACTAATCCTCCTCAGCACAGACCCTTCACGGGTGTCGGGATGGGGGAACGTCAGGTCTTTCCCATCCCAGGAGGCCATATCTCAGGCTATCACATGGGGAGAAACTTTGGACAATACCCGACTTTCCAGGGCAGAGGTCCTTGCGGCTTTCCACAGTGCATTGTGCCCCTGGTTTATCCAGACTAAAAAATGGTGATGACTTTTACCAAGCATACTACTTGTAAACATTTTGCTAACAAGGCACAACCTGTACAGCCCTAGAATCCCTTAAACCTTGATTCCATACAACACATGTTTTTGTGAGCTTAAGGTTGGGGCAAAGTTACAGATTAACAGCATCTCAGGGCAAAGCGATTGTTCAGGGTACAGATCAAAATGAACTTTCTCATGTTTTCCCTTTCTACATAGACACAGTAACAGTCTGGTCTCTCTTTCTTTTCCCTACAACCTCCCTCTGTGGCTCTCTGATGCAGTTAAATTGTAAGCCAACAAAATCCATAGCTAGGTAAACAGTAAACTCCATTTCAGTGAATGTTTGAGGTGTTCTCTCTTGCCTAGTAGTGTTCTAGCTTTACCCCAGCCTCCATATTTTAAGCTTTTATTTTCCTTGATGTTGAATTTTAAGTAATTCATATATATTTATTACATTGGATTTGTTATGGTAAGCGACCTGGAATCAACTGTGGAATTAGGTTAAGTAAATAAACATGTGATTCTGCATTAAATTACTGCTAACACCACCTTAAAAATTTATTAACCTCAAATCCAATCACTTCTCACTCCTCTACCACCTTCACCACAGAGCCAACTTCTTAGGAGCAAGCCCTCCAAAATCCAGCCATAAACTGGCCCCAAAACTGGCTATAAGCAAAATCTCTGCAGTACTGTGACATGTTCAAAATGGCCCTAATGCCCAAGCTGGAAGGTTGTGGGTTTATGGGAATGAGGGGAAGGAACACCTGGCCTGCCCAGGGCTGAAAACCGCTTCAAGGCATTCTTAAGCCACAAACAATAGCATGAGTGATTTATGCCTTAAGGGCATGTTCCTACTGCAGTTAACTAAGCCAACCTATTCCTTTAATTCAGCCCATCCCTTCGTTTCCCATAAGGGACACTTTTAGTTAATTTAATATGTATAGAAACAATGCTAATGACTGGTTTGTTGTTAATAATGTGGAGAAATCTCTGTTCAGGGCTCTCAGCTCTAAAGACTGTGAGACCCCTGATTCCCCACTTCGTACCTCTATATTTCTGTGTGTGTGTCTAATTCCTCTAGCACCACTGGGTTAGGGTCTCCCTGACCGAGCTGGTCTTGGCACCATCTTCCCTAGGATACTAAACCAGAAGGCCTTCCAGCTGGGCTGCCTGCTGACACTCGTGCCTGCTGTCCATCACCCACAAAACAGACAGAGTGAGCCTTTCAAATGGGAATTAGAGCACATCCTCACCACCACATCCCACAGATACTCCAGCCTCTTCCCTTTTTAGCACAATGAAACCTCAGTCCCTATTTCCTATGAGCCCCTCATCACAGGGCCCCTCTGGCAACTCAGGCCTCTTTCCACCACTCTCAGGCCAGCTTACTCATCTCCACTCACACCAGCCTTTTATCACTGCTTTGTCCTGTCTCTGCCACCTGCCCCTGCTGTGATTCCCCACATATACCTGCTCCCCAGGGATTCACGCGGCTCACTCCTCACACCATTCAGGTCTCTGCTCAAATTTTCGGGAACAGTTTGCTCAAGAAATACATCTCCTGCCATCCTCACTACCACCAGTCTTCTACCCCAGGTATATTTTCTCTATAGCAATTATCGCTGATGTTAAAATGATTTTTAAACTTGTTGTCTGTATCACTGAAACATGTTCTTTGAGGTAGAGACTTTATCTAGTCACCACTTGCATGCCCAGCATCTAGAACATCCCAGTAGAGAGGAAGGGCTTGACAAATACAGGCTGAATGAATGGATGAATATAGCTGGTACACTGCTTTTGAGAAGTAATCTTATAACATGTATGAGGAGCCTTAAAATGTTCATCCCCTTTGACCAAATAATTTATATTTGAGAAATCTATGATTCTAGAATAAAATCCAAAATACAGAAAAATCTTTATGTATTGAAAAGTATCTTTGCATTTATGGCATTAAAATACGCACCAATTCTTCAAAAAAAGAAAAATCTTTAGGTATAAGGATATTAGTCAGACATTATTTACAATAAGAAAGAAAAAAATGCAAAAGAAGAGTGGCTAGTTCCTTTTTTTGGAAATAATATATGGCCAGTAAAAGTGGCATTTAAGTAAAGTTTGTAATAACATACAAGGTTGTTTATTGATAATAATAAAGATTTGAAAAGCAAGATACAAAATAACTCATAAAGTGTGACTACACTAGGTAGTCCTGCATAGACACCCACATGCACAGAAACCAGAGGTGGAAACTCAGGGACGGCTGCAAAGCACAGCTCCAGGGCCCCTTCCCACTGACGTCTCTGAGGCTCTGCCAGGCAAAGGCTCATCTTGATCCTTCCAGTGGGGACACAGGTGTTTTCCACCTTTCTGTTTCTCTACACTTTTTTATATTTCCTGTAACTGAGTAGGTTCTACTTTCTAAAAGGATAAAATACCAATTAAGAAGTTTTACAATGTTTGAAGTACAATTTTAATGAAAAAGTCTAAATGTCCTTTCCCAACTCACTTTCTTTTTTGACATAGGGTCTTGCTCTGTCACCCAGGGTGGAGTGCAGTGATCGATCATAGTTCACTACTGCCTTGAACTCCCAGGCTCAAGTGATTCTGCTGCCTCAGCCTCCTGAGTAGCAGGGACTACAGGAATGCACCACCATGCCTATCTAATTTTTAAAAAAATTTTTATACAGAAGACATCTCACTATGGTTCTCAGGCTAGTTTTGAACACCAGGACTCAAGTAATTCTCCCTCCTTGGCCTCCCCAATGTTATGGCATAACAGGCGTAAGTCACTGAGGCCTGTCCTAACTCAGTTTGAAGCAAAGTCCTCTCTAGACTTCACAGGGCAGAAATTCCAGTCGATGAAGTCTTCAGAAAGAAGAAATGAACTTCTCCACAATGCCTAACCTATCCCCGGGTTATTGTAGGTGTTTGGCTGAGTGATAAAGGCAACACTGAGAAAATGATCATTTTATATTACTAATTGTCATTTAATTTTAATTCCTCTACACCTGAGAGAGTGGGATGGATTCTTTCATTTTTATGATTTTAGCATCAGAGTCCCTGCAATCCTGAATACTTGACATGGATTCTCCAAAAACGTAGGTCTTAAGACTTAAAGGGCACTCGGTCTTCTGTGAATCGTGAATCCCCCCCGTGCCTGCACTTCACCCACAGAGGCTCCACAACAACGAGAAGAGCACCCAGGGCCAGAACCCCGGCGAGTTCATACTGAGGGCCCATCCACACCAGGGCACACAGAGGAGGGGTGAAGGTGAGAGCCTAGCCCCTGCCCTGGACTGTGGGTGATAGGTGGGTGGGACAGTCAGCTTCTGAGTATTCCTGGAGCTATTGCCATTTTTCTCCTGAAGACCCCACCGCTGCACACACCAAATCTCTGCATTCCTTGTGGAGCAGGCTTCTCTTTTTAAATGTAAACACCCACTAATCTTAAAACCAGCCATTGTCACGCCCAGTGACACCCCAATAGAATAAGCTCCTAACTCCCACTGAAATTACCCTCAGAGTTGCAGCTAACCATTTGTTTTTGTTTTCTGTTACCCAGACTGAAGTACAGTGGTAAGATCATGGCTTACTGCAGCCTTGAACTCCCCAACTCAAGTGATCCTCCCTCCTCAGCCTCCTGAGTAGCTGGGACTACAGGCATGTCCCACCACCCTCAGCTAATGTTTTCTGGTTTTTGTAGACACAGTGTTTTGTCATGTTGCTCAAGCTGGCCTCTAATTCCTAGGCTCAAGAGATTTGCCTGCCCCGGTCTCCTAAAGTGCTAGGATTGGCATGAGCCACCACACCAGGCCTGCAGTTGACTTTTGGGAGCTAAGGCAGGAAGTTGTTGTGGGGTTTGCACCTGGCCGACCTGAAAGGTGGACCTGAAAAGCAATGTGTGACTATGCAGGTCCTTAGCGGGGTGGGGGGACGCAGGTGGCATAGATGTCTCTGATGAGAGGAAAACAAGACATATAGGAAAGGATCCAGTAGTGAACTTCAGTGGACCCTGTGCTTGCGCAGCACTGGGATTGGAAAATCTTCTTCCAGTCACTTTTGGCTCATGGTTTTTCATTCCACCTTCTCTGCCAGGTCATTGTAGGCAATCCCTTCATTTGGTAAACATTTATCAAACACCTACTGTGTGCCAGACATTGTGTTAGAGGAGCTGGAGCTGAGGTAAGAGGAACCAAACCCTCCTTGCCTTCAAGGTTGAGCCAGTCTTGCTCAGGCAGAGATCAGTAAAGAAATTACAACACAAATGGCTGCTGGGACATGCACACTTGCTTTGCGGATGCACATGTAGGTCATTTTCTCTGACCTAGGAATCACAGAGGCTTTATAAAATAGACAACATTTGAGCTGTGTTTTGAGGTATAAATAGGAGCCAACAGGCATCCAGGACAGGAGAGCATTGCTCAGAATCCAGGACATGAATTTTTCTCCCCTAGGCCAGGCCAGGACTCAGACTAAGCTGACTGAGGAGCCAGGTGCTTCCTGGCAAGGAAGTGTGTCCCACATCTGACTATCCAGAAGTCACAGCTGCTCAATATTGAGTCTTGAGACAGAGAGAGAGAGGCCTGATTTGAAATGCAGAATTCTTCAGGAATAAGGGGAGGTGAAAATGCAGTTTCTGATTTAGTAGGTCCAGGGCAGGACCTGAAAATCACATTTCTAAGAAGTTCCCAGGTGATTGCAATGCTACTTGTTCCAGGACCACGCTTTGAGAACCACCACCTGAAGGCAATTTGGTTTGATTTCTAATATCAGAAGAAGGCTGGGAGGCAGAGATAGAGGATAAACAAGACCATACCTGGTCAATCCTAGAGAGCTTCCCACCCCAAAGTTGCAGTGTTTGATTTCTTTGGGGATGGCAGACACTCAGGAGAAAACCAAACATGGGGTCGCAGGGCAATCCAGAGGCTCAGCTTCACAAAGCACCTGGGGCTCCTGCCACTCCACAACTGGCCCCCACACCCTCAATCCTTCCTTCCCCTCACAACCTTCAAGCCTTGCCCTAATGCCCTGGACTGTTTGGGCCTGGCATGTGACCCTAGGAGCTGTGAGTGTACCTTGTGATCCAAATACAGGGTGACTTAGTACGACAAGTACTTCAAATGCACTAATAGTGAGAACCTTGAAAATTTGGCAAATATGTTTTCCAGTAGAATTACCACAGTGTTCTCTTGTCTAAATATCACATACTTGAGCCAATATGGACAGTAGAGGGCGTTCTGAGCCTGCTGAAGCCACCATTTTCACATTGGACCCCCTAGAATCCTGTGTAGACTGGGCTTTCCCATTTATACCAAGATTTGGCCAAAATTTCCTTCACCAAACCAATTGCATTTGTTCATTGACAATGCTCTCGTTTTGCTTCCTTTAACGGATGAAAGACAGATATATAAAGAAAGATAATGCAATTAAAAATAAACAACATACTGAATTAAAATGGTAGCAAACATCCTTGTTTAAGGAATGATGTAATTTTTAGACTTTTTAAAAATCTTATGGAAGCTAAAATAATTATTTCTATCAGGGTTTTTAGAAGTTTTTCATTTTGAGGTATTTAGTTTTGTTTGTTTTCCCTTTTTTGGAATTATCTTTTATTTAATGTTTTGACTTGTCTCAAAATTCAAAAGTTTAAAATCTCTCTTTTACCCTGTCCCATCCCTAGCAGGCAGCCACTGATGTCAGTCTCTTGCTTATTCTTTCAAAGACATTTTATGCATATGCAAGCACATGTAAATGTATATGTATATATTCTTTCTTCCTTTTCACACAAATTTTAGCCAACTACATATGCTTTTCTGCACCTTGCTGCTTTCTCTTAACCTTGTATCATGGAGACCATCCATGAAGAAGTATGAAGAGCTTTGCTACATCTTTCTTTTTTGGTTCAAAATTTTCATGGTACTCCATTGCATGAATATGCAATATATTTTTTAGAAAATAGAGATTACTCCTTTTGAAAGCAGTGCTTTAAAACCACCCCCCATCTGATACGCATTTGGATTATTTCTTTCAGATAACAATTTGGAATCGTGTTGCATCTTATAGGATGGGTGCAGGGACCCCACTCCTACCTACATGAATATCCTAGGGGAACCCACGTATCCCTGGGACTGGAGGGCAATGTCCCAGGATGTTCAATGCAGCAAAGTCTGTATAATTGAGACAACCTGAAGGTCAATGAAGAGGGAAAGAGATACATAGTAGCATATTCTTCCCATGGAATACTATCCAACAATGAAAACAAATGAACTATTTGTATGAACATGGATTCATCTCACAGAACCATGGGAACTGAAAAAGCAAGAAAATGATAAAATCAGCAAGAGACAATTTATAAAACGTCTAAAAGCAAGGCCAGATGTAATGGCTCATATCTGTAATGCTAGCACTTTCAGAGGCTGAGGTGGGCAGATCGCTTGAGCCCAGGATTTGGAGACTGGCTTGAACAATATGGTGAGATGAAACCCTGTCTCGACAAAAATTACAAAAATTAGCCAGACATGGCGGCATGCATCTATAGTCCCAGCTACTTGGGAGGCTGAAGTGGGAGGATTGCTTGAGACTGGGAGGTCGAGACTGTAGTGAGCTGTATTTGTGCCACTGCACTGCAGTCTAGGTAACAGAGCAAGTCTCTGCCAAAAAAAAAAAAAAAAAAAAAATTAAAAGCGTATCAAACTAAGAGATTGTCTAAACTTTAGTGAAAATATAAAGGCATATACCAAATTCAAAAAACACATCCACCAGCAGTTCTTGATTTGTTCAGTACAGCCTTGGCTGAAATAAATGCATATCAGAACTGTGGAAAATCAGGCTATCTACACATATTTCTACTATGTTCCGTGTACATGATATGCAGCCAATAATATTAAAATGTCAGAAATTGACAAACCTGGGTGGTGGCTTTACAAAGATTTCTTATAGTTCTCTATTCTTTCTCCCAGCTAGAACTACTTCATCATAAAATTTGTGAAATGAATCCATAGGAATTGAGCAAAATAAAAAAGGAGTTATTGAGTGTGAGGAAAACTGTGGAAAGGTAAAGACAGATGCAGAAATGACGATACTGAGCAAGTCAGTGACCTTCACAGTAATAGATTTCCTGGAGGAGTGTGAGCTGGAGCCAGAATGAAGTGGATAGAATATAAAGAGGGATGAAGGAGTGGGGACTTCAGGGGGCAAATATGGGGTTGAGTGGGCCAGACTGGGAAGTGTGGATGGATTCTGAACATTCCGCTTTAGGTCTAGCACTTAGAGAAAGAGAAATCATGTTTATTTAGCTCCTTCCACAATCTTTAGAGAAATCTTCTGAAACATTACAAAAAACGTATACAAATGTCCAACAGTCATCAGGGAAAAATGCAAAGTAAAACCACAGTGAGAAACCACTAAGTGCTTATTAGAATGGCTGAAATTTCAATGATTAATAAATATAAATGTTGGCAAGGATGTGAAACAGTCTCATCCATTGCCTATAAGAATATGAAACAGCCACTCTGAAAATCAGTTTTCTATCATCTGATAAAGTTAAACAAGCTAGTACTCTATGGCTAGCATTTCCACTCCTAGGTATTTACTCAAGAGAAATAAAGATTATGTCCAAGAATCCCTGTACAAGTATTTCCATAGTTCCTTTATTTGTAACAATAAAAAAACAATAGCCCCACAATGTACAAAAAATTGTGATTCAATCATACAATGGAATACTACCAGCAATAAAAATGAATGAACTACTGATACATGCAATAACCTGGGTGGACCACATAGATATTACACCAAGTGCAAAAGCCAGATACAAGGGAGGCCATATGGGATGAGTGGATATGTATGAAGTTTTAAAACAGGAAGAGCTACTCTATCATGATAGTCATCAGATCAATGGCTGCCTGGGCAAAGGGAGGCTAGGTTGAATGCAGAATAAAAAGAATTTTGTGTATCTTGATAGTGGCATGGGTGATATGACTGTATTTGTCAAAATTCATTGATGAATTTGATACAGATCTGATCATTTCAGTATATATGTAAATTTTACAAATTTAAAGTGCCAATAATAAAAAATTTAATGTTAGTGTCAAAACTAGTAATTAAAAATATTAGCAATCAAATCCAACAACACACCAAAAAAATACACCATGATGAAATGAGTTTTATACCATGGATGCAAGGATGATTTGGCATAAGTAAATCAATAAATGTGATATACAACATCAACAGAATAAAGGACAAAAACCAAATGATCATCTCAATAGATGCCGAAAAAGCATATGATAAAACTCAACATTGCTTCTTAATAAAAACTGTCAAGAAACTAGGCATAGAAGAAACATACTTCAACATAATAAAGGCCATATATGACAAACCCACAGCTAACATTATACTGAATGAGGACAAGCTAATAGCCTCTCCTCTAGGATCTGGAACAAGGTGATTCCCATTTTCACCATTTTCATTCAACACAATACTACAATTCCTAGCCGCACCAATCAGGTAAGAGGAGGAAATAAAGGACATCGGAAAAGAGAGTCAAGTTAGCCTTGTTCAGTATATGACATGATCTTTACTTGGAAAAACCTAATGATGTCACCAACTAGATTGTTAGAACTAGTAAACGTTAATTTATTAGTTCAAAATTAGTTCAAAATTCAGTGAAATTGCAGGATACAAAATCCACATGAAAAATTTCATGGAACTTATATATACCAACCGCGTAGAATCTGAAAAAGAAATCAAGAAAGCAACACCATTTATAGTAACTACCAAGAAGATAAAATACCTAAGAACCAATTAAACTAAGGAAGTAAGATGAACACAATAAAACACTAACGAAAGAAATTGAAGAGTTCACAAAAATTGAAAGAGCAGGCATGGTGACTCATGCCTGTAATCCCACCACTTTGGGAGACTACGCGGGAGAATTGTTTTAGGTCAGGAGTACAAGAACATCCTGGGAATCATAGTGAGATCCTATCCCTAAGGAAAAAACAAAAGAAAAAGAAAAGAAAGAAATATATTTCATGCACATGGAATAGAATAATTAATATTGTTAAAATATCATACTACTCTATGCAATTTACAGATTCAGTGCAGTCCCTGTCAAATACCAATATTATTCTTCACAGAAGTAGAAAAAACAATTATAAGATATGTATGAAACGATAAAATATCCCAAATAGCCAAAGTAATGATGAGCAAACTAACAAAGCTAGAGGCATCACACTACCTAAATTCAAAATACAAAGCTATAGTAACCAAATACAAAGCTATAGTGACCAAATCAGTATGGTACTGGCATAAAAACATACATATAGATGAATGGAACACAAAAGGTTACTCAGACACAAATCCACAAATGATAGCCAACTTAATTTTGAAAAAGGAACCGAGAATATCAACATGGTACTGGCATAAAACCAGACCCACAGACTAATGGAACAGAAAAGATTACTCAGACATAAATCCACAAATTGATCGCCAACTCATTTTTGAAAAAGGAACCGAGAATATACAATGGCAAAAGAACAGTCTCTTAAATCAATGGATCTGGGAAAATGCTACCAGATGCAGAAGAATGCCGCTAGACCCCTGTCTTTTACCATACACAAAAATCAACTCAAAATGGATTAAAGATTTAAATGTAAGTCCTCAAACTATAAAACTACTAGAGGAATGCATACAGGAAACACTCCAGACCTGGGTCTGGTAAAGACTTTATACAAGACCTCAGAAGCACAGACAACAAAAATAAAAATAGACAAATAGGACTATATTTAACTAAATAGCTTCAGCACACCAAATGAAACAATCAACAGAATGAAGAGGTAATCTGTTGAGTAGAGAAAATATTTGCTATGTATTCATCCAACAAGGAACTAACATCTAAAATATACAAGGAACTCAAAAACTCAGCAGTAAAAACACAAATAATCAAACAACAAAAAGTGATGGACAAAGGGTCTGAATTTCTCAAAAGGAGACATACAAATGGCTAACAGCTGTATAAAGAAGGCATAACATTATTAAGTATCAGGAAAATAAAAATCAAAACTACAATGAAATGTCATCTTATCCTAGTTAGAATGGCTATTAATAAAAAATAATCGATGCTGGTGAGCATGTGCAGAAAGGGGAACTGTTGTACACTTTTGGCAGGAAAGTAAGTACAGCACTTATGGAAAACAGTATAGTGATTTCTCAAAAAACTAAAAATGGAACTACTATCTGATCAAAAAATTCCATTCCCGGGTATTTATCCAAAGGAAAAGAAATCAATATATCAAAAGAGTACCTGCACCCCCATGTTTATTGAAGAATTATTCACAGTAGCAAAGATATGAAATCAATGGGTGAATTCATGAGTGGGTGAATGGCTAAAGAAACTGTGGTTCTGGGCGCGATGTATCACGCCTGTAATCTCAGCACTTTGATAGGCCGAGGCAGGCGGATCACGAGGTCAGGAGATCGAGACCATCCTGGCTAACACGGTGAAACCCCGTCTCTACTAAAAATACAAAAAATTAGCCGGGCGTGGTGGCGGGCGCCTGTAGTCCCAGCTACTCGGAAGGCTGAGGCAGGAGAATGTTGTGAACCCGGGAAGCGGAGCTTGCCCTGAGCCGAGACTGCGCCACTACACTTCAGCCTGGGCAACACAGTGAGACTCCATCTCCAAAAAAAACCCAAAAAACAAAACAACAACAACAACAAAAAAAAAACCCAAAGAAACTGTGATATATTTACACAATAGAATGCAATTCAGCCATAAAAAGTAATGAAATCCTGTCATTTGCAGCTACACGGATGGAACCGCAGCGCATTGTTAGGCAAAATAAACCAAACGAGAAAAGACAAATATCACATATTGTCATTCATATGTGCGAGCTAAAAAGATTAACCTCATGGAGGCAGAGAGTAGAATGACAGTTACCAGAGGCTGGGAAGAATGTAGGGGTGGGAAGATACAGAGAGGTGGGTTAGTGGGTACAAATGTACAGTTATATTAGAAAGATCAGTTCTAATGTTCAATAGCACAGTAGGCCGACTACAGTTAACTACAGTTACCAAAAATGTGTATTTAAAAATAACGAGAAGAGTGGATTTTAAATGGTCCCAACACAAAGAAGTGACAAATTCTTGAGGTGATGGATACTCTAAATATCCTATCTTATTACACATTCTTTGCATGTATCACAATATCACATCTATCCCATAAATATGTACAAATATTATGTATTTATTTAAAAAATATTTTAAAATAAACTCAATACAGTATGGGGCATTTTATTTAATTTATTTTGTATTTTCTATTTATAAACACTTATGTCACCTTATTTAACTTACTTGCTTTTAATAATTATGTTTGACTTGTTTGTGAAAATTTCAGAGACATTAAACAAAGCTACTAATCATCTTATTTTCCTTGTAGATAAACCAGGCAAGCATTTTAAGAGTCACAGAAGTAAAGAATATAGAAGTTAAAATACATGTACCCTACAACTTGAAGTTTAATAATAATAAATAAATTAAAAAAAAAAAAAAAAAGAAGTTAAAATATAGTTGTTTCCAATGTTTTCTTTTTTTCTTTTTATTGCAGTGGTTGCCACATGTCAAACAATTTATTTTTATTGTGTCTTTTGTTGTTAGGTTGAATTTATAATTTTATAATCTTAAACATCTAATAAAGATAATACAAGTCTACTTGACTAGTAAATCCAGGTGGAATAAGTTGTATGTCTACATTATAGTTAATGTTGACAACTCTCAAGACATGCCTCATTTAATTATTATTATTACTATTATTTTTATTTCCATAGGTTATTGGGGAACAAGTTGTGTTTGGTTACATGAGTAAGCTCTTTAGTAGTGATTTGTGAGTTTGGTGCACCCATCACCCGAGCAGTACACACTACATCCAATTTGCAGTTTTATCCCTCACCCCTTCCTACCCTTCACCCCTGAATCTGCAAAGTCCATTGCGTTATTCTTGTGCCTTTACATCCTCATAGCTTAGCTCCCACTTATAAGTGAGAACATATCAAAATGTACAAAAACTATGAGCATGATAAAAATGTGACAAATATTCCCTTTTTATTAAGATCAGCTTTTATGTTCTGTGAGTTTAAGGAGAATGAAGACCATGCAGCACCAGAAGGGGTTGCTCTCCTGAGAATGTTCTTCCCGCTTAAAAGGCAGAAACAGCATCACTGGAGGAAGCAGGACTTTGGAGAACTACACACCACCACATCTTGGTGTCTGGGATTACCCAGACTTAGGGAGGGTTCACTTTCTGGGAAAAACTAAACTTTGGTTCTCTTTCCTTTTTTGTTCCTATTGCAAGACCAAAATTTCAGAAAACCAAGAGAAAGCATTAAGTCAAAGGGATATACTCTGTTTTATTTTTCAGAATATCCAATGCCAAGGATGATCCAGACTGTTACGAGATGAACTGTGTTCCTCTACCACCAAAATCCATATGTTGAAGTCCTATGTTGAGAAGGCAGAAGGAGAAGTGGCCATCTACAAGCCAAGGAGAGAGGCCTCAGAAGAAATCAACCCTGCAGCACCTTGACCTTGCACCTGTAGCCTCCAGAATTGTGAGACAATAAACATTTATTATTTAAGTCACCCAGCCTGTGGTACTTTATTATGGCAGCCCTAGCAAATTAAAACAGAAATATTACCTTTTCTACCCTGTCCTATGTATGAACATGAGATTTTTTTAAGAGTATGCATTACCTGGGATTCCAAAGGATAGAGTGAGTCAATTGAAAATGGATGATATAGGGTCATTTTCAAGCTTCTGAGGGTCCCCTGGCCACCACAGATAAATGAAGATGTTCCCATTCTCTTTCGGTTTCACACAAAGCAAAAGTTGTAGACCTAAACTGACATAGAATCACAAACTGTATTTAATTTATTTGAAATATTGAGGGAGCTAGTTTTGCCCAAAGTTTACAGAAAGATGATGAACAATCATAATTAGTAAACTAAAGAGGCTTTTTGGCAGGGGATCACAGGTACTATATGTTTTTCTCCTTCCTTTAAGGTACATTTTCCTAAAAAGTTTTGTCTAGGAGTAAATGTCATCACTTTGCTTTTTCCTCCTCATTGATCACTTGTTCCTCCCTGCATTTCAGTAAGGTTGCTAGAATGGAGGTTTTTGTCCATGATTCACAGATGTATCAAAGAGGCCTAGGAAGTAGAGAGCTTCTCCTGAGGTCACACAGCACCTGAGTGGAGGAGCAATGACAGGCACATGACTCTCCAGGTCCCTAGTCCAGTTTTCTGGGTTCTATGAGAATTGTAGCCTTTGGTTTCTGTTACATGTGGTTCTCTTTTGAGCCAGAGAAGGAGAGCGCACAGTGAGAAGAAAGTGCCAGAGCCCCAAGTCCTTGGCTTAGATTTACTGGGCTGGGGCATGGAGAGAGAGAGGCTGCCACTGATTCTCTTAACTCCAGCTTCTATTATCAGTCACTCAGCTGAAAGCAGGAAGGTTTATCTTCTGCACTTGGCCCATCAGAACCAAGATGACAGAAAGCCCCACTTTCTACCATGGAAAAGACAAGGGCCCTCCCACGCCTTGAATCATGACCCAGGTTTCTAACTAGGTATGCTTTTCTGCACATGTAACTCTTTCTCTTCTCATCAAGCCCCCGTTCTCACAGTGCAAACACAGGAGCTACAGAGCCTGATGCTCTGATGGAAGCTCTGAGTTGAGATATTATTTTATGCTTAGGTGCCTCTGAATCATTGCAGAGTTTTGCCTGACTCCACTCTGGTCCCATTTCGATCAAGGTCTATATGCTCTGGGACCTCTCCGGGTTCTTATCAGAAATAACAAAGAAAAGATCATATCCAGCTCCTGGGGTCCCTGATAGCAGTGAGAGGTAGCTCTTAATCGGGGAGAGCCTTGGGGTGACCAAGGACTCATAGACTTCATTACTGCTGGACCACATGGCTCCAGCCTCCTGACCACAATGGGTCAGTGGTCCTAGATTCACCTCTGATATTTAAAGTCTTTTGTTCTTCAGCCTCCATAAATGCTCTTTGGTTGAGATGAAGGGAAAGGACACAGAGACGCCAAAGCTGTGACTGCCTGGAACTCTGTCCAAGGTACCTCCCAGTGTTCTCTTATTATGTTGGCCATGTCCCCATGAATTTAGTAAAATAGTAAAATGGCCAAATGGCCATGTTGTCCCTGAGGAAGTGAGGGGAGACCACTGGGCAGAGCTCCTTGGAAGGGTGGCTAGTGTCCTCTACACCCTTTATCTACATATGTTGGGGTTTTTCTAGCATGAAATGTCCCAGAGGCAGCCAAACCTGAAGCTTGGCTCCTCCAAGGAATGAGTGTGAGTATCATAGCCCTGGCCAATGAGCACTGAATTCTAGAGAGACCAAGAGACCTTCTAAATATTGGGACACTTTAGTTCTGAATCACAGAGGTTGTCTTCTTGCCTGGGAGGCAGGTGTCACTGCATCTGGTCCACAGAAGCAGCCCCACAGCTCAAGGTGCTCTTCTGGATTTCTGCCTCTTCCTGGTTCCTGGCCTGGCAAATCTTCACTGCTTTGTTAGCCCATCTATAAATTCAAGCAGACTTTTCAAGTATGTATTTTCCTCCCACTTTTCCAGTGGTACTGAGTGGGAGAGGTGGTCCAAATGACCTAATCAGCAATTGTTGGAAACCAAAGTACAGTGTACAATTCTAAATGTTAATGTCATATGCCAAGAGAGAAAATGCATAGATACCAGTAGTAGCCATTTAAGCACTGTAATAATATCTATATTTATTTCATGAGTATAATATATACACATATATAAATCATAACAGAAAATAATCTCTATGTGTAATATATAACTATGGCTCTGGTAGACAAATCTGGGAGCATAGTATGAAGACACTTCTCATCATCTTCACTCGTGAGCCAGATAGTGTGAAATGAGAAGCAGAGATTTGAAATGTGTTGCAAAACTCCCCAGGACCCAATCAAAGCAATCTCCTCACAAATGATGTTGGACTTATAATGTGTGGGATGTGCCTTTATTAAAATAGAGTTAATCCTAAGTATGTGGTCTTTCAAACACGAACTGTACTGTAACTGGCTCACTAGCTGTCGATCCACCAACCATTGTTCCATTTAATAAAAGGAAGATCCTACCACGGGCCAGCATTTCCCAGTGGAGGTCTCTTGCTGACATAATCTTCCAACAGAGAATTTCCCTGGGAACCCAGAGGGAAGAGAAGAGGCTCAGGAAAAAAGGACTAAATAAATAGCAACAGTGATAATATCATACACTGTCATGGTGCTGTGTGTTAGTCTGTGTCCTCAGCACTTTAAAAACATGAATTCATTTAATTCTCACAACATCTGTATGGGGTGCTTTCCGTTTTCAGGTGATGTAATAGGAATGAAGGTCGCCACGGTGGAGCTGGGTTTGCATGCAGACAATTCTGACCCGGGGCCATGCTCACATCTCTGCATTATCCAGAATGTGAGGGTGGGTGGAGAGTCCAGCTCAGGGAGACAGATTGGAGAGACAGAAGAATAAGAAGAGAGGGCAGAGTGGATCACTCTGATGGTTCTGGGGCTCCCCTTCCAGGAGAGAAGAAGACAAAAATTATGTCACCATCAAGGAAAATATCCAAAGTCTCTGGCTTAAACCTGAGCATCTCCAGCTCTGGGACAGGTGGCTGGGCAGGGAAACAAACTGAACCAAAGGCCCAGCTCTGAAGAGTTCCCTCTCCCGAGAATTCTGCAGGAGTTTCCCTGACCTCATGGCCACCTCTCATCTTTTCCTCTTGTTTTCCTCCCAGGACGGATATGCAATACATTTTTTAAAAAATAGAAATTACTCCTTTTGAAAGCAGTGCTTTTTAACCACCCTCCATCTGATAGGCATTTGGATTATTTCTTTCAGATAACAATTTGGCATCGTGTTGCATCTTGTAGGAAGGGTGCAGGGACCCCACTCCTACCTACATGCATATCCTAGGGGAACTCACATATCCCTGGGACCGGAAAGCAATGTCCCGGGATGTTCAATGCAGCAAGGTCTGTATAACTGAGACAACCTGAAGGTCAATGAAGAGGGAAGAGATACATAGTAGCATATTCTTCCCATGGAATACTATCCAACAATGAAAACAAATGAACTATTTGTATGAACATGGATTCATCTCACAGAACCATGGCAACTGAAAAAGCAAGCAAATGATAAAATCAGCAAGAGACAATTTATAAAACATCTAAAAGCAAGGCCAGATGTAATGTGTCACGTCTGTAATGCTAGCACTTTCAGAGGCTGAGGTGGGCAGATCGCTTGAGCCCAGGATTTGGAGACCGGCTTGAACAGTATGGCGAGATGAAACCCTGTCTCGACAAAAATTACAAAAATTAGCCAGACATGGCGGCATGCATCTATAGTCCCAGCTACTTGGGAGGCTGAAGTGGGAGGATTGCTTGAGCCTGGGAGGTCGAGACTGTAGTGAGCTGTATTTGTGCCACTGCACTGCAGCCTAGGTAACAGAGCAAGTCCCTGTCTCAAAAAAAAAAAAAAAAAAAAAATTAAAAGAGTGTCAAACTAACAGATTGTCTAAACCTTAGTGAAAATATACAGGCATACACCAAATTCAAAACACACATCCACCAGCAGTTCTTGCTTTGTTCAGCACAGTCTTGGCTAAAACAAATGCATATCAGAACTGTGGAAAATCAGGCTTATCTACACATATTTCTACTATGTTCCATGTATATGACATGCAGCCAATAATATTAAAATGTCAGAAATTGACAAACCTGGGTGGTGGCTTTACAAAGATTTCTTATAATTCTCTATTCTTTCTTCCAGCTAGAACTACTTCAAATTAATATTTGTGAAGTGAATCCATAGGAACTGAGCAAAATAAGAAAATAATTATTGAGTGTGAGGAAAGCTATGGAGAGGTACAGACAGATGGAGAGATGATAATACTGAGCATGTCAGTGACCTTCACAGTAACAGATTTCCTGGAGGAGTGTGAGCTGGAGCCAGAATGAAGTGGATAGAATATAAAGAGGGATGAAGGAGTAGAGACCTCAGGGTGCAAATATGGGGTTGAGTAGGCGAGACTGGGAAGTGTGGATGGATTCTGAACATTCCGCTTTAGGTATAACACTTAGAGAAAAAGAAATCACGTTTATTCAGCTCCTTCCACAATCTTTAGAGAAATGTTCTGAAACACTACAAAAGTAGAGATATGAATGGCCGGTAGTCTTCAGGGAAAAATGCAAAGTAAAACCACAATGAGAAACCACTGAGCACCCATTATAATGGCTAAAACTAAAATGAGTAACAGCTATAAATGTTGGCAAGGATGTGGAACAATCTGTACTCTTATCCATTGCCTGAAGGAATATAAAACAGCCACTTTGAAAATCAGTTTTGTACCATCTAATAAAGTTAAACAAGCTAGTACTCTATGGCTAGCATTTTCCACTCTTAGGTATTTACTCAAGAGAAATGAAGATTATATCCAAAACCCCTGTATAAGAATGTTCATAGTTCCTTTATTTGTAACAGTAAAAAACCGGGAATACTCGCAATGTACAAAAATGGTTATTCAATCATACAATGGAATATTTATTGGCAATAAAAATGGATGAACTACTGATACCTGCAACAACATGGATAGATCACATAGATACTATACCAAGTGCAAAAAGTGAGATGCAAGGTAGGCCATACTGGATGAGTGGATATGTATGAAGTTTTAAAACTGGAAGAGCTACTCTATCATGATAGTCATCAGATGAATGGCTGCTGGGGAAAGTGGGGCTGAGGTGAAGCGAGAAAAAGGGGATTTTCTGTATCTTGACACTGCCATGGGTGATATAGCTGTATCTGTCAAAATTCATTGATGAATTTGATAGAGATCTGATTATTTTGGTATATGTAAATTTTACAAATTTAAGGTGCTAATAATAAAAAATTTAATGTTAGTGACAAAAATAGTAATCAAACATATTAGCAATCAAATCCAACAACACACCAAAAAATACCATGATGAAATGAGTTTTATACCATGGATGCAAGGATGATTTGGTGCAAGTAAATCAATAAATGTGATACACCACATCAACAGAATAAAGGACAAAAACCAAATGATCATCTCAATAGATGCTGAAAAAGCATATGATAAAACTCAACATTGCTTCTTAATAAAAACTGTCAAGAAACTAGGCATAGAAGAAACATACTTCAACATAATAAAGGCCATATATGACAAACCCACAGCTAACATTATGCTGAATGGGGACAAGCTAATAGCCTCTCCTCTAGGATCTGGAACAAGGTGATTCCCATTTTCACCATTTTCATTCAACACAATACTACAATTCCTAGCCGCACCAATCAGGTAAGAGGAGGAAATAAAGGACATCGGAAAAGAGGAAGTCAAGTTAGCCTTGTTCGTATATGACATGATCTTTTACTTGGAAAAACCTAATGATGTCACCAACTAAATTGTTAGAACTAGTAAACATTAATTTATTAGTTCAAAATTAGTTCAAAATTCAGTGAAATTGCAGGATACAAAATCCACATGAAAAATTTCATGGAACTTATATATACCAACCGTGTAGAATCTGAAAAAGAAATCAAGAAAATAACACCATTTATAGTAATTACCAAGAAGATAAAATACCTAAGAATCAATTAAACTAAGGAAGTAAGATGAACACAATAAAACACTAACGAAAGAAATTGAAGAGTTCACAAAAAAATTGAAAGAACCAGGCATGGTGACTCATGCCTGTAATCCCACCACTTTGGGAGACTGACGCAGGAGAATTGTTTTAGGTCAGGAGTACAAGAACATCCTGGGAATCATAGTGAGATCCTATCCCTAAGGAAAAAACAAAAGAAAAAGAAAAGAAAGAAATATATTTCATGCACATGGAATAGAATAATTAATATTGTTAAAATATCATACTACTCTATGCAATTTACAGATTCAGTGCAGTCCCTGTCAAATACCAATATTATTCTTCATAGAAGTAGGAAAAACAATTATAAGATATGTATGAAACGATAAAATATCCCAAATAGCCAAAGTAATGATGAGCAAACTAACAAAGCTAGAGGCATCACACTACCTAAATTCAAAATACAAAGCTATAGTAACCAAATACAAAGCTCTAGTGACCAAATCAGTATGGTACTGGCATAAAAACATACATATAGATGAATGGAACACAAAAGGTTACTCAGACATAAATCCACAAATTGATAGCCAAATTAATTCTGAAAAAGGAAACGAGAATATCAACATGGTACTGGCATAAAACCAGATCCACAGACTAATGGAACAGAAAAGATTACTCAGACATAAATCCACAAATTGATCGCCAACTCATTTTTGAAAAAGGAACCGAGAATATACAATGGCAAAAGAACAGTCTCTTAAATCAATGGATCTGGGAAAATGCTACCAGATGCAGAAGAATGCCGCTAGACCCCTGTCTCTCACCATATACAAAAATCAACTCAAAATTGATTAAAGACTTAAATGTAAGACCCACAACTATAAAACTACTAGAAGAATGCTTACAGGAAACACTCCAGACCTGGGTCTAGGCAGACTTTATGGCTAAGACCTCAGAAGCACAGGCAACAAAAATAAAAATAGACAAGTGGGACTATATTAAGCTAAATAGTTTCAGCACACCAAATGAAACAATCAACAGAATGAAGAGGCAATCTGTTGAATAGAGAAAATATTTGCTATGTATTCATCCAACAAGGAACTAACATCTAAAATATACAAGGAACTCAAAAACTCAGCGGTAAAAACACAAATAATCAAACAACAAAAAGTGATGGACAAAGGGTCTGAATTTCTCAAAAGGAGACATACAAATGGCTAACAGCTGTATAAAGAAGGCATAACATTATTAAGTATCAGGAAAACAAAAATCAAAACTGCAATGAAATGTCATCTTATCCTAGTTAGAATGGCTATTAATAAAAAATAATCGATGCTGGTGAGCATGTGCAGAAAGGGGAACTGTTGTACACTTTTGGCAGGAAAGTAAGTACAGCACTTATGGAAAACAGTATAGTGATTTCTCAAAAAACTAAAAATGGAACTACTATCTGATCAAAAAATTCCATTCCCGGGTATTTATCCAAAGGAAAAGAAATCAATATATCAAAAGAGTACCTGCACCCCTATGTTTATTGAAGAATTATTCACAGTAGCAAAGATATGAAATCAATGGGTGAATTCATGAGTGGGTGAATGGCTAAAGAAACTGTGGTTCTGGGCGCGATGGCTCACGCTTGTAATCCCAGCACTTTGGGAGGCCGAGGCGGGCAGATCACGAGGCCGTCCCACGCCACCCTCTCCTGGTTCCCGTCCCTCTATCCCCTCCTTAGTTCCCCCCACACAGTAAGAATCTCCCAAGTGAGCGGCTCAGGGACCAGGTGGGACGTGGGTGGCAGCCTAGGAGCCTGGGTCCCTGCGGGGAGGCGGAGCAAGCGGGTCCCGGAGACAGCGGGTGGGTGAGGACCCGAGGGAGCAGAGAGGGGTTCCAGGCTCCCGGCGCCACTCCTGCCCGCAATGTGTGGGTTCTGATGGCCCAGGCCGGCACTCCCGGGTACTTGGAGATCGCCGGGCTTAGCCTCCACCACGCACGCCCTGGGATCCTCAGCTGTGCCTTCATGGGCGACACCGCGGTTTTCAAGGCTTCCACAGCAGCGCGGTAGAGTGTGAAGCAGCGGGAGCAAGGTGGAGAAGATGGCACAGGACTGTGGGCGCCCTGAGGAAATTTCTCGAAGACTGCAGGGAATGTGTAACTGAGGGCCCTGACGTTCCTGGGCCGGCACCACCACCAGGGTCAGCTGGTGAGTGACATCAGGCTCCGGGCACAGGTGTCCCCCCGCACCCCACACTGACGGGCCCGCGTCTCCCAGTAACTCTGATGGGTCACTGCACTAGGTGTCTGCTCAGACACCTGGAGCATGGCAAGGAAACGATGCAGTGGGCAGGTACTGGGGTCCTTGGTGCCGCAAGCCAGGACTTCCTGGAGCTGGAATTACCTTCCCTGGAGACGTTCCTATAGGAGTGAAGAGGCCCGAACCCTTGCCCTTCCTGCTCCTCCTCCTCCTCAGCATTTCTGCTGCGGGATTGGGGATTCTGCCCTGGTTCCTGTGGTTGTCCTGAGGGTTGGTGCGGAGTAGGGACAGACAGAAGGAGTGCAGGGAGGTAAATAGGAAAAGACAGCAGTTATCCTTGTCAACAGTGATGTACTTGGGTCCACCTTCACGGGGGATCTTTTTCTTCCCTGGTCTTCTGTGCCCCACAGTTAGAGATAACCTTTAATACAACCAGAAGATAAAATACCAGGAAACAAAATCAGCAGAGACACAGTAGATGAAAGCACCACAAAGGACTGCTAGGTTCTAATAACAGAATGTAACAGATAGTAAGTATCAGAAGGTTGTAAAATCTGAGTGCAAATTAGAAAAGAAACATAGAAATTTTTAAACTGAAAAATAGTATCATCAATGTTAGAAGCCTAATAGTGGCTTTGCAGACAGTGAGACACATTTGTAGAAAGAAAGCACTAGAGATTAGGTAAATTGCTTATCCTGAACCTACTTTTAAATTTGAAAATTTCTGCTGGACTTCTGGCAAGGAGACTGATATCTGGAATTCTCACTAAATTTTCGCCACTCACGAGAATCCTACTGTCTGTGGTTCAATATGTTTCAGCCTCTGACTCTTCTCAGAGCAGCCACCAGCACTTGTGACTCATCACTCAGGACATAATGAGAAGGTCACCTTGAGGTGCGGGACCCGGGGCTTCTACCCAGCAGAGATCACACTGACTTGGCCGGGGGATGGGAAGGACCAGACCCAGGACGCACAGCCTGGGGACCCCAGGTCTCAGGGGAATGGGACCTTCTAGAAGTGGGCAGCTGTGGTGGTGCCTTCTGGGGAGGAGTAGGGATCCTGTGCCCCATGCACAGCATGAGGGGCTGCCCAGGCCCCTTATACTGAAGTGAGTAAAGGGGTGGAAACCGCTTCACAGAACTGGCAAGCAGGAGCTGTTCTGGGCCCAGTGGCAGGGTCAGAGTTTTGACCTGAAGGTCAAAGCCCCTTTCATTCCCTTCTCAGAATCCCCTTCCCAGCTCATCTTAACCATCATGGGAACCATTGCTGGCTTAGCACTACTTCTTGCTCTGGTCCTTGGAGCTGTATGTATAAGAAGTTCTCAGGTATGGGAGGGACTAGAATGATGGCTTTGCCCCATCTCACGTCTAGGGATCCCACTGCCAGTGGGCGATTGGTCGAGTCACTTCCTGTTCCTGCTGGGGCTGGGGATGGTAAACCCAGTCAATCCACAAACCCTGAGAGGGAACCAGGCAGACAGGCAGACGGACAAGGAGGTCACTGCCTGTTAAGTGGCCAATGGCCCCAAAACAGAAGTGGTGAAGGGTGAGAGAGAAAAGGCTGCTGGGAACCAGAAGCTTGGGAGCCAGGAAGGCCGAGAAAGTGCAGGCTGACAGTAGAGGCCGGAGGCTGGAGACCCTGGCAGTCAGCTGTGCTGTTCGCCCTGAGCCCCAGAGTACAAGGGAGGGTCCTTTCCACAAGGGAGTTTCAGGCCTCCTGACCATTTCTGGGCTCTGTACTCCCCTGATCCTCCATGAGGATTGTAAACATCAAGGTAAGGTGTCCAGGACCCCAGGAATGTCTGAATTACCTTTACCAAAGAGATCACCCTTCCATTTTGTTTATTTATATAAGATATGAAATATTTAATCAAACAATAATACAGGATTAATTTGAAGGTACCAGGTGTTTTGTGGATAAATTCCGCCAGTTGTTTATATTGGAAGAAGAAACGGGTCTGGCCCCATTCACAGATGAGGACAGCAGGGTAACCATACTCCGGACCTCGAAACTGGGTGCCTCAACCTGAAGGAAAGACCTCCTGCAAACAGATGTCCAGGAAGGTGACTGCATGGTCCCATGCTGTCTCTTTCTCATCTCCTGCATCCTGGATTTACCTTCCTAATCTCAGCTAAGTAACAATGTTAACCAGGTATTCAAGACCCTCAGAGCCCCTCTCCACCATAGCACCTAACAGGGTCTTCTGTCCTCATAAGAACTTCAAGAGGTGTCTACTCTATAAAAACAAGCATGGAAGGGGCAGCAGAAGCAGTTTATCCCTAACCCTGGAATAGAGAGGATAGAGCCACAGTCCTGTGCCTCACCCATCCCATGGTCCTGCCTTAAATACAGTCTCCTCCTGCAGGCTCTGCTGGGTCTCTTTATTGTTATTCTCCAGGTGGTAACAGGGTCGCTGACACTGATGTGGTGCTCACAGTTTCCTGAAATATGATCCTTGGGGCCCAATGCCCACAGGAGTTGAGAGCAGGGAGCAGCTTTGGGCTCTAGGGGATCTTTGGATTTGAAGGTAGGGGATGGTGATGGGCTGCCCTAATACTCAGGGTGTCAAGGCTGAGCGTGGCTGAGCTGAACTGCTCATTACCATGTTCTCCACAGTTTGAGAGCTGCCTTGTGTAGACCAGCAAGACACAGAATATTCTCAGCTCCTCTTGTCTTTTGGAAGACCCTGAGTTCTCTTGCCCCAGCTGTGCAGCTGATGAGCTCTGTCTCCTCCCAAGCATAGCACGGGGAGGATGGCAGGAGTGAGGCCCATTCCCTTGATACCCCAGAACTCCTTCCACATAATCCCAATATACAAGCCCAGGGCCTCTCCCAGACCATCATTTCTTTTCTTTTTATTTTATTTTATTTTATTTTATTTTATTTTATTTTATTTTTGAGACAGAGTCTCGCTCTGTTGCCCAGGCTGGAGTGCAGTGTCCCGATCTCGGCTCACCACAAGCTCCGCCTCCTGGGTTCACTCCATTCTCCTGCCTCAGCCTCCCGAGTAGCTGGGACTACAGGGGCCTGCCACCACACCCGGCTAATTTTTTGTATTTTTATTTGAGACGGGGTTTCACCGTGTTTGCCAGGATGGTCTCGATATCCTGACCTTGTGATCCGCCTACCTCAGCCTCCCAAAGTGCTGGGATTACAGGCGTGAGCTACTGCACCAGGCCCCATCATTTCTGGGAATGAAAGGGTTACAATGTCTCCCTCCCAGATTTCCCTTGTCACTCACTCACCCCGAATAGACTTCTTACTCTATTAGTTATTGTTCTCATATCCTTTCTTTGAATCTGTGATAAGATATTACAAACTATTAAGAGCCTGAGGCTAGGCGTGGTGCCACCATGCCTGTAATCCCAGCACTTTGGGAAGAGACAGGGGATCACCTGTGGTCAGGAGTTCAAGACCAGCCTGGCTAACATGGTGACCCATCTCATACACAAATTAGCTGGGATTACAGGCGTGGCAGCTGCCTGCAATCAGCTACTCAGGGAAGGCAAGAGAATGCTTGAACCAGGAGTCACCACTAGTGAATGAAATCACACCATTGCACTCCAGCCTGGCAACAAGAGATAAACTGTCTCAAAAACAAAGAGAGAGAGAGAGCTATTCAGGAAACACAGAGGTTAGGTTCTCTTTTTGAATTCTGAGGATCTGCTGTGCTGGGGCAGGGGCAGGTGGGGAGAGAAGGACGGGTGGAGGGGCAGGTGCTGAGTGGTGTGCAGCCTCACTCTGTGCTCAGTAAGGCTCCTGCTGTGGTCATTTCCTACCCATTTGTCTGGATCCCTCCTTGTGCTGTGATTTGTGCCCGGTCTTTATTGGCAGATGCTGCTGCAGGTTGGAGGCCTCACACATCTCCAGGCTGAGCGTTTTTCCAAGTCTATGGAGGTCAAGGGCAGATACTGGCAACTTTCCCTCCTGCCCTCACCTCCACTTTATTAGGCATATTTTAATATGTTGATCTGCTCCTTCTTATAAGGGATGATATGAGCATTGTTTCGTAGGAGAGCTGCTTTCATTCCACTGTCTCTGACACAAAGATCCTGTGTCCTTTTTTGTTGTTGTCCCGTAAAGACAGAAAAGCCTCTGCACGTGGGGTTTCTCAGAAGCCAAAATTCCCACCTTTTTTTTTTTTTTTTTTTTTTTTTGAGACAGAGTCTCACTCTATCGCCAGGCTGGAATGCAGTGGCATGATCTCAGCTCACGATCTTAGCTCACTGCAACCTCCGCCTCCCAGGTTCAAGAGATTCTCCTGCCTCAGCCTCCCGAGTAGCTGGGACTACAGGCATGCGCCAACTTGCCCAGGTAATTTTTTGTATTTTTAGTAGAGACGGGGTTTCACCATGTTGGCCAGCATGGTCTCGATCTCTTGACCTTGTGATCCTCCCACCTCAGCCTCCCAAAGTGCTGGGATTACAGGTGTGAGTCACTGTGCCTGGCCCCACCTTTGCTTTCTTTCCTGATCCATATCCAAAGTGCTTCTATCTTTTCCCTTTTAATGTAGTAAGTCAAATTTTTGATTTGAGGGCTGGGTACACTCGGTCTCATCTGTAATCCTAACACTTTAGGAGGTCAAGGCAGGGGGATTGGTTGAGGCCAGGAGTTGGAGACCAGCCTGGGCAACACAGCAAGACTCTACTAAAATTAAAAAAAGTCTAAAATTTAAAAAATTAACATCATGAATACATGTGCTATTGCCATATCAAAAATAAATTCTTGTAACTTCTTTTGTGGGAGTACCCTGTGGTCAGTCAGGGTTCTGGTAGGAAAGAGATGACACAGAAGGAAGACACATATTACAGAGGTGCTGGCAGGGCTAAGAAAGTCATAAGGCTAAGAAAGTCACGCTGAAGCTCCTTGGGATGATCAGTGGCAGGAAACTATTTCCATCTCTGAGCTTGAAAGAGCAAGGAAGGGAGCAGTTTCCAGAACTCAGGGAAATCCTGCATCCCTGGGCTGTGGTAGAAGACGGCAATGATTACAGAACCACAGAGCTGCCCGGAGGGAGAGAGGGATATGAAAACCCTGAGTCATTTCTTCCCCAACACTCCCATCTCCTGCAGGTGCCTGTTATTTTCCAAACCCAAGCAGAAGCCAGATGCTGAAGGAGCACAAGCCGTGCCATCTATCATGGTTGCCTCCCAGTGCAGGGGGCAGGGTAGAAGAGAGTGGACAATGGCTCTGTGAGGAGACAGAAGCTGAGAATAATGTACTCGCCTACAGTGTTCACGTTATTCACGGAATTTACTTAAATATACTAGCATTTGTTTTAATCCAGAAGTATGGCTTTAAAAAGCAACATCGCACTTATAAATGCTTAGCAGATAGTAAAATTGAATGGTATCTAACTCTCCTTCCCTTTCTCCACATAAAACTGTATAACTCGTAAGTGAGTACTTTGAATTATTTGGGTGTAAGCCTTAAAAGTAGAACCTGGCTCATATAAGTAACAGGAAGTTATTGGGCAACTGTGGGTGAGGTTCACAGAATCACAGATGCTTCCAAAGTACCAGGACAGCACCAAGCAGCAGGCAGCAAGCCCTGACCAGTCTCACTAGACTTGACCATGGAGTGGAAGATTTGTCACTGTTTCCTGATATCTTGTCATTCCTGAGTTTTAAATTCTGGAGTAGTTTACCCAAATGGCTTAGTTTAGATCTTATGTATTTCTTATTTGCTCGTGACTTAATTTCAGGGATAGAGTCAATATTTGGTTTTGACTCTATCACTCAAAATGAATTCAGTTTTGACATTGAATCCAAATTCAATTTCAGGGATAGAGTCAATAGGAATAGCATCAATAAGGATAGTCAATATTTTCGCTTAATGGAAACTCCTTTCCTCTGTTTATCTTCCTAAAGTAGAGGGAAGGGGAAGAGTCTTTCAAGTTCCAATGGACCCATGTACATCATGACATCAATCTAATTGCCCTCCCCCATTTTCCTTTGCTTTCCACAAAAGAATCAAATTTTTTCCCCTAAAATATGACAACGCCTGTGGTCCAGGGCTGGATCCCATAGCGGAGGCCCAGAACCCCCCTTTCTGGGATTATGACCTCCCCAGAAGGCCTGGGGGTGAAAAGAGAAACTAGGCTCCAAAGGGGACATCAGTGCTCTGTTGTCCAGCAACAGGAGAGAGTGGGGCATGACACAGCACCCCACCCTGAAGAATGAGAGTGAGAAGAGAGGACAGGTGAACCCACCACAGCCCCAGTGAGATGGGAGTAGCATTGTCCAGGAAGGAGAACAGCCGTGGGGTGGCCCCAGCCAAAGCCACCAGACATCATTGCATGTCTGGGCCCCCTCAAGCCAACATGAGTTTTAATACTCCACACTCTTTTGTTAAGAGCTAGCTGTCAGTACATCAGTGAGAGAACTACTTTGATACAGAGGAAACCATGGCCTGAACTGGGTCATGCCAGAAGAATTTAGTAGTAGGTTCTACGCTTCTCTCCAGAGCCTCATAGGCATGGGCAACTTTTTTTTTTTTTTTTTTCCCAGCCACACACCCTAGGTAATGAAGAAAGCTCTCTGAACTGTGTTCTTGCTGGGCAAACAGGCCCCCACCACATGCACAAGGTGTGGAAGTCATGGCCAAGGCAGAGTGGGACTCCTATCTGAGGCCAGAAAAAGCCAATGACCCTGCATTTTGTTCAGTCCCTGTAGAGTCCTGACCCGGGTGTGTGCTGCTGTATTCCCACTGATGTTCTCCTAACCCTCTGGCTCTGAGATAAGCCGGTAAATAGCATACTGAAGGCTTGGTTTCTCTTACACTAAGCAGAATTATCAAGGCAACGCTACAGCAGGGGAGTAAACCTAATTGTATCAGTCCATCAACACCAAGTTCACATTCATTACAGAAGGAAAAATGGAAAAGTGGTGAATTCTGCCCCCACATTATAGGAAAGACCAACATCAAATAATAAAAAAGCAACATAAGATTAGCCACCACAGTCAAGCAACCCTGAGGCAAAACCCCTAATAAATGTCTCTTTAAAGCCCAGGGACTGGGGGTATTATGATATCTACTTTCATGGACTGTATTTACTGAAAATATCAACAGGAAACTTTCCTCTCTGCTCCAATGGGAAGTTTCTGTTGCCATAGTGCACCTTAGGATACTAGCATTACTGTTTAACAGGTTTCTCTCCCCCATTAAATGGCCCACTCACAGAATCTCCAGGGCACTCACACCTGGATGGATGGTCTGCTATTTGGTACCAGAATCTGGACAACCCAGCATCCTCCTGGCCAACTACATGGACCACAACTGTTGATGCCATTTTGGAATCTCTCTCTAAAGTTCTTCTCAGCTGTTCTTTGGGTACATGCTGATTATTTGCTCTAGTATTGGTATTTGGTCTCTGGCAGGGTTTGCCCTGGGTTTGGGCTGCAGTTCCCAGCAAACGGACCTTGACAGGATCCTAATTGGGCCAGCACTGTCATCAGGAGCTGAGGTCCACATGATAAGTGGGAAGGACTGTTCCCTCCACCAGCAGCAGCATTGTAGGGGCTCTTCTGCACCCACATTCCAGCTCAAATCCATTAAGAGAGGAATCAGAGAGCTGGGCTAAGGCATTTCTCTTCCCCACGCTGTAGGAACCCCAGTTGTATTTCCCTTCCCTTCAATACACCTAAACCTAGATGGTCACCACTGTGCAGTCACATTTTGGAGAGGAAGGAAAGCAGGCAGGAGTGAGAACCCTGGCAGTTCCACTGCCGCCTGTGGACACCCACACACTCATGCTCCCACTTCCACACTTGCACACACAAACTCACACCTATGCACCCATATACACTCAAGTCAGCACTGGAGAATGACAGTTCCTGGCACCCTCATATCCATGTGCCATTCTCAGAGATTTGTGCAGCTGGAGGCAGGAGCTCTTGAGCTCCGCCACCCGGAACCACCCCCAAGAGGAGGCTTGAGGGAGTGGGGTCCTAACAAGGTGCTGCTGGGCGGGTGGGATGATACCCTGGGATGCCCTGGCGGTGGCAGACAGTTGCTCAAAGGCCATCTTCCTTCCCTTCCCTCTCCCAGCTTAGGCTAACAGCCCTGAGCTAGATGGGCAGAAGGAGTCCCCCCATACAGGGCTCACAGCCCACTTTCCTGCATCAGAGCCCTCCACAGCACCAAAGGGTTAAAGGATCAGAGACAGGTGCTGTGGGCAAGGAAGGGGTTCTCTGCTTGGAACAAGGGGGATCCATCCTCCAATCTGCAGCCAAACATCTCAGACTACTGGGATTGGGTCTCACAGGGGCAGAGGGTTTCAACAGCCACCACCCTCGAGGGACCCTGCCTAGACAGCTTGCTGAGGGAACAGCTGGAGCTTCTCCCAGAGGCTGAATGCTTCGAGGGGAGGACGTGGGAAGCCCTGGGACCCTGGGTAGTTCCCACTCTGATACACCCCAGCATTGCTTCCTGCCCTCCTCTGCCTACTTCCACCCTCCAGGAACAGTTGGATGTGGTTGGTGGAGCTTCAGGACCTGCTCTGGGGGTGAGGGAAGGCCTTATACTACCAGCAGTTCAGAGGAACCCCCCAGGTCTGCAGTGGGGAGAGGCCCCACTCCAGCAGGACTGGCCCAGCCATGGGGGCAATGCAGGCAGCAAGTGAGTTCAGAGAGTCTCCACATGTGGCCCACAATCCACAGGAATTCTCACAGCTGGTAACCTTGCTCACCCTGGCGGGGCAAAGTGATGATGATTGGAGGTGTTGACCATCATAAATACCAATCATTCTGCCTCTTCACCTTCAGTCACAGGGTAGCTAGATGGGATGAATGTAATTGAACTCAGGTCCAGCCATTCATGGCCCAAATAGGCAAATACACAAGAGGTGAGTTGTGGTGAAAGGAAAGCACTTTATTCAAATGCCAGCACTTGAGAAGAGGGCTGGGCTCAAACTTCAAATAAACCACCTCAAATTTTTAGACTGATGAGAAGTTTGTAAGTGGACATGTGGAATGGGAAACATGCAGGAGTGGCACAGGGTGCAGGTCTGAATGTCTCGTTCCAAGGGCTCTCTTGAATTATTGTCGACTTGGAGTACTGGCTGGCAACATCACAGTTACAGCCACGTTGTAGATGATCCATCTTGAGGTAATCTCTAAGTGGGGGAAAATTCCACAGCTGGGTCTTGATGCCTGGCTTGTTTCACGATTAGATACTGGAGTTTCTGACCAAGCAGATGGTTAGAGAACCACGCATATGTTGTTCATGGGGCCATAGTGCAAGGGAGTGCTTGGTGGGAGAGGAGGGGAACAGAAAGTCTAAAAGTATACCTCCAAGGTTATGGCTATATTTTAAGAGTAAAGAAAAGTTTCTATAATTTGTTTCAAGGTTGTATCTTAAGCCTAAAAAGAAAGGAGGACAAGAAGTAATTTTAAAATGCATTATACAGTCGGAATACTGGGTTATGGGATGAGTGGTTTACCTATGGACACAAAGATGTGAGGACTAAACTCACACCTGCCACACTGCTGTGACGCTGACCCTTCCCAGAATCCCCAGAACATACTCATTCATCCTGTGCCCATTGCCAGGACTGAGTGAAGAAGGCAGGAAAATTTGAGGACAGGAAGGTCCTCCCTCTGCGGCCAGGCTAGGTCCTTGATGTGCTGGACTCTGTGAGGTTTCTCATGGCCGTGTCTCTAATTTGCCTGCAGTGGTCAGGCTCCAAGGGCAGCAGGCTGAGCATTCCTCAGGAAAGGAAAGAGGATGCCCAAGAAAACCCCTGGTGATTGCTTTTCCCCTTTGACTCCTTCTCAACACACACAGGCACACAGGCAAGGCTGACAACAGGAGAATCTGTGTGGGCACAGAAGAAGCTCCACAGAAGAGCAGCTTGCCTCAGCATGCTCTGAATTGGCAAGGTCAGAGAGGAGAAAACTTACAGACAGTGGCACTGCCAGGCCTCCACCCTCCCTTTCCCACCCCTCTCCCTCAGCCAACACCCAGGGCAAGAAAGTGTGGTCTGCCTGGACTCTTGCACAAGGACCTTGATCAGGCAACAATGACCAGGGCGGCCTGCTATTTATGCCTTCTTGCAACTCAAGCTTTGCCTGAGTTGCAAAGGGACTTGCAACTCAAGTCTCCACCTCCTTGCCCCACTCCTAGGATTCTAGTCCTCCAGGGACAGCCAGACATCTGAAGGAAGTACCAGGCACAGATGTCAGGCTGCATAATTGCTGGCCCATGAGCACCAGGAGAGGCTCTCAGGTTCCGATGGCATGGGGTTGCTGCTTCCACATTGAAGAAGGTCCTTGAGTCTGGGGCCAGACCCCCGTCTCACACTCTGAGGTGATCTTAGTGATCGACCTGCGGGTACTTCCACAGATTTCTTCTCAGGACAATTACTTTTTCTAGACAAGTTCCTCTTCATTTTCAGGGCTCAGCCATGACTGTGGGTGACCAAACAACTGTTAACAAAGGGCAGAGACCTCTTCAATGCCAGCTTATGAATCCACCCCTCGCCACCTCCAGAGGTGGGAAAAGGCACTTCCATCCTTGATCCAATACTTCTTCCTGCCCTTAACTCCTCACACCCATCTGGACACTTGGGCTGTGTGGAGGGCATCCAGGGTGCATGGTGGCAGTGGAAGCCTTGGGAAAATTCATCAGGAAGCCAAAAAAAGCACCTCAGGTGACTAAAATTTTTTGCTGTTCTGTGCGTGTCTGAGAATGACCTAAAAGATTTGTAAGACCAATTGTTTGGCAACCAACCTATTTGGTCAAGTCACAGACATGAAGTGGGTTAACACTGCCTTTACCTACGACATACCTGAGGATTCTGACAGTTACCTGCATCAGGTAAGCCCTACACCCAGGACACCACCCACTCTCATACTCCCTTACTTTCTGTATCTTTTCACACTTCACATCCTCATCCCTCCCTCTGGATGTCTTTCCTCTTTGAAATCTTCTTGTTCTACCCTCTGTCTCCTTCTAGATAGTACAGAACTTGGTCGTTAACGTTTATATCTGATGAAAAGGATGCCAGGATCCTCAGTGATGGGCAGTATCACTTTGAGGTCAGTGATAGTGAGCTGCCTAATGAGACAGACGTCTCCTCCCACAGTGAGGGCAGATCTCATGGAACCCTTAGATCCTCCCTGTTCCTTAGTGTGTTTGTTTTCAATCCCTTTCACGTACGTCATGGGGACCTGCAGGGAGCCAAAGGCCCATGGGACGTGACCAACTCAGCATTCCACTGGAGGCTATATGATCTAATAGCAAACTGTTTAGCATGAATGCAGGATGTGGGCAAACTCACACCGCCCTGCCACCAGAAGGTTTGCTGAGGGACTTTACTCCTGGGGGCACCGGGCTCCTTGAAGTTATCTGTTGAGAAATCCAGCGCCTATTGTTCAAAGGATGCAGTCTCTGTCATGCAAGCCTGCTCTGAAGCAAATGGCCAACTGACAATTACCTGACAATCACCCCCCCATTTCTCATTATCTCTTTTGCCTAATAAATACGGAGGACTGTGTAAAGCTCAGGGCCCCTGTCCACTAAAGACAAGGTGCTCCCTTACCCCTTCTTCCAAATACACTCTTTTGTCTCTTGTCTTTTATTTCCGCATTCGTCCCCGCTTTGTTCAGTCCACCAGGGATTGTGGTACCCTGAACAGTGACAGAATCGGGCCCTCTACAAGTGGCATCTGAACACGGAACTTTGAGGACATGAACAAAGAAGGTCTGCGAGAGCAGAGGAGCTGAAATTGACAAGGCGAACGGGGATCCCTGGAGGAGTCTGTAGGCAGCAGATATAAGGTCAGTGCCCTAAAGAGGTACTGGGAGCAGTGGTTTAAAGAAGTACTGGAAACAGGAAGCTTTCTGAATCAGGGTAACAAGGGGAAGAATTTCTGTATTGAAGAAAAACATTATGTGCAGTTGTTTAAAGTTCTGTTGAGACAGTCTGGAGCTCAGGTTAATTTGCAGATACTAACTAATCTCCTACAGAAGTCACAAAACGTTACTACACATCACCCATGGTTTCCACAAGCAGGCACTCTTGATGTGGAAAATTGGGATAGAGGAGGAGAAGGATTAAAACAGGCTCATCAAAAAGATCTTAAAGTTGATTCTTCTGTTTTCTCCACTTGGAGTTTAGTTCGTACTATACTTCTACCATTATCTCATTATTCTGCAGGACAGCAGACTGAATCTAAAAATCTGAAGGAATCTGTTGTCCTACCCACAGCTCCAACTGCAAATAAGAGACAGGAGAGAGAGGATAAAAATTGGCCTATACCGCCTCTTGCAATTGCAGAAACATCTGTACTGCCTCCTTCAGTAGCAGAAATAGAAACCCCAATACAAAGAATTTTACACTCTGCTGCCATAGCTGGAGAGTGTCATGCGTGTCCGGGTGAAGAGACAACCAAACAGGCTTTGTGTGAGCAACAACAATGTTTATTTCATCTGGGTACAGGCGGGCTGAGTCCAAAAAAGGAGTCAGCAAAGGGAGTTAGGAGTGGGGCAGTTTTATAGGATTTGGGTGGGTAGTGGAAAATTACAGTCAAAAGGGGGTTGTTCTCTTGTGGGCAGGGGTCACAAGGTGCTCGGTGGGGAGCTCCAGAGACTTATTGTCCAGGAGAAGGAATGTCACAAGGTAATGTCATCAGTTAAGGCAGGAATTGGCCATTTTCACTTCATTTGTGATTCTTCAGTTGGTTCAGGCCATCTGGATGTATACGTGCAGGCCTGGGCTCAGAGGCCTGACAGACAGCCCTTAGAACTTTGCACTTTTCCTATTTCTGTAAAGCCTGATCCAAATAATCCACAGCAGCTTATTCATGAACACACTCCACTAGAGTTTAAGTTGTTGAAGGAATTAAGAGTGAGTGTGGTAAATAATGGCGTATAGAGCCCATTCACCTTAGGATTACTAGAATCTGTGTTTGGTGCTATGCGTCTTTTACCCTTTGATGTGAAACACTTGGTGTGAACTTCCTTGTTCACTAGTGCATATCTGACATGGAATTTAAATTGGCAAGAACTGTGTGCAGACCAGGCTAAACAGAATCATGTTGCTGGACACACAGACATTACAGAGGATATGCTATTAGGTAATGGCCCTTATTCAGACCTGAACGTCAAATGGCACTCCCAGATGCTGCTTTTTGGCAGTGTGTACAGGCAACTAAAGGTGCCTGGGCCACAATTCCTGAAGAGGAAGTCCCAGTACAATCATTTTTACCTATCATGCAAGTGTCACAGGAACCCAACGCACAATTTCTTGCAAGATTACAAGAGGCAGTGAAGTGCCAGATTCCTCTGTAACTGCAGAAATGCTAACCTTAACTCTAGCTTTTGAGAATGCAAATGCGGATTGTAAATGTGCACTGGCACCGGTGAGGTGTACAAAAAACTCGAGAAATTTTCTCAGAGCTTGTTAAGATGTAGTAACTGAGCTTCATCACTTTGCAATATTAGCGCAGGCAATGGCTAATTTAGCAGTTGACAAATCTAAAAGGAGCCAAGGGTCAAACCCTAAAATGGGAAAACGTTATAATTGTGGAAATTGTGGAAAAACTGGACATTTTAAAAAGGAATGCTGCCAGATCTCAGGACAGAAAGGACCTTACAATGCAGTTGTCCCTCCCCCCAGTGGAAAAAACACTAGGACTTTGTCCTCGCTGTAACAAAGAAAATCATTGGGCTAATCAGTGCCAATCAAAATTTCAACAGAATGGCACCCCCCTGCTGAGAAACGAGATGGGGGCCTGGACTCAGGCCCCACAAACAATGAGGGCATTCCCAGTCCAGACCTCAGTCCTGTTTCAGGGATGGGTTCCCGGAGGCACATTGATTCCCTCACCCCAGGAACACCAGGAATTGCAGGACTTGCTCTACCTGCCAGAGAAAGAATCATGTTCGTGGGGGGAGACAAATCTATCATAGTTCCCACTGGTATTTGGGGACATTTACCAACAGGATACATGTGACTAATTTTAGGCAAAAGCCGTCTTAACTTACAGGGCATCACTGTTGTCCCAGGAGTGATTGACTCTGATTATTAAGGAGAAATTCAAGTAGTTTTAATGTCACAAGATCTTTGGGTTTTTGAACTGGGAGAATATATTGCTCAATTGTTGCTTATTCCCTGCAAATTACACACTTCCCCACAAAAGGAGAAATGAGGAAATTAAGGGTTTGGGAGCACAACTACATGGGAAATCTGTCTACCATAACCAATAGCCTCTAATAGACCCACCTGTGTAGTACAAATTAAAGGAAATAAATTTTATGGGCTTATGGATATGAGAGCTGATGTATAAGTAATATCTAAAGACAATTGGTCCCCATCCTGGCCCTTGCAATTAACTTCTACGTCCCTAGTGGGAGTACGAACAGCTCAAAGTGTTCAACAGAACACTGAGATTTTATCTTATCGGGATGGACAGTCCTGTACTTTTTAGCCTTACGTTGCAAATATAGCTATCAATTCATGGGGCTGAGACTTACTTACAGCATGGGATGTGAGACTTACAAATGAAAACTTTGATAAACCAGGATTTAAAATGTTGAAGGTCATGAAATGTCAGAGTGAAAAAGGTTTAAGGAAATTTCTACAAGAAAATCCTAACCCGATATCAGTAACTGGAAAGACAGATAGAAAAGGGCCAGGATGTCAGGATTTCTGATGGGGATCATTGATATTTCTCCTCTGTCCATGGCCTTACCATTAGAATGGCTTAGTGACAAACCTGTGTGGGTGGACCAATGCCCCCCCTAACACAGGAGAAGCTAGATCAACTTCATCTGTTGGTAAAAGAACAATTGAATACAGAACATATAAAAAAGTCAGTTAGCTCCTGGAATTCACTGGTATTTTTTATTCCAAAAAGATCTGAAAGCAATAATGACCTCTGGGGTTTCAGCTCAACTTAGAGCTAATTGCCATCATTCAGGTTTTATAGCTCACAGCTTTCAGATCCTATCAACATTGTCTGTGATTCAGCTTATGTTGTAAATGTAGCCAGTCACATAAAAATGTGCTACAATTAAAAGTACATGAGACTAGCCCCAGAACTGCTTAATTTATTTTAAGACTTCAACAAGTTATTAGCTCTCATGCAGCTCATTTTCATATTTCTCATATTTGCTCTCACACACAATTTCCTGGATCACTATCTCTAGATAATGATAAAGCAGACAAACTGATTGGTTCTGTGTTTCAGCAAGCTCAAGCATCTCATGCACTTCTGCACCAAAATACTTCCACCCTTACTCTCACGTTCCATTTATCTCGCAGCCAAGCTAGGGCTATAATACAAGCCTGTCCTTGCCAGCATGTCCCTGGAGCTACACCTGTAGAAGGCTGTAACCCATGAGGTTTGGCTCCAAATGAAGTTTGGCAAATGGATGTTACACACATAGCAACCTTTGGTAAGCTTAGCTATGTTCATGTGACTATAGACACTTATTCTCTTATGCTGCATGCTACATGAAAAACAGGTGAGACAACTGGTCATGTACAGAGACATTGTCTGTCATCATTTGCTCATGTGGGGATACCTAAACAATTGAAAACTGACAATGGACCTGCTTATACTGGTCATGCTTTTCAAAATTTCTTAGAGCTTTGGGCTATAACCCATAAAACAGAAATTCCTTATAATCCTAGAGGACAAGGCATTATAGAGCAGGCACATCAAATACTACAATGCATGTCAAAAAGACAAAAAGGGGGTATAGGAGGCCAACTACCACCTCAATCAAAACTACATTTAGCCTTATTTACTTTAGTTTTTTTGACTCCTGGTATTGTAGCAGGACAAGCCCCAGACAAAAAATCTCAGACACTGAGTTGTAGAAGAAGGGGCTTTATTCAGCTGGGAGCATCAGCAAGCTACCGCCTTAAAATCCGAGCTCCCCGAGTGCACAATTTCTGTCCCTTTTAAGGGCTCACAACACCAAAGATTTCACATGAAAGGGTCATGATTGATTTGAGCAAGCAGGGGGTACGTGACAGGGCTGCATGCACCCGTGGTCAGAAAGCAACAGAACAGGGCCAGGAGTTTCACAGTGTTCTTCTATACAATGTCAGGAACATCGTTTTCTAAGTCATGAGTTGATTTTTAACTACTGGGTTTAGGCCAGGCAGACCCGGGCCTGGTTCCAGTTCTGGCACCAGGCTGACTGTCTTTGGTTTTATTTCATTGTTTTTTTTCTTAAAACAGGTACTGAGTATAAAACAATATAAAACAATATGAGAGGTTCTCTCTCTTTCCTCAGTACAGATGGTAAGACTCCAGCAGAAAACACGGCAAGTGTTAGAGGAAAAGAGGAAAGTTTATCCTAAAGTGTTATGGAAATCCCTGGAAGAAGGACAATGGAAAGGTCTAGTGGATCTACTGACGTGGAGACGTCAGTATACGTCAGCATACGAGGGTATGCTTGTGTGTTTACAGGAGATGGACAAACAGTGTGGTTGCCCTCAAGGTGTGTGTGACCATGGAACAGGAGACTGGAGGAACCCAGGGTGACCAACCATGGGCCCAGTCCCTCCAGTACTCAACTGAGCCTGAGTGCAAAGACGGAGAGAAGTCCAGCCAGAGTCATGACACAGTTCTAATGCTACATTTTCTGTAAAATTGGATGGACCACCAATGGGATAATGAGAGCTGCCCAGCCTGGCCTTACATTCTTTCAATTAATACGTAAACAAAAAGGCAGATATACAGGGAGCCCAAGGCCCATGGGACATGACCAACTCAGCATTCCACTGGAGGCTATATGATCCAACAGCAAACTGTTTATCATGAATGTAGGATGTGGGCAAACTCACACCCTCCTGCCACCAGAAGGTTTGCTGAGGGACTTCACTCCCAGGCGCCCGGCTCCTTGAAGTTATCTATTGTGAAATCCAGCACCTATTGTTCAAAGGATGCAATCTTGCAAGCCTGCCGTGAAGCAAACGGTGGACTGACAATTATCTGACAATCACCGCCCCCCCCCATTTCTCATTATCTCTTTTGCCTAATAAATACGGAGGGCTGTGTAAAGCTCAGGGCCCCGTCCACTAGAGACAAGGTGCTCCCTGACCCCTTCTTGCAAATATACTCTTTTGTCTCTTGTCTTTTATTTCCACATTTGCCTTCCTTTGTTCAGTACACCAGGGATTGTGGTGCCCTGAACAGCAACAGGATCAGGCCCTCTACAGGCACCTGATGTATAATGGACACTTGGTTGGTTCATGCCTCTCTGGTCTTTGATCCTGTGTTGGGATATTTTCCTGGCCTCTATGTGGGATCTGTCTTCTCTCATCATATTACATCTCTTCCCCCACCCGCAAGTCCATCCTCTGAACCCAGGCAGTACACCAGCATCTGCATGCGTGCCGTGTGTTCCTGCCTCACTTTCCCTTTTCATGCCTTATTCTGACTGTACCACGTTTCCTCCTCAGTTGAACAGACATGGTAGAGGACTTACTTAGTCTGGAATGTGACCATCTGCCCTTCAGGAGAGAACAGCAGGGCTGGGGTGAAGGAGACCCTACTGCTCCCACTCCGACATCCTTCACCCCCACCTCCTGGCTTCCCTTTTCTGCATCAGCACCACCCCTGAACCCCCATTCCTGAGTATCAGAATTGTGAACATAACTAAAAATGAAACACAGATGCAGCCATATTACGTGCGAGTACTCGCTCCATTTATTGTATTTGAGGTGAGGTTATTTGAGGGCATGGTCCAGGGTAAATTGCTGTAAGGCCTGGGCACCCTGCTGTGAGGTCAAAGGGGGATGGGACTAAGACTGCAGAGCCCTGGCTCCCCCACTACTTGCCAATCTCCGGCCATTTGTGGAAGTCTCTTCCGCTTTCCCTAGCCTGGGAGACACTGGGATGTTTCTGATCCTGGGATTCCTTGGGGGGTGGTGGGCAGTATTTCCAGGGGTGGAGGGTGCCGTGGACACTGGTGGGAAGCTTGAGTGTCTCCTCCCAGGCTCTCTCAGTGCCTCCTCATCTGTTCCCTCAGCTTCTGGATCTTGAGCACCAGGGCCTGGGCACCCCACCCACTCCTGCCCTTCCAGCAGGGCCTGGTCCAACTCCAGCTGCTGCTCTGGCAACTCAGCCTGGGCCAGCACAGCTGTGTGGTGGGGCCAGGTCCCTGATGAGGGGAGCTGGGGAAGGAGCATGAGCCAGGCAAGGGTCTGAGGTCCTAGGAAGCCGTGTTGCACTGTCTGACTGGAAGTGAGGAATTCGACCTACCATTCTGTTTTTGCATCATCTGCCTCGAATCCACTAGGACTGAGCTCATTGTGGCCTTTCTCTGTTTGTGTCAGTGACACTAGGTCCCCCATATACCCTGCACTCGCATCCCTACAAGGCTCTGCACACTCCTATTCTGTCCCTGCACCATGTCCCGTACCTAACTCCAGAAATTTTCCCATTGCACCCCCTGGAATTCTCATCCCATGATCAGAGGATCCACATCTTCTCTCAGGATGTTCCTGCACTTCACAACTGTAGCAGGAACCTGGGTCTCCCTGAGGACACAGACCTCCAGAGTGTTGCCACATGGGAGTTTCTCCACAGACCTCGGACCCTGGGTCCAGAGATGGGGTAGGGTCCTCGTTCCTCACTGTAGTTCTCAGACTTTCTGTCTCCCTCCTCCCTAGCCCTCCTAAGCTGTCATCAGTTTAGGGCCCCACTCCCCTCATTGTAGCCATTCCCAATGGGCCTGAGGCCGTTCTTGTCAATCCTGACTCTTGTAGCTTCCAGTTCACCAACACCCTCTCCAGCAGTGCTGTCTTCTTGATCTTTAGTGACTTCAACACATGTAGATGTGGTTGGCTGAGTAATGGTCCCCAAAGACATCCAGTCTCAATCCTTGGAACCTGTGAACACGTTGCATGGCAAAAGGAACATTACTCATGTAATGAAGATTAAGCATCTTAAAATAGAGAGATTATCCTGGACTTTCTATGTGACCCAATCAAGTCACATGAACCATTAAAAGCAGAGAAGTTGCTCTGACTGGAGTCAGATGCTGCAGAGGAGTAAGGCAGAGGAGATGTGGGAGAGGGGAGGTCAGAGGTTCCAAACAGGAGGATTGGATATGTTGCAGGGACCTTCTCCTTTCTTTGTCTGAATCTCATGCCCTTGTCATCCCCTAGGCCTCATGATGGGCAAAATCCCCAGCCCTTCCATACTCTCAATCATACTTTCCACTCTCTGACCATCTTTCCACTCATACCCTTTCAGGGTGTCTACAGGCTCTGAGGATACTTATACTATCATTTTATCACATGCTGTAAATGTAGTATCAGTGAACCACTCATCACATATGTGCTGCTTTCCAGACTTGCCGTCTACCCTGTAGTACATCAATTCCAATAATCCTTCCACCCACCTGGGATTCCCAATCCAGTGATCCTACCATCTACTCCCTGTCCCTCACCCTTGGTGTCCTCTTCTCCCTTCTCACCCATTTTGAATTCTATGGTAAATAATTTCCATCCCTCCGTTGTCTCTCCCTTGCATTGTCACACTTGCTTGGCAAAGCTACACAGCTGGTGGATTCCACCTCTGCCTACACTGTACCTGCCTCCATGAGCTGCAGGAGGCTGGAGAGCAGCACACAGCACACTGACTGCTCTCTCCAACTTCATAACCTAAACCTCATGGGGAGCCCCTACCATGGCCAGCAATCACCCTCTCCCTGCATGGCTCACCCTCAGCCTCCTCCTGGCCTGGGTGACTCTTACACACCTTCTCTCTGTGCTCACACATCCAACCCTCCTTCCCCATTCCTACTTCAGCTGATTATCTTGCTTCCTACTTCATTGAGAAAACTGAACACATTAGAAGATAACTTCACAGATTCCACCACCATCTGCTCATGCATTTACAGCTGCACTACGTGTCAGGCCTTTTACCACGTGGGTGATTGTTGTGGGTTAACCATCCTGCTCCCAGCCAGAGCCAGTTCCATTGCTGGTACCCCAAACCTCATCCCTTTTTGTCTACTTAAAAGTGTCAGTTCATCCATTGATACCTTTTTTCTCTTTTATCATCATCCCTTTTCCTCTCACTCTACTGGATCATGTAGCAGTGACGAGAATGCGTATCCCAGACTCTCAGCTAGAGGAAGCACAATTGATGATGACCCAGCTGTTGCAGCCTGGAATCTATTGCCACATTTGCTGAGACCATGACTGCTATGGGCTTCTTCCAGCCAATGATTGAGGAAAGCAGGGAAACTAAGGCAGGAACATTTCTCCTCTGAAGGCTGACTGAGGCCTCCAGGGATTCCAGATGCCGTTACTGAACTTCCCTTAGCCTGCACTTGGTCTAGGATGCTTCCAGCTGACCTTCTCTCCCTTTTTCCCTCACTGAGGCTGAGACATGCATCAAAGTCTAATGGCTGTTCCAGCCTTGTCTGCCTTTCTCCCCAGTCTCTCTCACAAATATTTCCCCTAAGAAATCCTTGCATGTTTAATACTGTGTTGGAGTCTGCTCATCAGGGGACCCTAACTAACACAAGTGGTATTGAGGGTGATCCATGAAAACAGGCAAAAATGGGAATTTAAAATAAGTTTTCAGATAAGCTCTCATGACTGTCACAATGATTCAGTGGCATGAGAGGAAAGGGGATGATGATAAAAGAGGGAAAAAAGGTATGAATTGATGAACTGCCATCTAGGCTGGTGGGGGACAGAGAAAGTCCATGGTATAAAGTTCAACTGAGTTGCTGTGGATCTCCCCAGTGTGGACCTGAGAAGATGCCCTGGTTAGGGGGTGCTATGGCAGGTGGGGTGACAGAAGCCTCTGCACTCCAATGATGGAGTGGAGGAAAATCTACAAAGACAGTGGAGTTGGCTGGTTACTGCTCAACCACATTGATACCAGACTGAAGAATAATGAGAATTTGAGGGCTTTGAACAGCTGTCACTGGCTACGTGTGAAAGCCTCTGCAGTGTCTTATGGAGAGGCTTTTATCTCCTGTAGCGAAAGGGCAGATAGCGTGGAATGGCAACTGAAGATACCACTGTGAGGGAGACAGCCCTCCAGAGATGTCTGACACAAAGCCAAGGCATGCCTCTTGTGGGAAAGTCAGGGCCCTGGTGGGGAAACCTGAGAATCTGCAAACTGGAACAGGGTTATCTGACGGGTGCCCTCCAGGACCCTTTGGGCATGCAGGGGAGGCTTGCCTTTCTCTAGTAATGGTTCCCACTACCTATGTTGAAAGATGCTACAGAAACCTCATCTCTATGACACAGCAGGAATCCCAGCTTTGCAGGAACTAGCCAGTATGTCCCTGTAGGAGCCTGAGGAGCACATCTGGGATTGGAATTTGAGAACTTTTGATATAGGAGGTAGAATTTCAGGCTGAATAAATGAAAATTATTTGGCTTAGGGTACTTTCTCAGGGCGTAGGCTTATTAAGGACCCTAAGGCATGGGGCAAATCCACTGCTGGGGTGGATTCATGTAGACCAGAAAATATGATGCTCAACTATCAACGAGTTAGACCTGACTTCCTTGCCCTGGAACATGTAGAGGATAGATAATGAGGCTGAGGGAAGTGGGTGTGTGGAATGGAGACATTATGTGAGGCCAGAAGGCCCACCAGGGCCATGCTCCACAGAGGACCCAGAGGGCACACCTTCTACCAGAGCCTCAGGAATGTGCTGGTGAGAGGGACCTGCATGACTAAGAAGTGTCAGGGTATTGTCCTCTGCAGGATAGTGGTGATAGTAGAAAAGGTGGTCCCAGAGTTGAGCTCATTAATATCCCTGGTAAGGGTGTGACCCTGAAGAGATAGAGACAAAGTGGTGGTAGTGACCTGCAAAAGCCAGAGGGCACGGTTACCATGACAATCTCAGAGGAGCAGCTGAGGGAGCTTGACCTTCAGGGAGTTGTGGGGAAGGTTAATAGAGGGTGATGTTCCAGGGACAGAACAGACAGGCAGCCAGCAAGTGCGCTGCTTGATGTCTATGATAAGAAAGCAAGAATTGATGAGCAGGAGGCTGAGAGTGTCTAACCCAAAACAATGTCATAATCCCATTCTCAATTCCTAAACTTCAGCCAAGTTTCAGATTCAGATCCCAATTACAGAGAAGGAGTCCATACCCCCAGGATGAAGGACCCTGGAACAACATGGCAAATATATGCTGGGTCAATTCCCTGAACTCTTCTGCATAGGGATCTACAGCCATTTACTCAGGATATTGTACACTGGGGAAGGGAAATAGGTAGAACTGGGGAGAGTATTGACACTGCCTGTGAGCTGACATTGATGCCCAGATGTCCACAGTACCAGCATGTCTCAATCACAGTGGAGTTTACAGAGGCCAGAAAGTAAACCTGGACACATTATGGCCCACAATGGGACCACTGGATCCACAGACCCAGCCCTGGTTATCTTCCAATTCCCTGAGTGCATTATTGACATTGATGCACTGGCAGCTGAAGTAACCCCCACACTGGGTCCCTAGTCTGTGGAGTAAGGGCTGTCATTGTGCTGAAGGTCAGAAGGAAACCTCTGACACTGTGCCCACCCTGGACAAATCAAAAATCATAGTGTGTCCCAGGGTTGGAGGACACTGCAAGTATTGTGGGGGTCACACCACCATTAGATAGCTGAAAAATGAGGGGTGGTGTTGGGTGTGCCTATTGTCTCCATGCAATCCAGCAATCTGTCCACAAAAAAGCCTGACTGGGTCTAAAGAATGGATTAAGATTACTCCAGACTTGGCCAAGTACAAGTTATACTTGCAGCTGCCATGCTATCTTGATATCACTGGTAGGGCAGATTAACAAGGCCTCAGGCACACAGCATGCAGCTGTGGATTTGGTGAGTGCATTCCTTTCCATTCCAAATAGAAAGTAGATACAAGAGTGATTCATATTTATGTGGGATCCACAAAACATCTATTTATTGTTATTTATTTATTTATTTTTATTTTTATTTTGGGATGGAGTCTCCCTCTGTTGCCCAGGCTGGAGTGCAGAGGGGCAGTCTCAGCTCACTGCAACCTCTGCCTCCTGGATTCCAGTGACTCTCCTGCCTCAGCTTCCCGAGTAGCTGGGATTACAGGCATGCACCACCACACCCAGCTAATTTTTGTATTTTTATTAGAGACAGGGATTCACTATATTGGCCAGCTTTGTCTTGAACTCCTGACCTCGTGATCCGCCCACCTCAGCCTCCCAAAGTGCTGGGATTACAGGCAAGAGCCACTGCACCCAGCCCACAATACATTTATTTATCATTTGATTTAGGGCTACTGTAACTCTCCTGTCCTTTATAGTAAAGTCTTAAGAGTTCTGGACATACTGGATATCCTACAGAATATTGAATCAGTTTATTTCATTGGCAACTTCATGTTGGCCTGGACTAATGAGCAGGAGGTAGAAAGTGCCTAGAGTCGTTGGTAAAACACATGCACTCCAAAAGGTGAAAATAAACCTTACAGAGCTTCAGGAGGGACCACTGCAGTGAAGTTTTATGGGTCCAGTGTTCAGGGGATTGAAAGGGTGTCCCCTCCAAGGTAAAAGATAAACTGTTGAATCTTGCATCCTCACTACAAGGAAGGAAGCACACTGCCTGGTGAGCCTGTTTGAGTTCTGACAACACCACATTCCACATGTAGGTATATTGCTTTGACCCACACTCTAGGTGACATAGGAGGAGGCCAGCTTTGAGTGGAGCCTACACAGGAAAGGACCCTGCAGCAGATCCAGACCATGATGCAGCCACCATCCCTCAAACTCCCTGGTGCTGGAAGTGCCAGTGGCGAGTTGAGATTCAGGATGGAGTCAAACCAAACACCAGCAGGAGAGTCACAATGGAGGTCCTGGGATTCTGGAGTAAGGTCATGCCATCCACAGCAGAGACATATGCCCCTGTTAGAAGCAACTTTTGGCGGAGTTTGGTGGCTCACACTTGTAATCCCAGCACCTTGGGAGGCAAAAGCGGGTGGATCACCTGAGGTCAGGAGTTCAAGACCAGCTTGACCAACATGGTGAAACCCCATCTGCACTAAAAATACAAAAATTAGTGGGGCATGGTGGTGCACACCTGTAATCCCAGCTACTCAGGAGGCTGAGGCAGGGGAACCACTTGAACCCAGGAGGTGGATGTTGCAGTAAGCTGATATTGCATCATTGCACTACAGTCTGGGTGACAGAGAGATAATCCATCTCAAAAAAAAAAAAAAAAAGCAACTTTTGGTGTGTTCCTGGCCCTGATAAGATAGAATGCTTGACCGTAGGAAACCAAGCAACTATATGATTCCAAGTGCCCATATGAATTTGCTTCTGAGTAACTCGTGAAGTAAGAGATTGGACATGCCCAATAATATACAGAATGAGATGAAAATGGTCCACCAGGGTTGAGCCTGAATTCCACGTTGATACCCACAGAAAACACCCATCCCTGAAGTGGCACTGAACAACCAAGCAGAATAATTGAAGTTAGCCAGTCCTCACCATAGGTCACCCCAGGCCTGGTAGGAAGGGAACATGAATGAAACAACTACAGTGGCAGGGATGAGGCCATGAATGGGTCCAGCAGTTCTGACTCCCCCTTACCAAGGTAAATCCAGCTTCTGTTACCTCCGAATGTCCAAATCATCAGCATTTGAGGTTAACGATTTGCCGTAGTGGGGCACTATTTCTTTAGGTGAATAGCCACTAAGTGACAAGTTGACTACATTGAGCCACTTCCGTCCTGGAAGAGCCAGAGGTTCATCTCACAGAGATAGGCACCTATTCCATGAGTGAGTTTTCCTGTCCTGCTCTCAGACCCTCAGTGGGCACTACTCTCCAGGGGCTGTTGACATTCCTGATCCACAGGCTTGGTATTGCTCTCAGCGCAGTATCTGCTTGGGAGACCAACTTGACAGGGAAGGAGGTGCAGCATTTCCATGGCAGTGGGATCCACTGATACTATTATCATCTGCACCACCCAGGGACTGCCAGCTACAAAGAATGCTGGACAGGTCTTCTACAGGCACAGCTCAGTACTATCTCAGTATCATATTCTGAGGGCTGTGTGCCATCTTTCAGGAGACGGTGAATTTATTAAATCAGAGATACCTCTAACAGTGCTGTGTTCTCAGTAGGAAGAACATGTGGGTCCAGAAACCAAGGGGTGGAAGCAAGTGTTAGTCCATGTCCAGTCTGTTAGATTCACCCATTGGGGTATTTTGCATGCTTTATCTCACAGTTATGGGCTCCGGAAGGCAGGAGGTCCTGGTTTCCAAAGGAGCTACCATTAAAAGAAGACAAATGACAGCCCACTGAACTACACATTACGGATGCCAGTGGGGAAATTTGGAAAGTACGTGCCCATAGAACAGCTAGCAAGAAGAAGAGTCTTGTCCTCTACGGGCGGGCATGATAGACCCTGACCCCAGGAGGTAGGTGGGCCTGCTGTCACACAATGGAGGCAGGACTAGTGTGTGTGGAACCCAGGGATCCACTTGGGGGCCTCCTGGCTCCCCTTGTCCCATTGTAAGTTTAAGCAGAATTGTCCAGCAACCCAGCCTGAGAGAATTTGATTTCCAAGGGCACAGACCTCTCAGGACAGAAGGTTTGAGTCACACTCCCAAGTGATCTCCCAAGGGTCCCACTCCTGTACTCCAACATTCTCAACAGCATTTGTGCAAAGACCCTGCTTCCCATAAGCTGTTCCCAACCATAGCGGGGGGTCATAGCAGGGACACTAAGGCAGGGAGTCCTGGGATACAGAAGACTCCTCTGATGGCCAATTGTGGCTCAAGGACTCCTCCATGGACTTGCACAACTCTTCTTAGATTACCTGTGGTTTAGGACACGTTCAACAAACCATCTCTCCTTCTGTCCATCACTTGGGGTCATACTTGCATCTCAGTCTGCTGCTTTTCCCAGGGTTTCCTGGTTCCCTTGCCATATTGTCTGGCAGGTGTGTCCCCTAATAAAAAGCTGCAACTTTCATGGCATGATGGCATCTGCTTTTTGGAGGAATTGAACTAGCAAAATCATTTCCATCTGCACACCAGTGACCTCTTACTCATTCCAATTTGCAAAATCCTTTCATTTATCCAACTTCTCCCTCCTGCAGTGGCTCCATTTTGCTGGTATTTGTATTATCTATTTCAGTTATTTGATGTTTGCTGTTTTCAGTCACTAAATTTGAGGGATAGTCTTTTACACAGCAATGGATAACTAATGAAGCCCTCTTATGTTTCCATTATTCTATGGTGCTATCCACATCTGTTTTATTTCCTTCCATTTTGATAATATCAGCCATATGTGGTGTTTCTAGTTTTTCTACACTTAGTCCTTTCTTGATATTAGTTTGTCTTTTCTCCTTTATTCCTTCCCTTTCTTCTTTCTTCTGTTCCTCCCTTCCCTCCCTCCCTCCCTCTCTTTATTCTCTATTTCCATTCACCCTTCCTCCCTCCCACTCACCTTCTCTCTCCCCTCCCTTCCCCTTTCCTTCCCTTCCCTTCTCCTTCCTTTCTTCTTTCCTTCCTTCCTTCTTTTCTTCCTTCCTTCCTTCCTCCCTCCCTTCTTTGCTTCCTTCCCTCTCTCTCTCCTTCCATTTTTTTCTTTTTCTTATGAAATATTCCTAGCAAAATAACCTTGTGTGGTTATGCTATAAGGAAGAATTTTCTGAATCTATATGTTAAAATGAGAACACCCTGTATATGGGATACAAGTAAAGAAGAGGAAGTTATTAACAGAGCCTGAATAAAAAATGCCTGGTGTAAACCTGCAGCCAAGACAGTGGTTTTTAACTCTTAATTTTTCACGTTCAACTTAGTGTTTTCAGAACACATCATCAACATCAACTCTTATACATTCATCATAAAAGTTTAAGTTGATACTATCGCTTTAGAAATCAAATTATCATTATCTAGTATGGTTAAAGTCCGTACAACATATCATCCAATCATCCCACTCCTGATCATACACTCTGGGCACTTTTTTGCCTATGTGCCTAGGAGACATGCACACTAACAGTTATGGCAAAAACTGGAATCTGCCACATATACATCATTAGGAAAGTAGTGAAATTGTGGTGTAATCATAAAATGTAAAACTTCAGCAGTAAAAAATGAATGAATGACAGTCTCCCACACCACAGATAACTCCTACATATAATCGCATCATAGAAAAATAAATGCAGAAGGAATTTGCCATACCAAGCTTAAAACCAGCCAAACTAACTAACATTTGGTTTTGGTGTGTATATATATATATCTCTCTCTCTCTCTATATATATATATATACCAATATATATATATATCTATATATATATAGATATATAGATATATAGATATATTTAGAGAGATACAAGGCAGTGATAATCACAGGACTCAGGATGAAGACCCCTTCTGAAAAGTGTGATTGGGCAGCAGCTCAGGGTGGCTTCACAGGTTCTGTTCCTTATGCCAGTGCTGGGTGCCCATGTAGTTTCTTGATCATAACTACTTAAATAGTGTTTCTCAAACCAAAAAATACCTGTTTGTTTGTTTGTTTTTTAATGAAAGAGAAAAAATACCAAAGTTCATTGCAAGGATGCGTAGCAAGAACTACTCACATTGGAAGAAAACCATGACCATTTGTAAGGAGCCATGTAACAAAAAGGATTAGGATGCCAAGAATACGGCATTGGCTAGAAATAGGTCATTTGATCCTTGGCCCACTGGCATCTCCATAGATTTTCAGTGTACAGTATTCAGTCTGATGTGCAAGGCAATTCAATCTTGCAAAGGATTTGATGTATTACATTTTACCACACACATATCTGAATTAAACTTTTACAGAATTGGAAATGCACATTACTGATCAAAATAAATTTAACAGGAAAAGATTATAAATAAATAACCAGTGATGGAATAGCAAATATTAATGGGAAACACAAAGGGGCTGCTTAAAAAAAACTTTAGAAGCACATAATAGCAGTGGTATTTAGAATCATAGTGGTGTCCTAATCATTTCTGTCACATCTAATTAAAACCAGAGCAAAAGATGTCAAGTTTATTATGGAATGCCAACAGCCAGTTTTTGAAAAATCTTGTTTCCTAGATTGAGCTAACCATTTTTGATACTGCATCCAAACCAAAGTTACTGGTATCATGCTAAGTTAGATGTGTTGACTGAGGTATGAGATCCACATTTTTTCTAACTGAAAAGCAATCTGATTAGGCAACTAGTTTTGAAGATGATATTTGAATAAAAAACTGGCATTTGGGGCATTCTTAAACTAAATTTGAGACATCTTAGAAATAGCAAAGACTTATTTTCAAGGCATTATTGTTATGGCACTGAAGTCTTGGAACTATTTGATCTAGTTTCCATATATTCTCAACTGTGTTGCAACTGACTCATGAGAACATTGTTATTAAAGGTATTTGCAAGAAAAACTTAGAGATACTGTCGAATCTCCTTTCTCTGTCCCAAATTTTTTCCCCCTCAGCACCCACGGCTCTGTGATGTCTCAAACTTTTAATCATTACTTTAAAAAGAGAAGTTTAAAGCATTAAAGAAATATAATCAGATGAAAGAAGTATTTGCTTTATAAAATCCTGAAACAATAATTTTAATTTTGCTTTTAACATATATGCAAATTCTTTGATACTCCTCCCTTCCAGAGGTGCAGCTTAATTCCCTCCTGGTGAATGTGGCCTGGACTTAATGATTCACTTCTAACTGATAGAGGAATGTTGACATAACAGCTTGTGACTCCTGGATGTAAAACATAAAACTCACCGTAGCTTCCACCTTGGTTCTCTCTCTTTCTCTGGGATCATGAGCCCTGGGGGAAGCCGGCTGCTGTGTCATAAGCAGCCTGTGGAAAGGTCCATGTGACTAGGAGTGAGGCCTCCTGGGACCAGACAACAAGAAGCTGAAGCCTCTTCCAACAGCCATGTGAGTGAGCCATGTTTCATGTGAATCCCCAGCCCCAGTGAAACCCTCAGATGACAGCCCTGGGTAACAACTGGACTGCAACCTTGTGAGAGGCCCTGAGCCAGAAGCACTCAGAGAAACCTCTCCTGGATTCCTGACCATTGGAAACTGTGCCAGATGATAAATATTTGTTGATTTGAGCTGCTAAGTGTTACATAATTTGTTATGTAATAGTAAATAACTAATACATTTTCACAAGACAGGGTGTATTATTACATGTTAGTATGCATTTACTCTAAATTTATCATCATCATCATTATTATTTCTAAGACAGGATCTCATTCTGTCACCCAGGCTGGAGTGCGGTGGCATGATCACCATGCACTGCAGTGTCGACCTGCTGGGCTCAAGGGACCCTCTGATCTCAGCCTCCTGAGTAGCTGGGACTACAGGCATGAACCACCATGCCTGACTAATTTTCTAACTTTTTTGTAGAGATGAGGGCTTCACCATGTTGCCCAGGCTGATCTTGAACTTCTGGAGTCAACAAATTTGCCTTCTTCTGCCTTCCACGATGCTAGGATGACAGGCGTGAGCCACCACACCTGGCCTAAATTAATTATAAGATATTAAACATGTAACTTAGTTTTAAAAGGTAAGGAGAATTTCCACGGCTGAAGAGGATGCATTTTATTACCGTTCACAATGATCACTTTACTTGAACTTCAATTTCCAACTGTGTCCCAATTAAACACAAAAGGAAGATCCAACCATTGCTAGGCTCACTCTATGATGGCCCCAACTACCACCTCCTGGTCATTCACCTTCCTCCAGTTATTCAACCACCTCTAGTGTAGGTGCTGCTGTGAAGGGATTTAGCAGATATAATTAAGGGCCTCAATTAGTTGACTTTAGGCTGGGTTTCTCCTGCTTGGACTGTCCTAATCAGGTGAGCCCTTGAAAGGACTGGGTTCTTGCTGAGCATAGAGATTCACAGTGTGAGAGGTACTCAGCATGAGGGGTTTCCTCCACTGAGGGCTTTGAAAATGAAGGGGCTGTGTAGCAAAGAACGCTGGTGGGCACCAGGAATTGAGCGCAACCCTCTCTGTTCTCTACATTGACAGCCTGCAAGGAACAGGGACCTCAGTCTTACAACTGCTAGAAACTGCATCCTGCCACCTCTGCATAAGCCTAAAGAAGGATTCAAAATGAAGACTCAGGTTTGGGAAACCCGGAACAGAGATTCCATCTACATCATGCTCAGATTTCTGACTAAGGTACTATAAACAGATAAATGGGTGTTGTTTGGCCAGGCGTGGTAGTGCATGCCTGTATCCTAACATTTGAGGAGCTGACACAGGAGGATCACTTGCAGCCAGGAGTTTGAGACCAGCCCAGGTAATATAGTAAGACACTTGTCTCTACAATTTTTTTTTTTAATTAGCTGGGCGTGGTGGCACTTGTCTGCAGTCCTAGCTACTCTGCAGACTGAGGCAGGAGGATTCTTTGAGCCCAGGAGTTTGAGGCTGCAGTGAGCCATGATCATGTGACTGCACTTCACCCTGGATGACAGTGGGAGACTCTGTCTCTAAAAACAAATCAATGAATACAATAAATGGGTGTTATTTAAAGCCAATGTTTGTGACACTTTGTTACACACTCTTATAAAATTCATACACAGACTCCACAGACTCATGGAATGAACTGATGAATTGATATACACACTAGTTACATAAAATAAAATCTTTCTTAACTTTTTCAGTGTTTTACATTTTATAATTTTCTGTGATGCAATTTAATACACTCATATTTCATTCAGTCAGTCAAGAAAAATTAATTTAGTCCCTACGATGAACCAGGTATGCCCTCATATGCTCAAGTGCCTGACATTCTAGAAGCTTCACAAGAACAAGATGGAGCCACTGGAGTGTTTTAGGTGGAGAAATGACACACTTTGACTCACATTAGCAGGACCACTGTGGATAGAACAGTCACGTAGCAGGTAATGGGAGAGTGCCAGTGTCATAATTCAGGAGTGACAGTGTGATAGGGACTAAGGGGAGAGGAGGGCCTGAGGGATACAAGGGATGGAGGGAAGGGCTGGGGATGCAGGAGGTGAGGAAAAGGAGCAGGGCGACAGAATTCAAAAGCAGCAGAACTCTTAGCAAAAGCAGCAGAACACATTGATTTACAGTATTTCAATACATTCATCTACAGAGCCTCACAGGGTGTTACTTGCAGTTGGCCTTTAACACCTTAAGTGGATCTGCTTAAAAACTAATTTTTTATGTTAATCAGGTTTTAAAAATACTAAGTGTTCCTATAAAATATACACACCACTTAGATGTGGATACTTCCTAAAACCTGCCAGTGCATGAGCACTGGTGATGGGCATTGTGACTGCATTTAGTGCTTGCAACTTTGAGGTGAATAAAGTCTGTACTGACTCCTGGTTGCAACATATAGGAACATAGTGGCTGCTTTGTATTGAGGACATGTCCTGGACTCACACAGAAACTCAGGGCTATGGAATGAAGGTAAATTTAAAATACAAGCAGGAGTCACAGATACATTGTTTGCGAAAGTGAAACTTAGGAGCTTTGTGAGTCCTGTTGTAACGCTTTTAGACACATTTATATATCAAGGGGCCAAAGTCACATTTTTTTACCGATTAGATTCCTCATCATTCAGGGATTACCAAGATTCTGCTACCCACTGTACTTAATAAACAAAAAGCAAACTGGTCTCTATTCTGTCTCATGCACTCAGGCGCAACTTTTCCAGATTTAAAGAAAAAGAAAAAAGAAAAGAAAAAAACAGCCCTGTCTCTACACCTCCATTCCCAGGGCGAGCTCCCTCTCTGGCGCCAAGCTCTCTGTGGTGAGTTTTCTTCTAGAAGACTCCAGGGGGACAGGTAAAGAGTGGGAGATAGGGAGTCCATTTCAGGGACAGGAATTCCGGGATGAAAAGTGAAGGGAGAGGGGCAGGGCCCAAGCCGAGGGTTTCTTCCCGGTTTCTCAGACAGCTTCTGGGCCAAGACTCAGGGAAACAGTGAGACAGAGCGCTTGGCACAGGAGGAGCGAGGGTCAGGGCAAAGTCCCAGGGCCCAAGGCTTGGCTCTTAGGGTCTCAGGCCCTGAGGGCGGTGTCTGGGCTGGGGGGTCCCAGGGTTGGGGATTCCTAATCTCCACAGTTTCTCTTCTCCCTCTCCCAACCTGCGACGGGTCCTTCCTCCTGGACACTCACCACGCGGACCCAGTTCTCACTCCCACTGAGTGTCGAGTTGCTAGAGAAGCCAATCAGCGTCGCCCCGTCCCGGTTCTAAAGTCCACACGCACCCACCGGGACTCAGATTCTCCCCAGAAGCCGACGATGGGGTCATGGCGCCCCGAACCCTCCTCCTGCTGCTCTCGGGGACCCTGGCCCTGACCAAGACCTGGGCCGGTGAGTGCCAGGTCAGGAGGGAAACGGCCTCTGCGGGGAGGAGGGAGGGACCGCCCGGCGAAGGCACGGGACCCGGGGAGCCGCGCGGGGAGGAGGGTCGGGCGGGTCTCAGCCTCACCTCGCTCCCAGGCTCCCTCTCCTTGACATATTTCAGCACCTCCCGTGTCCCGGCCCGGCCGCGGGGAGCCCCGCTTCATCGCAGTGGGCTACGTGGACGACACGCAGTTCCTGCGGTTCGACAGTGACGCCGCGAGTCCGAGGATGGAGCAGGAGGGGCCGGAGTATTGGGAGTTGCAGACACTGGGCGCCAAGGCCCAGGCACAGACTGGCTGAGTGAACCTGAGGACCCTGCTCCAATACTACAACCAGAGCGAGGCAGGTGAGTGACCCCCGCCCGGGGCGCATATCACTTACTCCCGGCTTCATGCCTCGCTGACGGCCCTGGTCCCACTGAGTCTCCGGGTCCAAGATCGACCCCGAGGCTGCGGGACCTGCAGAGATCCCCGACCCTGGAGAGCCCCAGGAGCCTTTACCCGGTTTCATCTTCAGTTGAGGCCAAAATCTCTGCAGGTTGCTAGGGGCCGGGCCGGGGTTGGGTGGGCGGGGCTGACCGCGGGAACTGGGCCAGGGTCTCACACCCTCTAGGTAATGTTTGGCTGCAACCTGGGGCCCGACGGATGCCTCCTCCGCTGGTATGAACAGTATGCCTACGACGGCAAGGATTATATCGCCCTGAACGAGGACCTGAGCTCCTGGACACGCAGCGGCTCAGACCAACCTGCGCAAGTGGGAGGCAGCCAATGTGGCTGAGCAAAGGAGAGCCTATCTGGAGGACAACTGCGTAGAGTGGCTCCGCAGACACCTGTAAAAGGGGAAGGAGACGCTGCAGCGCGCGGGTACCAGGGGCCATGGGGTGCCTCCTAGATCTCCTGTAGATCTCCTGGGCTGGCCTCGCACAAGAGGCGAAGAAAATGGCACCACCACCAGAATATCGCCCTCCCTCGGGTCCTGAGGGAGAGGAATCCTCCTGGGTTTCCAGATCCTGTACCAGAGAGTGACTCTGAGGGCCCGCCCTGCTCTCTGGGACAATTAAGGATGAAGTCTCTGAGGGAATGGAGGGAAGACAATCCCTGGAATACTGATCAGGGGTTCCCTTTGACCCGGCAGCAGCCTTGGGCCCCGTGACTTTTCCTCTCAGGCCTTGTTCTCTGCTTCACACTCAATGTGTGTGGGGGTCTGAGTCCAGCTCCTCTGAGTCCCTCAGCCTCCACTCAGGTCAGGACCAGAAGTCACTGTTCCCTCCTCAGGGACTAGAACTTTCCACGGAATAGGAGATTATCCCAGGTGCCTGTGTCCAGGATGGTGTCTGGGTTCTGTGCTCCCTTCCCCACCCCAGGTGTCCTGTCCATTCTCAAGATGGTCACATGTGTGCTGGTGGAGTGTCCCATGACAGATGCAAAATGCCTGAATTTTCTGACTCTTCCCATCAGACCCCCCCAAGACACATGTGACCCACCATCCCGTCTCTGACCATGAGGCCACCCTGAGGTGCTGGGCCCTGGGCTTCTACCCTGCGGAGATCACACTGACCTGGCAGCGGGATGGGGAGGACCAAACTCAGGACACGGAGCTCGTGGAGACCAGGCCTGCAGGGGATGGAACCTTCCAGAAGTGGGCAGCTGTGGTGGTGCCTTCTGGAGAGGAGCAGAGATACACCTGCCATGTGCAGCATGAGGGTCTGCCCAAGCCCCTCACCCTGAGATGGGGTAAGGAGGGAGATGGGGGGATCATGTCTCTTAGGGAAAGCAGGAGCCCCTCTGGAGACCTTTAGCAGGGTTGGGTCTGGGGCCTGGGGGTCAGAACCCTCACATTCCCCTCTTTTCCCAGAGCCGTCTCTCCAGCCCACCATCCCCATCGTGGGCATCATTGCTGGCCTGGTTGTCCTTGCAGCTGTCATCACTGGAGCTGTGGTCACTGCTGTGCTATGGAGGAAGAAGAGCTCAGGTAAGGAAGGGGTGACGGCTGGGGTCTGAGATTTCTTGTCCCACTGAGGGTTCCAAGCCCCAGGTAGAAGTGCCCTCCCGGTTACTGGGAAGCACCATCCACACTCATGGGCCAACCCAGCCTGGGCCCTGTGTGCCAGCACCTACTCTTTTGTAAAGCACCTGTTACAATGAAGGACAGATTTATCACCTTGATGATTGTGGTGATGGGACCTGATCCCAGCAGTCACAAGTCACAAGGGAAGGTCCCTGCTGAGGACAGACCTCAGGAGGGCAGTTGGTCCAGGACCCACACCTGCTTTCTTCTTGTTTCCTGATCCTGCCCTGGGTCTGCAATCACACATTTCTGGAAAATTCTCTGGGGTCCAAGACTAGGGGATTCCTCTAGGACCTTATGACCCTGCCTCCTTTCTGGCCTCTCACAGGACATTTTCTTCCCACAGATAGAACAGGAGGGAGCTACTCTCAGGCTGCAAGTAAGTATGAAGGAGGCTGATCCCTGAGATCCTTGGGATATTGTGGTTGGGAGCCCATGGGGGAGCTCACCCACCCCACAGTTCCTCCTCTAGCCACATCTCCAGAGGGATCTGACCAGGTCCTGTTTTTGTTCTACCCCAGGGAGTGACAGTGCCCAGGGTTCTGATGTGTCTCTCACTGCTTGTAAAGGTGAGACCCTAGAGGGCCTGATGTGTGTTGGGTGTTGGGGGAGAACAGAGGGGACACAGCTGTGCTATGGGGTTTATTTGGATGTCTTGAGCATGCAGTGGGCTGTTTAGAGTGTGACCTCTCACTGTGACTGATATGAATTTGTTCATGAATATTTTTTCTATAGTGTGAGACAGCTGCCTTGTGTGGGACTGAGAGGCAAGATTTGTTCATGCCTTCCCTTTGTGACTTCAAGAACCCTGACTTCTGTTTCTGCAAAGGCATCTGAATGTGTCTGTGTTCCTGTAGGCATAATGTGAGGAGGTGGGGAGACCAGCCCACCCCATGTCCACCATGACCCTCTTCCCCAGGCTGACCTGCATTCCTTCCCCATCACCTTTCCTGTTCCAGAAATGGGGCTGGGATGTCTCCATCTCTGTCTCAACTTCATGGTGCACTGAGCTGTAACTTCTTGCTTCCCTATTAAAATTAGAATCTGAGTATAAATTTACTTTTTCAAATTATTTCCATGAGAGGTTGATGGGTTAATTAAAGGAGAAGATTCCTAAAATTTGAGAGACAAAATAAATGGAAGACATGAGAACCTTCCAGAGTCCACGTGTTTCTTGTGCTGATTTGTTGCAGGGGAGGAGAGTAGACGGGGCTGTGCCCAGTGGGTGCTCAGGCCACTGTGGGCTTTATGTGGTCACAGCTTGGCTGAATCATCTTTGCTGCTCCATTGTCCTTGGCCTTTCAGTAGAACCTTGTCCCATCAGGACCTGTGATCACAGGGACTTGGATGTCACCTAGGGTGGTCCTTACACATAGAAGTCCTTCCAGTATCAATAGACAAATTTTCAGACCTGTAGCTCTTGCCCTCCTTCCAGGGCTCTTTCCTGGATTGTATTTTCCATCTTTTCCCCCAACCTTCTTAAAGGAAGCAGATTCTGAAATTTGCAGAGAGGAGGGGTCCCATAGTTTCTCATCATAGGTAACTTTCTGTTGGAACTCCCCTTCTGCTCTCCTACTCATCTTCCTGCCCTGAGTTGTAGTAATCCTAGTGCTGGCTCCAATCCAAACTCATGGATGTATAAAGCAGAGTCTAATTTAGATTCATATGTGGTTGGAAAATTGGACCCATAAGCCTAGGATTATCTTTCCTGAACAGAAAAACATGGTTGTGTGCTGCAGTGTGCAGGAGGATTGGTGTGGGGGGAGGGAGGACACACAAGCAGCCCTGGTGAGAAAAGCACCGGTGGCACTGATGGTGGTGTGAGATGATGTTCTTTAGCTGCCACAAAACAGCATTTGACCTGAGGCTACATTAATAAAGATATTGCCTTTAGAATAGGGAGGTGCTCTACAGTGATCATTCATTCCACTGACATTTGTTGTCTGCTAGGGATATGACTGTTTCTGCATTCAGAAAACATCATTAAAGTAAAAACTGAAAAATTTCCAGCCTTGTGGTACATATATTCTAGACGCAAGCTTGTCCAACCCGCTGCATGTGACCCAGGACAGCTTTGAATGTGAGAACTTTTTTGCTTATCTGTGGTGGCAAATATCATGAAAATTATGCATGAACTTTTTTTTCTATTCTTTCTGCTCATCAGCTGTCATTAGTGTATTTTTTGTGTGGCTCAAGACAATTCTTCTTCTTCCCATGTGGCCCAGTGAAACCAAAAAATTGGACACCTCTGTAGGCAGCAGATGATAGATATAGTATAAGCAGAGTAGGAACAGAAGATGCTGAGTTAGAAGGTGGCAAGTGCTGTGTGGCAGGTGATCCAGAGTGTGGGCTGTGGGGACAGGGAAGGTGGCCTTTGTGCTGGGTTGTCAGCATGGGCCTTGTTACAAATGTGTCTTTTGAGGAAAGATTTGAGGGACATGAGGATTTATCCACGGGCATGTCTGGGAAAGTTCCTTTCAGGCAGGGAAACCTCCAGTGCAAATGCACTAGGGCAAGATAGTGTCTGAGCTCCGGGAAGAGAGAAGAGGCCAAAAGGGCTGGACAGAAAGTAACTGAGATGAGGTCAGTAACTTCTGCTCTGAGTGAGATGGGAAGTTTCTTCTGTGCTGAGAACAAAATTGAGAGGTTGGGGATAAGTGAGGCAGTAGGGAAAACAGTGGAAAAGGCATGTAGTATTCCAGAATGGAGATGTCTGTTACCTTGACTGCAGTATGAGCAGGGGAAATAGTGGGAAGTGATGGGATTCTGAGTAAATTTGAAGATGGACTCACAGCACTTGCTAATGGATTGTATCTGTGGTGTGAGGAAGAAGAATCAAGGACACCCATAGTTTTAGACTGAGTGAGTAGAGGGGTGGAGCTGCTGTCAGTGTAGATGTGGAGACTCTGGCAGGAGCATACTGAGGAGGGAGCATCACAGGCATTCAGTGGAGATGTCTCCAACGAATTCAGTGAAGGGCCCAGATGCCTCTGCAGCTACAGCTACATCATCCAGTTTATCTTCTGTTTTCCTTCCCCTGTATCTCAGAGCCAGAGAACAGATACTTTCCTGAGCACAGATACTTTTCTGTACCCAGTGAAAGTCAGGGAAGTTATGGTCTGTAGTTGGTTATAATAAGTCATGGATTAATATTCTGTTTCTCAGATAATTAAAGGAATAATTAGAGAATGTGTAACTAGAGCATTTATTAAGAAGACTACAATAATGATTTTGATTAATCTAAAGAAGACAAGAAAATAAAAATAATGAAGCAAAAACGAGGTAATGTTAGAAAACAGAAAATGACAAGGTGTAGACGTAAACCCAACCAGGCCAATAATGACATTAAACACAATGGACTCAAACACCCCAATTACAAGACAAATAGTGCAGAGGGGTAAAAATAAATAAATAAATAAATAGCAAGACATATTTTCAGTAGAAGGTACAGAAACATTGAAAGTAAAAGGATAGAAAAGAAATACTAGACAAACATTCATGAAAAACCACATAGAGATGCCATTTAGAAAAATTACAGGACATGAATCTCCTGAGACATAGAGTACATGTAGACAGCTCACAATGTCTTTTTACTTTTTTTTTTTCCAGAGGCAGAGTCTTGCTTGGTTGCCCAGGCTGAAATGCAGTGGTGACATCATAGCTCACTGTAACCTCAAACTCCTGGGCTCAAGTGATTCTCCTGCCTCAGCCTCCCAAATAGCTAGGACTACAGGCACATGCCACCACCTCTGGCTATAATTTCTTTAATTTAGTTTCTCATTTGCTGTGGTGTGATCCATGAAACAATGTCATGCCAGATATTTGACTTGCAGTTGTTGCGGAAAGTCAGGGACCCTGAATGGAGGGACTGACTGGAACCATGGCAGAAGAACATAAATTGTGAAGATTTCATGGACTTTTATCAGTTCCCAAAATTAATACTCTTATAATTTCTTATGCCTTTCTTTACTTTAATCTCTTAATCCTGTTATCTTCGTAACCTGAGGATGTATATCACCTCAGGACCCTGTGATGATTGCGTTAACTGTACAAATTGTTTGTAAAACATGTGTGTTTGAACAATATGAAATCTTATTGTAAAACATAGGTGTTTGAACAATATGAAATCAGTGCACTTTGAGAAAAACAGAATAACAGTGATTTTAGGGAACAAGGAGAGACAATCATAAGGTCTGACTGCCTGTGGAGTTGGGCAGAATATAGCCATATTTTTCTTCTTGCAGGGAGCCTATAAATAGACATGCAAGTAAGAAGATATCACTGAGGCCGGGCTCGGTGGCTCAAGCCTGTAATCCCAGCACTTTGGGAGGCCGAGATGGGTGGATCACGAGGTCAGGAGATCGAGACCATCCTGGCTGACACGGTGAAACCCTGTCTCTACTAAAAAATACAAAAACTAGCCGGGCGAGGTGGCGGGCGCCTGTAGTCCCAGCTACTCGGGAGGCTGAGGCAGGAGAATGGTGTGAACCCAGTTGGCGGAGCTTGCAGTGAGCTGAGATCTGGCCACTGCACTCCAGCCTGGGAGACAGAGCGAGACTCCATCTCAAAAAAAAAAAAAAAAGAAGATATCACTGAATTCTTTTCCCAGCAAGGAATACCCTGGGAATGCATTCTGGGGGAGGGTCTAGCCGCTGTGGGAGTGTCTGTCTTATGCTGTTGAGATAAGGCTGAAATATGCCCTGGTCTCCTGCAGTACCCTCAGGCTTGCTAGGATTGGGAAATTCCAGCCTGGTAATTTTAGTCAGACCGGTTCTCTGCCCTCGAACCCTGTTTTCTGTTAATATGTTTATCAAAACAATGCATGCACAGAGGGACATAGACCCTCATTGTAATTCTAATTTTGCCTTTGCCTTGTGATCTTTATTGCCCTTTGAAGCACGTGATCTTTGTGACTTACTCCCTGTTCATACATCCCCTCCCCTTTTAAAATCCCTAATAAAAACTTGCTGGTTTTGTGGCTTGGGGGCATCACGGAACCTGCTGATATGTGACGACACCCCCAGCAGCCCAGCTGTACAATTCTTCTCTTTATACTCTTTCTCCTTGTTTCTCAGATTGGTCAACACTTAGGGGAAATAGAAAGAATCTACACTGAAATATTGGGGGCTGGTTCCCCCGATATGCAGTAGGTACACAACAAATATTAGGTTAATGAAGAAATAAAACCACCTAGTAATTCAAGCCATATCCACATATACATTTTACAGATGAGGAGCAACATCCCAGACAAGTAAAGTAAAATAAATTGTGTTAGGTCATCCAGAGCAGAATCAAGAACACACATTCCCTGCACTCAATGCATCAGAGCTCTACTGAGATCATAGCAGGTATGCAAGTCAGATACAGTAATTACTAGAATTGGAATTGATACATTTCAGGATATACTAAACAGGTATGCAAGTCAGATACAGTAATTACTAGAATTGGAATTGATACATTTCAGGATATACTAAAAAAAGGTTGTATAAGGATTGACAATGCAGAGATAAAGAAAGAAAATTTATTTGTTTAAAAGATGGATAGAATCCTTAAATAAAAAAAATTTTTTTTAAAAAGATAGGCCTTATTTGGACCAAAGCAAAGATGAATTCAATTGTCAGAGGGAAAAATGTTTGACTAAGTGCAGCTCCCAGACCGAAGGGAGACCCAAAAAGCCTGGGACATTTTTGGTTGTCATGTGGGGATTGGTGGGAGGGGGCGAGTGGGGTGCTCCTGGCAAATCTCCCACAATGCATAGGACAGTCCACTCAATGGAGAATTTTCTGGCTCAAATTTTTAGTAGTGCTGCTATTGAGAAATTTGTTCTAGATGTAAGTGTCATCACCATTTCACAGATGAAGAAACTGAGGCACCAGAAGGGAAAGTGCCAGTGAGACCAGAGCCATGGGTTGAATCCAGGCTGCCTGGCCGCAGGATCTAGACTCCCTGGTTAAGTCAGGGACCCAGGAGTTTCTGTGGTGTGAGAAAGAAGAATCAAGGACCCCCACAGTGTTGGACTGAGTAAGCAGAAGGGTGGAATTGGGGAGATGGGGAGACTCTGGCAGGAGCATACTGAGGAGAGAGTATCACAGACATACAGTGGAGGAGACATCTACGAGGAATGTAGGTGAGGGAGCTGGGGTGGCAGTTGGATAGACAGGTCTGGAGTTTAGAAGAACAGATTGGGCTGGAGAAAAAGACTTGTGAGGTGATCATGAAAGTGACATTTAAAGCCTCGAGCCTGGATAGGGTCACCAAGGGAGTGACTGGTTGTAGAAGAGAAAAGGAATAAGAACTGAAACCCAGACCTCCTAGTCTAAGGGATCTGGTCAGATACATCTCCAGAGCCTACTGCACAGTTCTGACCTCACATCTAGAAGGCATGTAGGCTGGGGAATTCCAGACTTTTCTGTGTGCAGGTACTATGTGGACATGGTGCTGAGACACAAAAAGTCTGGTGTCAGACATGAGATTCTGGATTTATGACAAGGTTGGAGCTTATGTTGCTAATCTCCAGATCACACTTCTAGTAGCAAGACCACAAAAAAGGATCCCAAATGTCTGCATCAGCCTCGCCTGGAGGGCTGGTTAAATAGGTGATTTCTTGGCCTTGTGCATAATACTCTGAGATGGTGATTCCAGGGAGGGCCCTGAGTATTTTCTAAGCACCCACCAGCAATCCTCATGCTCAGTTAGATGGGGAACCACTGAGGTTAGTGACTAGAAAGTGCTCAGAGTGGGTGGGTTGGGGTGGGCTTAAAAATGCTTTTATCCCTCAGAAAGAAAGGGGAGAAAGTACATTGTTAATTATGAGATGTGATGTCGGGAGATATGTGTCATTTTCTCTAGTACCTGGTAGAGCCAGGTAGAAGATTCACAAAGAACAACTATGAATGGTGCTCTCTGAAACTATTCCCTAGACTGTTTTTTCACTAATTTTTTGGAGCAAACAATGAAATACAGATTCTTCTAATTTACACATAAAATACTTTATATGATATCAGAGCCTAATATTATTGTGAAGAAAGCCACAGAACTGGGCTTGAGTTTACAGAGCCAGGAACAGAATCCAAAATCTCACCCTAGGTCGTGTCTTTCCTGGAAACCACTGCACTGGCTGCTGGTCACAGATGCCACTTCTCACACCTCTGATGATGCCCTCATCCTGGACACTAGGACAGATGTCACTGCTGCTCCTGGCAACTGGATGTAACTACTGCCACTCTTCCATCTTTTCCAAAATGCATTCGGCACAGTCCCAGCCTCTTTGTGTCACTTTGTCCTGGTTCAGCATCTAGCAGGTGGTGGTCTGACTTCTGGAGACCAAGCCTCATGTTTATGTTCAACTGCCAAGGTGACTAAATAATTGTCATCATCTAGGGAAGGAGGTGGTTTCTGTCTCCTATCAAGACTTTAATTATGGGCTTGTGATATAGTTAAAGGATTTAGGTACTGGAAGGGGAGGAGTGGGAGAAGAATGACAAATTTTAATTCTTGGAGCGGTGAACTGATATGAGAACTTTAGCTGATACTATGTAGGCACTTGGGTTGGCTGCATGATCAAGTAACTAATAAATGACATCTTTCCATCCATTCCCTTGTGAGTATATTATTAGATTCAGCTTTTGTCTGTAACAGTTTATAATCTAGATCACTGGAGTGGCATTGTGAGATGCTGAAATGATTACTCAAACTATCTTCTCTTTGCCTTTGTCTATAACTGGATTAAAACACTTAGGTCTATAACATCTCAAAATATTTGTGTGCGCTGATGTTTTATGTAAATATTTATATTTCATTGCACACAGAAATATTTCTGGGGAGATAATCTCTAACATACATCACATTTATCAGCATTTATGTGACCCCCACAAAGGCCAAAAATATACTTTTCAACATTTCTAGGTTAGATTTACTGCCATTCAAAGTCTGGACCATAAACAGCTGGTAGAAAGCTCTTCTTAGCAGACCTAGAAACAAGGTACGAATGCTTACATTTTGCTGTAAGCAAAAAAATAAAGTGGGCAACATTATTTCAAATTCCCGTTTTTGCCTCTTTTCATGGATCATCCTTCATGCCACATGTGTTAGCTAGGGTCCACTTTATCAACACCCTAGGACTTTGATAAGGGGAGTTAACCCACTGCTGGGGTGAATCCATATAGACTAGAAAAAATGATGTCCAACTCTCAACAAGGTAGACATGTCTTAGTTGCCATGGAACATGCACAGGATGGAATAATGAGGCTGAGGGAAGTAGGCATGGTGAAGGCCCATCAGGATCATGCTCCACAAGAGGTCCCAGAGGACCCACCTTCCACCAGAGCCTCGGAACATGATGGTGATAGGGAGCTGCATCACTAAGAAGTGTTGGGGTGTTGTCCTCTGCAGGCTGGGGGTGATGGTAGTAAAGATGGTCCCACAGTTGCATTTATTAATATACCTGGGAACAATGTGGCCCTAAAGAGACAGAGACCAAGTGGTGACAGTGACCTGCAAAAGCCAGAGGGCCTGGTTACTATGGCAGCCTCAGAGAAGCAGCCAAGAGGACTCAAGCTGCAGGTAGTGTGGGGAAGGATAATATAGAGTAGTGTCCCAGGGTTAGGACAGCATCCAGTAAGGGCACTGCTTGATATCTATGATAAGAAAACAAGAATTGAGGAGCAGAGAGTGAAGGTGTTTGAACCAATACAAAGTCATGATCCCATCCTCAATGCCAAGACCTCAGCCAAGATTCAGATTAAGATCTCAGTGACAGAGGAGGAGTCCATATCCCTAGGAGGAAGACTCTGCATCCCCGTGGAAGTATATGCTGGGACAATTCCCTCAGTCCTTCGGCAAAGGAATCTATAGTCAAGTTACTCAGGAGACTGTACACTGGGGAAAGGAAACAGGTAGAAATGGGGGGATTATTGACACTGGGTGTGAGCTCACACTGATGCCCAGATGCCCACAGAACTATTATATCTCACATCACAGTTTGGCTTACAGAGGTCAGAGAGTAAACCTGGACACATTATGGCCCAGTATGGGACCACCGGATGCATAGACCCAGCTCTGGTTATCTTCCAATTCCCCAAGTGCATAATTGACACTGATGCACTTCTAAGGGGAGTCACCCCCACATTGGGTCCCTACTCTGTGGCATAAGAGCTCTCTTTGTGCCGAAAGCCAAAAGGAAAGCTTTGACATTGCCACCATCATGGCCAAATAAAAAATCATAGTGTATCCAAGGGTGGGTCTTGTAGGAGACACTGAAAGTACCATGGGGTTCACGTCAGCATTACAGAACTGAAGGATGCAGGTGGTGTTGGATACTATTATATCTACGTAATCCAGCAACCTATCCCTGAAGAAGCCTGATGAGGCCTAAAGAATGCCTGATGAGGCCTAAAGAATGAATGAGATTACTCCAGGTCTGGCCAAGTAGGAGTTATAATTGCAGCTTTTATGTTGTCTGGATATCACTGGTAGAGCAGATCAATAAAACCTTGGGCACACAGCGTGCAGCTGTGGATTTGGTGGGTGCATTCCTTTACACTCCAGTTAGAAAGGAGATATGGAGTGATTCACATTCATGTGGGATCCACAGCACATTTATTTATCACTTGCCTCAGGGCTATTATAACTCCCCTGCCCTTTGTAGTATAGTCTTAACACTATACTAGACATACTGGATATCCTATAGGATATTAAATCAGCTCATTTCATTGACAACTTCATGTTGACTGGGGTGGATGAGCAGCAGGTAGAAAAGCACTGGGTCCTTGGCAAACACACTCAGAAGGTGAAACAAAGATAAACTTATGGCACTTCAAGGTGGCCACTGGAAGTGAAATTTACAGGTGAACAGGGTGCCAAGGGTGTTTGGGGTTGAAGATGGAGCCTCTCCAGGTAAAACACAAACTATTTCATCTTGCATCCTCACCAGAAGGCAGGAAGCACACTGCCTGGTGAGACTCTTTGAGTTTTGATGATACCACATTCCACATCCAGACATACTGCTAGGTGACATACGAATAGTGGTGCCAGTGGTGGGGAAAGATGCAGGATGGAGCTGAACCAGCACCAGTGGGAGAGTCACAGTGGAGGCCTGGGATTCTGGAGTAAGATCATGTCATCCACAGCAGAGACATATGCCCCTGTTAGAAGCAGCCTTTAGTGTTCCTTGTCCTGATTCAGTAGAATGCTTGACCATGGGACACCAAGCAGTGATATGGTTCCAAGTGCCTGCATGACCCACAAAGTCATAGATTGTACAGGCCCAACAGCATCCATCATGGGGTGAAAATGGTCCACCTGGGTTCAACTTGAATCCCATATTGACACCCACAGAAAACACCTAAGTCTGATGTGGCACTGAACAGCTAAACAGACAAATGGAAGTTAGCTGCCTTCACCGTGGGTCAGCCCAGGCCTGGTAGGATGGGCACATGAATGGAGCAACCACAGTGGCAGGTATGAGGCTACATGGGGCCAGAAACACTGACCTCCACCAGCCCTACAAGGTAGATCCAGCTACTGTCACCTCTGAATGTCCAACTCATCAGCATTTGAGGCCCATGATGTGCCCCAGTGGGGCACTATTTCTTTAGGTGACCACTAGCCACTAAATAACAAGTTGACTACATTTAGCTACTTCCATCCTGGAAGGGCCAGAGGTTCATCTTCATAGGATAGCTCCTATTCCAGGGTGGGTTTTCCTGTGCTGCTCTCAGACACTCAGCCAGCACCACTCTCTGGTGATGTTGACATTCCTGATCCACGTGCCAGGCGGTGCTCTAGCCCATTATCTGCCTGAAGGACCCACTTGGCAGGAAAGTTTCAGTGTTTCCATGGCTGTGGGTTCCACTAATCCTATCACCATCTGCACCACCCAGAGGCTGCCAGCCATAAGGAATGCTGGACAGGTCTTCTATAGGCACAGCTCAGTGCCAGCCTGGAGGAAGCACTCCGAGGGGTGTGTGCCATCTTTCAGAACATGGTACATTGTTTGAATCAGAGACGTCTCTGTGGTGCTGTGTTCTCAATGGAAGAACATGTGTGTCCAGAAATCAAAAGTCAGAAGCAGGTTTGGTTCCATGTCCAATCCCTTAGATTCACTCAACGGGGTATTTTGCATGTTTTATCTCCCAACACTGGGCTGTGCAGGTTAGGAGGGCCCGGTTTCCAAAGGAGGGTACCCTTAAAAGTAGACAAAAGACAGCCCACTGAAATATACATTAGTTTAGTCACCAGAGAAGTTCGGAGAGCGTGTTCCCAGAGACCACCTGGTGAGAAGAGGATTCTCCTCCTCTCCAGGCCCAGGTAATAGACCCTCATTCCCAGGAGGATGCATGGCTGCTTTCACACAATGAGGGCAGAAGTGTGTGTGGAAACCAGAGATTCATCTGGGATCCTTCTGGTTCCCCTTGCCCCGTGGTAAGTGTGAGTAGAATCACCCAGCAATTCAGCTGAGAGAATTTGATTTCCAAGGGCCCAGACCCGTCAGGACAGAAGGTTTGAGTCACACTCCTGGGTAATCTCCCAAGGCCCTGCTCCTGTGCTCTGACACCCTCAGTAGCATTGGTGCTGAGGCCCTGCTTCCCATGGGCTGTTCCCAACCAGTGGGAGGTCACACCAGTGACACTAAGGCAGGACATTCCTGGGAGACAGGGACTCTTCTGATGGCCAACGGTGGCTCCAGGACTCCTCCATGGCCTTGCTCAACTCTCCTTAGATTGCCTGTGGTCTAGGACACGTCCAGTAAATCTTCTCTCCTTCTGTCCATCATTGGGGGTCACACTTGCATCTCGGTCTGTTGCCTTTCCCAGGGTAACCTGCCTCCCTTGCAATATGGTCTGACAGGTGTGTCCCCTAATAAAATGCTGTAACTTTAATCCCATGGTGGCACTTGCTTTTTGGAGGATTTGGACTAAAAATCATTTTCATCTGCACACGGTGACCTCTTACTTATTCCAATTTATAAAACTTTTGTTTATTCAACTTCTTCTACTTGCATTGGCTCCATTTTGCTGGTATTTGTATTATGTTTTGAGTTAGTCGATGTTTGTTGCTTTAATCACTAAATTTGGGGGTAGTTTGTTACACAGCAACAGATAAACAAATGAAACCCTGTTACATTTCCATTGTTCTATACAAGTTCACTATATCTGTTTTATTTCCTCCCTTATATTGGCCACATAGGGTTTCTAGTTTCTCACGTCTATTCTTTTCTTTATTTTAGTTTCTTTTATTTTTTGTTCCTTCCGTTTCTCCTTCCTTCTGTCCCTCCCTTCCTCTCTTTCTTCTCTATTTCCATTCAACTTCTCACCCTCCTCCTTTTCCCTCCGCTTTCCTTCCCCTTCCCCTTCCTTCTTTTCTTCTTTCACCTTCCTCCATTCCTCCTTCTTTCCTCCCTTCCTCCATTTTTTCCTTTTATTATGAAATTTTCCTAACATATAAAGTAACCCTATGTGTTTGGGTTATAAGTAAGCATTTTCTGGATCTATATGTCAAAAGTATAATGCCATGGTATATGAGAAACAAGTAAACAGCAGGAAGTTATTAACAGAATCTAAACAAAAATGCCTGCAATAATTCTGCAGCCAGGACAGTGGCTTTCAACTCAATTCCTTCAACTCAGTGTTTTTAGAACACATGATCAACATCAAGTATTACACATTTAATTCAAAAGTTTAGGCCAGGTGTGGTGGTTCACACCTGTAATCCCAGCACTTTGGGAAGCTGAGGCGGGCAGACCACCTGCGGTCAGTTCAAGACCAGTCTGGCCAGCATGGTGAAACCCCATTGTCGTAATCAGTTACTACGGGATATAATGAAGGGGAATGAACATAGAAACAAAGACAAAGACAAAAAGATCTGTTCTAAAAGAAGGGGTCGAGGGCTCCTTGCTTCTAGTGATTCCTTCTGGCAGCAAATGTGGTTTGTCAGTTTGCCAACATCCTGCTTTCAGGAGAACAGTTTGTTGTTTGCTCATACAGCCTCCAGTGGTATAGTGAGTTGATCACGACCCTCATTCTTTCGGCCTCCAACACCCCGTCTCTACTAAAAATGCAAAAATTAGCTGGGCGTGGTGGTGCATGCCTGTTATCCCAACTACTCTGGAGGCTGAGGCAGGAGAATTGCCTGAATTGGGAGGCAGAAGTTGAAATCAGTCGAGATAGCATCACTGCACTTCAGCCTGGGCAACAGAGCAAGACTTCGTCTTATAAATAAATAAATAAGTTTAACTTGGCACAATCACTTTGGAAATAATATTGTTATTATCTAGTATAGTTAAAGTCCATACAACATATCATCCAACCATCCTACTCTAATCATACACTCTATGGCTTTCCTGCCTATGTGCCCAGGAGACATGCACACTAATGTTTATGGCAAAAACTGGAATCAGCTACATATACATCAATAGAAAACTAGTGCAATTATGGTATAACCATAAAATGTAAACCTTCAGCAGTAAAATGAGTGAATGACAGCCTCCCACACCACAGATAACTCCTATATGTAATGTGCATCATGGGAAAATAAATGCAGTAGGAATTTGCTGTACTGGAAGCTTAAAACCAGCAAAACTAACTAGTATTTGGATTGGGATATATCTATACTTATTACACAAATCTTTAAATAAATATAAAGGAAAAATAATCACAAGACTCAGGATGGAGTCTCCTTTTGGGGGATGTGAATGGACAGCAGCCCTGGGTAGTTTACAGGTTCTGTATTTTACAACAGTGCTGGCTAAAGTCCATACAACATATCATCCATTCCCTTTTTAAAGGGAACTTTTAAAATAAATGTGTAATACTTGATGTTCATGATGTGTTCTGAAAACATTGAGTTGAAAGAATTGACTTAAATTTCTAATTCCTTAAACAGAGAATTTCAAATTAAAATATACCTGGTTTTTATAAAAATGAAAGAGAAAAGAACACCAAAGTTCATTGCAAGCATCCTTAACAAGAACTACTTACACTGGAAGAAAATGACAGAGAATTGTAAGGAGCCATGTGACAGAGAGGACCAGGGTGCCATGAAAATGGCCTTGGCTACAAATAGGCCATTTGATCCTTGGCTCACTGGCATCTCTCTAGATTTTCAACTATACAGTCCTCAGTCTGATGTGCAAGGTAATTCCATCTTGCAGAGGATTTGGTGTTACATTTTACCACACATACAACTGAATTAAACTTTTACAGAATTGGAAATGCATATTATCGATCAAAATAAATGAACCAAGAAAAGAGTAGAAAGGAATAACCAGTGATGGAATAGCAATATGAATAGAAAACACAATAGGAATGTGAAAATAAACAAAGAAACAAACAAAACCACTTCAGAAGCACCTGATAGCAGTGCTATTTAGAATCATAGTGGTGTCGAAATAACTTCTATGACATATCATTCAATACCACAACAAAAGATGTTAAGTGTATTATAGAATGCTGATCGAATAGCCAGTTATCGAAAAACCTTGTTTCTCAATTCGAGCTAACAATTTCGTGATACTGCATCAAACCAGTTATTGGCATCAGGCTAAGCTAGATGTGTTGACTGAAGTGTGAGATTTACATCTTTGTAAATAAAAAGCAATCTGATTAGGCAATGTTTTTCTAAGTGAAAGCAAATTAATCAGAGAAGTAAAGAAACAGAGGATGGCTATTCCAGAGACAGAGCAGTGCTTTTTTTTTTAAGTGTAGGCAAATGTTTTTTGAAGACCATATTTCAATAAGAAAATTGGCGCTTGGAGCATACTTCCACTAAATTTGAGACATCTGAATGAAACAAAGACTTATTTTCAAGGCATTATTTTTATGGCACTAAAGTCTTGGAACTATTTGATCTAGTTACTCTATGTTCTCAACTGTGTTAACTCATTGAAGAGAACATTGTTGTTATTAAAGATATTGGCAAGAAAAACTCAGAGATACTGTTGTATCTCCTTTATCTGCCTCAAACTGTTTTCTCCTCAACACGTAAGGCTCTGTGATGTCTCAAACTTTTAATCATTAATTTAAAAAGTGAAGCTTATCACAGAATTACAAAAAAACTATTTTAAAATTCATATGGATCCAAAAGAGTTCATATAGCCAGGAGAATCTAAGCAAAAGAACAAAGCTGGAGGCATGAGGCTACCCGACTTAAGTATACTACAAGGCACAGTAACCAAAACAGCATGGTACTGGTACAAAACAGGCACATAGACCAATGGAACAGAATAGAGAACTCAGAAATAAGATCACACATCTAAAACCCTGTGATCTTCAATGAGCCTGACAAAAATAAACAATAGACAAAGGATTCCCTATTTAATAAATGGTGCTGGGAGAACTGGATAGCAATATGCAGAAAATTGAAACTAGACTCCTTTCTTACACTTTAACCAAAAATTAACTTAAGATGTATTAAAGACTTAAACGTAAATCCCAAAACTATAAAAACCCTGGAAGAAAGTATAGGCAATACCAGTCAGGACATAGGGATGGGTAAAGATTTTATGATGAAAATGCCAAAAGCAACTGCCACAAAAGCAAAAATTGATAAATGGGATCTAATTAAACAAAAGAGCTTCTGTATAGTGAAATAAACTATTATCAGAGTGAACAGATATCCTACAGAATGGGAGAAAATTTTTGCAATCTGTCCATCTGACAAAGGTCTCATATTCAGAATCTATAAAGAACGTAAGCAAATTTACACACACACAAAAACAGCTTCCATAAAATTGGACAAAGGACCTAAACAGACACTTCTCAAAAGAAGACACACATGTGGCCAATAAACATAAGAAAAAAAGCTAAACATCGCTGATCATTAGAAAAATGCAAATCAATACTACAATGAGATACCATCCCATGCCAGTCAGAATGGCAATTATTAAAAGTCAAGAAACAACAGAGGCTGGTGAGGTTGCAGATAAATAGGAAGGCTTTTACACTGTTGGTGGAAATGTAAATTGGTTCAACCACTGTGGAAGACAGTGTGACGATTCCTTAAAGATTTAGTACCAGAAGTACCATTTGACCCAGCAATCCCATTATAGGTTATATACCCAAAGGAATACAAATCATTCTATTATAAATGTATATGCATATGTATGTTCACTGCAGCACTATTCACAGTAGCAAAGACGTGGAATCAACCCAAATGCCCACCAATGATGGACTGGATAAAGAAAATATGGTGGACCCAGAGCAAGATGGCCGAATAGGAACAGCTCCAGTCTCCAGCTCCCAGCGCGAGCGACACAGAAGATGGGTGATTTCTGCATTTTCAACTGAGGTACTGGGTTCATCTCACTGGGGAGTGCTGGACAATTGGTGCTGGTCAGCTGATGCAGCCCAACCAGCGAGAGCTGAAGCAGGGTGAGGCATCACCTCACCTGGGAAGTGCAAGGGGGAAGGGAATCCCCTTTCCTAGCCAGGGGAACTGAGACACACAACACCTGGAAAATCAGGTTACTCCCATCCTAATACTGCACTTTACCAAGGGTCTTAGCAAACGGCACACTAGGAGATTATATCCCACACCTGGTTGGGAGGATCCCACACCCACGGAGCCTCCCTCATTGCTAGCACAGCAGTCTGTGATCTAACTGCAAGGCAGCAGCGAGGCTGGGGAGGGCGCCGCCATTGCTGAGGCTTAAGTAGGTAAACAAAGCTGCCTGGAAGCTCGAACTGGGTGGAACCCACAGCAGCTCAAGGAGGCCTGCCTGTCTCTGTAGACTCCACCTCTGGGGACAGGGCACAGCTAAACAAAAAGCAGCAGAAACCTCTGCAGATGCAAATGACCCTGTCTGACAGCTTTGAAGAGAGCAGTGGATCTCCCAACATGGAGGTTGAGATCTGAGAAGGACAGACTGCCTGCTCAAGTGGGTCCCTGACCCTGAGTAGCCTAACTGGGAGACATCCCCACTAGGGGCAGACCGACACCCCACACCTCACACGGTGGAGTACACCCCTGAGAGGAAGCTTCCAAAGCAAGAATCAGACAGGTACACTCGCTGTTCAGCAATATTCTATCTTCTGCAGCCTCTGCTGCTGATATCCAGGCAAACAGGGTCTGGAGTGGACCTCAAGCAATCTCCAACAGACCTACAGCTGAGGGTCCTGACTGTTAGAAGGAAAACTATCAAACAGGAAGGACACCATCACCAAAACCCCATCATGCGTCACCATCATCAAAGACCAGAGGCAGATAAAACCACAAAGATGGGGAAAAAGCAGGGCAGAAAAGCTGGAAATTCAAAAATCAGAGCACATCTCCCCTCAAAGGAGCAGTAGCTCATCGCCAGCAACGGATCAAAGCTGGACGGAGAATGACTTTGACGAGTTGAGAGAAGAAGGCTTCAGTCCATCAAACTTCTCAGAGCTAAAGGAGGAATTACGTACCAGCAAAGAAACTAAAAATCTTGAAAAAGAATGGAAGAATGATAACTAGAATAATCAATGCAGAGAAGGCCAAAATGAACTGATAGAGAGATGAAAACCATGACACGAGAACTACGTGACACAATGCACAAGCTTCAGTAACCGACTCGATCAACTGGAAGAAAGAGTATCAGTGATTGAGGATCAAATGAATGAAATGAAGTGAGAAGAGAAGTAAGAAAAAGAGAAAAAAGAAATGAACAAAGCCTGCAAGAAGTATGGGATTATGTAAAAGACCAAATCTACGCCTGATTGGGGTGCCTGAAAGTGAGGGGGAAAATGGAACCAAGTTGGAAAACACTCTTCAGGATATCATCCAGGAGAACTTCCCCAACCTAGTAGGGCAGGCCAACATTCAAATCCAGGAAATACAGAGAACGCCACAAAGATACTCCTCGAGAAGAGCAACCCAAGACACATAATTGCCAGATTCACCAAAGTTGAAATGAAGGAAAAATTAAGGGCAGCCAGAGAGAAAGGTCGGGTTACCCACAAAGGGAAGCCCATCAGACTAACAGCAGATCTCTCGGCAGAAACTCTACAAGCCAGAAGAGAGTGGGGCCAATATTCAACATTCTTAAAGAAAAGAATTTTAAACCCAGAGCGCATCTCCCCTCAAAGGGAGCTCATCGCCAGCAACGGATCAAAGCTGGATGGAGAATGACTTTGAGTTGAGAGAAGAAGGCTTCAGTCCATCAAATTTCTCAGAGCTAAAGGAGGAATTACGTACCCAGCGCAAAGAAACTAAAAATCTTGAAAAAGAATGGAAGAATTGGATAACTAGAATAATTAATGCAGAGAAGGCCATAAACGAAATGACAGAGATGAAAACCATGACACGAGAAATACGTGACAAATGCACAAGCTTCAGTAACCGACTCGATCAACTGGAAGAAAGAATGTATCAGCGATTGAGGATCAAATGAATGAAATGAAGCGAGAAGAAACCAAAAGAAAAAGAGAAAAAGAAATGAACAAAGCCTGCAAGAAGTATGGGATTATGTGAAAAGACCAAATCTACATGTCTGATTAGGGTGCCTGAAAGTGAGGGAAAATGGAACCAAGTTGGAAAACACTCTTCAGGATATCATCCAGGAGAACTTCCCCAACCTAGTAGGGCAGGCCAACATTCAAATCAGGAAATACAGAGAACATACAAAGATACTCCTCGAGAAGAGCAACTCCAAGACACATAATTGCCAGATTCACCAAAGTTGAAATGAAGGAAAAATCTTAAGGGCAGCCAGAGAAAGGTCGGGTTACCCACAAAGGGAAGCCCATCAGACTAACAGCAGATCTCTCGGCAGAAACTCTACAAGCCAGAAAGAGTGGGGCCAATATTCAACATTCTTAAAGAAAAGAATTTTAAACCCAGAATTTCATATCCAGCCAAACTAAGTTTCATAAGTGAAGGAGAAATAAAATCCTTTACAGATAAGCAAATGCTTAGAGATTTTGTCACCACTAGGCCTGCCTTACAAGAGACCCTGAAGGAAGCACTAAACATGGAAAGGAACAACGGTACCAGCCATTGCAAAAACATGCCAAAATGTAAAGACCATCAAGGCTAGGAAGAAACTGCATCAACTAACGAGCAAAATAACCAGTTAATATCATAATGGCAGGATCAAGTTCACATAACAATCTTAACCTTAAATGTAAATGGACTAAATGCTCCAATTAAAAGACACAGACTGGCAAACTGGATAAAAGTCAAGACCCATCAGTTTGCTGTATTCAGGAGACCCATCTCACATGCAGAGACACACATAGGCTCAAAATAAAGGGATGGAGGAAGATTCTACCAAGCAAATGGAGAACAAAAAAGCAGGGGTTGCAATACTAGTCTCTGATAAAACAGACTTTAAACCATCAAAGATCAAAAGAGACAAAGAAGGCCATTACATAATGGTAAAGGATCAATTCAACAGGAAGAGCTAACTATCCTAAATATATATGCACCCAATACAGGAGCACCCAGATTCATAAAACAAGTCCTTAGAGACTTACAAAGAGACTTAGACTCCCATACAATAATAATGGGAGACTTCAACACCCCTCAAAGGAAGCAGCTCATCGCCAGCAACGGATCAAAGCTGGATGGAGAATGACTTTGACGAGATGAGAGAAGAAGGCTCAGTCCATCAAACTTCTCAGAGCTAAAGGAGGAATTACGTACCCAGCGCAAAGAAACTAAAAATCTTGAAAAAAATGGAAGAATTGATAACTAGAATAATTAATGCAGAGAAGGCCATAAAGAATGAAGAGATGAAAACCATGACGAGAAATACGTGACAAATGCACAAGCTTCAGTAACGACTCGATCAACTGGAAGAAAGAGTATCAGCGATTGAGGATCAAATGAATGAAATGAAGCGAGAAGAGAACCAAAGAAAAAAGAGAAAAGAAATGAACAAAGCCTGCAAGAAGTATGGGATTATGTGAAAAGACCAAATCTACGTCTGATTGGGGTGCCTGAAAGTGAGGGAAAATGGAACCAAGTTGGAAAACACTCTTCAGGATATCATCCAGGAGAACTTCCCCAACCTAGTAGGCAGGCCAACATTCAAATTCAGGAAATACAGAGAACACCACAAAGATACTCCTCGAGAAGAGCAACTCCAAGACACATAATTGCCAGATTCACCAAAGTTGAAATGAAGGAAAAAATCTTAAGGGCAGCCAGAGAGAAAGGTCGGGTTACCCACAAAGGGAAGCCCATCAGACTAACAGCAGATCTCTCGGAAACTCTACAAGCCAGAAGAGAGTGGGGCCAATATTCAACATTCTTAAAGAAAAGAATTTTAAACCCAGAATTTCATATCCAGCCAAACTAAGTTTCATAAGTGAAGGAGAAATAAAATCCTTTACAGATAAGCAAATGCTTAGAGATTTTGTCACCACCAGGCCTGCCTTACAAGAGACCCTGAAGGAAGCACTAAACATGGAAAGGAACAACTGGTACCAGCCATTGCAAAAACATGCCAAAATGTAAAGACCATCAAGGCTAGGAAGAAACTGCATCAACTAACGAGCAAAATAACCAGTTAATATCATAATGGCAGGATCAAGTTCACACATAACAATATTAACCTTAAATGTAAATGGACTAAATGCTCCAATTAAAAGACACAGACTGGCAAACTGGATAAAGAGTCAAGACCCATCAGTTTGCTGTATTCAGGAGACCCATCTCACATGCAGAGACATACATAGGCTCAAAATAAAGGGATGGAGGAAGATCTACCAAGCAAATGGAGAACAAAAAAAAGCAGGGGTTGCAATACTAGTCTCTGATAAAACAGACTTTAAACCATCAAAGATCAAAAGAGACAAAGAAGGCCATTACATAATGGTAAAGGGATCAATTCAACAGGAAGAGCTAACTATCCTAAATATATATGCACCCAATACAGGAGCACCCAGATTCATAAAGCAAGTCCTTAGAGACTTACAAAGAGACTTAGACTCCCATACAATAATAATGGGAGACTTCAACACTCCACTGTCAACATTAGACAGATCAACGAGACAGAAAGTTAACAAGGATATCCAGGAATTGAACTCATCTCTGCAGCAAGCAGACCTAATAGACATCTACAGAACTCTCCACCCCAAATCAACAGAATATACATTCTTCTCAGCACCACATCACACTTATTCCAAAATTGACCACATAATTGGAAGTAAAGCACTCCTCAGCAAATGTACAAGAACAGAAATTATAACAAACTGTCTCTCAGACCACAGTGCAATCAAACTAGAACTCAGGACTAAGAAACTCAATCAAAACGCTCAACTACATGGAAACTGAACAACCTGCTCCTGAATGACTACTGGGTACATAACAAAATGAAGGCAGAAATAAAGATGTTCTTTGAAACCAATGAGAACAAAGATACAACATACCAGAATCTCTGGGACACATTTAAAGCAGTGTGTAGAGGAAATTTATAGCACTAAATGCCCACAAGAGAAAGCAGGAAAGATCTAAAATTGACACTCTAACATCACAATTAAAGAACTAGAGAAGCAGAGCAAACACATTCAAAAGCTAGCAGAAGGCAAGAAATAACTAAGATCAGAGCAGAACTGAAGGAGATAGAGACACAAAAACCCTCCAAAAATCAATGAATCCAGGAGTTGGTTTTGAAAGATCAACAAAATTGATAGACTGCTAGCAAGACTAATAAAGAAGAGAGAAAGATGATGGATATCTCTCAAAACAACTAAACAAATAATACATAAACCTCTCTCAGAAATAAACATGAAAAGAAATAATTTTGCAATCCACAAGACTAACAGATTTCACCATTGAACAGCAATGACAATTAACATCACAAGAAAAGAATAACCAGACAAATTATTCTTAAGAAAAACAGATATATACTGTGAATCCTGAAAATCTCAACAAGTTTAGCCAAAAAGATACATCCCCAGGGAATTCCTGACATGTGCCCTTGATACCAAACAATGGTACATTTTAGGAGACACAAGACATTGACCAACATATGTAAGATGAACATTCCTCCATCTGGAAAGGCGGACAACTCGAAGCAAGGAAGCTTCAGGTCAGATGAGAGACAAATGGTTTCATCTGATTAGCCTCCAAGGAAATCAGACATCATATCTCAGTGAGCAGAGGGTGACAATAGAAAAGCAGGTTTGCCCTGAGCAGTTCAACTTGACTTTTCCAGCATATGCAAGATTTTCCTTTTGAATAATCAATACTTACAGGAAAAAAAACATGAATAGACACAAACCTGTATACCAAACTACCAATTTATAGAAAATGCATATTAAAACACCTTGGCATACCTTCAAAACAATAGGAAACCTTACCATACAATATAAATTTCAAGAGGAACCTATAGACAAATGAGAACAAAAAACATATTTTAAAGATAAAACTAAACTATAATTTTGGATGATGAAAATATAAAATAGAACAAAGGAGTGATGACCATAAAAGTCAGGATGTGATTGATTTTTATTTGAAAAGTTTATTAGAGCTCAAACGCTTAGACAAACTTCTCCCTCTCTGATGGTTAAAGGGTGTTTACCTTTGATTAAAGGTCACCATTTTAAGATCTTTTTTCATTTATGTTACCTGTGTTTTATTTTATGATAAAAAGGCCAATGCAGAGTAAAATAAGTTATGGGGCATGGTTCCTGTTCTGCACAAAGACTCCACCCCATCCTCCTCTCTGGACACTGAGCACCCAGAACAACTGGCAGCCCCAGGACCCCTGCCAGGACTACCTCATCTGTGCTACATTGCTCAGCAGTCTGATCTATTCCTTGAGGCCTGGATGAACCTGATAGGACACAGCTGAGAGGAAGTCTGGCTGATCTGAGGCTTTCGTCAGCATAGAATGTCTAGAATCCTCTCTTGTCCTTCTGAACAGGGTGACAGGATCTCAATGGAGATGACATTCCTCTCATGGTCCCATCTCATGCTCGTTCTGCTTTACAGGAAAGTTGACTCATGCTGGTGTCCAGTGAAGAAACCCTGGCACAGAGGAGGGACAGGTGGATTTCAGGGCTGTGCTTGATCTGGGAAAGGAAGAGCACAGACCACCAGGTGCTGCACTGCTTCTGTGCCCAGGAGGTGGATGCTGAGACTGAAAAGATGTCACAGTTCATTGCACAGGTTCAGGTAAAATCCTCCTGCAGCCCTCTGGCTCCCTTAACCAACTCTAGAAACTGTCCTTCATCCCTAAAGGTGCTTTTACATAAGAAAACGATGCTATCACCATGTCCTAGTTTATTGTGCTGTCAGTAAAGTGAAATCAAAATACACAGAATAAATAATAAAAAAAACCATGCAAAATGTACTGATACCACTGGTGTTTATAATGTACTGACACTCAAGTGTGGGCACAGCTAGAATATGCCTTGTCTCTTGGGTCAGAACAGGGTGGAGAAATGGGAAGAAACTAGTCACTGCAGAAAAGGGCCCCATGGAAGAGCTGAGCAGGAGAAAGCTGGATGACTCCCCTTTTAGACACTGTTTTTATTCTTTTGTATTCACAAGGTTCAGGATGCTGAGCAGTGGTCAATTACACTGTCTCTTTCTTCACCATGTTCAAGATACATTTATCCTCTTCCAGAGAGAATCAAAACAACAATGGACACATTGAAACATGCAAACATACTTTAAATATGTGCTGTCACAGTAGCTACAAAACATTAATTCCAAATGAGGAAGGTGTGAAAAAAGAAAACATTGCACCATATTCAACACTCACCATAGCCAAGACAAGGAAGCAAACAAAGCACATCAACACATAGATGAAGATGTGGTCTATGTAACAATATGATTCAACCTTAGAGAAATTCTGTTATATGCTGCAACATGGATGAACCTGGAGAACAATGCTAAGTGAAATAAGCCAATCATAAAATTCAATACTGCACAATTCCAGTTATATGAGGCATCTAAACTCTTAGAACCTGAAAGTAGAATGGCACACAGGTTTAATGATTCATGAGAAGTTTTGGGGCATAGTTTCAGTTTTCAAAATGAAATGTTCTAGAGATCTATGCATAACAAGTTACATATCAGTACTTATAAAAATAAATTTTACATAATATGGTTTTTGGCACAATAAAATAATTAGCTCTTACTAACTTAGAAAAAGCACATGAATTCATTGAAAATATATTAGTATGCTTACTATGAAAAGAGACACAGAAAACTTGAGACAAAAGAGATCCTTGCTACTGCTATCATCCATGAACCAGCAGAATCAGCATCTCATGAAACTAGACAGAAAGGCTCACAGGCCCAGCCTTGACATCTTGAATCAGTCTGCATTTGTCAGGACCCAGGTGGCTCCACTGCATGTGTGCCCAGGAGGTGGATGCTGGAGCTGAGACTGAAGGTGGGAGAGGGATGTCACAGCTCATTGCACAGGTTCCAGGTAAAAATCCTCCTGCCCAGCCCATCTGGCTCTCCCTTAACCAACTCTAGTGAAAACTGTCCCCTTCTCACGTTCCTCAAAGGTGCTTTTTTACATAAGAAAGAGGATGCGATCACTAGATCGTCCTGGTTTATTGTGTTGTCAGTAAAGTGAAATCAAAATACACACTTAATAAATAATAAAACAACCCATAATAAGCCAAAGTTTATAATGTACTGATACCACTGAGCCAGTGTTTATAATGTACTGACACACCCCAAGTGTGGGCACAGCTGCAGACATGCCTTGTCTCTTGGGTCAGGACACAGGGTAGAGTGAAATGGGAAGAAACCCCAGTCACTGCAGAAAAGGGCCCCCATGGAAGAGGCCGGGCAGGGAGGCCGGTTGTCCCAGGGCCACCATATTTTGGGATGACTCCCCCTTTCTGGACAGAGCTGTTTTTTATTCTTTTTGTATTCACAGTAGTTCTGAAATTTCAGGATGCTGAGACCCAGCACTGGTCAATTACACTGTCTCTTTCTTCACCATTAAATGCTGTGCCAAACAGCACCTTCATACATTTCCATCCTCTTCCAGGAGAGAATCAAAACAACAATGGACACATTGAAACATGCAAACATACTTTAAATATGTGCTGTCACAAGTAGCTACAAAAACATTAATTCCACCAAAATAAGAAAGGTGTGAAAACGGAAAACATTGCATACCCGTATTCACAGCAGCTTAACTCACTATAGCCAAGACAAGGAAGCAAACAAAGCAGCAATCAACACCTGCATAGATGAAAAGCATGTGGTCTATGTAGACAACGGAATATGATTCAACCTTAAAAAGAAGGAAATTCTGTTATATGCTGCAACATGGATGAACCTGGAGAACAATGCTAAGTGAAATAAGCCAATCATAAGGAAATTCCAATACTGCACAATTCCAGTTATATGAGGCATCTAAACTCTTAGAACCTGAAAGTAGAATGGCGGCTGCCAGGGGTTCAGGTGGGGATTCATGAGGAGTTTTGAGGCATAGAGTTTCAGTTTTGCAAAATGAAATGTTCTAGAGATCTGTTGCATAACAATGGGCTTACAGTTAATACTATAGTACTCTATACTTAAAATGGCTATGATACAAAATTTTACATAATATGGTTTTGGCACAATAAAAAATAATTAGCTCTCTTACTAACTTAGGAAAAAAGCACATGAATTCATTGAAAATATATTAGTATGTGCTTACTATGAAAAAGAGACACAGAAAACTTGAGACAAAAAGAGAGATCCTTGCTACCCCAGCTATCACCCATGAACCAGCAGAATCAGCATCTCATGAAACTAGACAGAAAGGCTCACAGGCCCAGCCTTGACATCTTGAATCAGTCTGCATTTGTCAGGACCCCAGGTGGCTCCACTGCATGTAAGGCACTGCCCCAGATGGTGGTGGAGGGACATCCTAGGATGGTGACTCTGCCCCACAGGTAGGAGCCTACAGTCCAGATGGGAGCAACCAGAAGGGCCCAGGAGGGACATTTCCAAGAAAGTAAAATTAATAGACTGTCCAAAGTCTCTAACTTCTTAAAAGAGTCACAGAAATGGAACAGATATCAAAGTTAAATTAATGAGAGTTATCTAGAAAATAAACAGGCTGGGCGAGGTGGCTCAAGCCTGTAATCCCAGCACTTTGGGAGGCCGAGGAGGGTGGATCACGAGGTCAAGAGATCGAGACTATCCTGGCCAACATGGTGAAACCCCGTCTCTACTAAAAATACAAAAATTAGCCGGGCGTTGTGGCGCACGCCTGTAGTCCCAGCTACTCGAGAGGCTGAGGCAGGAGAATCGCTTGAACCTGGGAGGCAGAGGGTGCAGTGAGCCGAGATCGCACCACTGCACTCCAGCCTGGTGACAGAGCCAGAAAAAAAAAAAAAAAGAAGAAAAGAAAAAGAAACAAACAAAAACAAAGGCAAGTATTAACTTGAGGAAAAGCAAATACTACGAAGCAAATGAAAAGTAGTCAAGTTGTCATATGAGAAGATTAGTCACAGAAAAAGAAACAAGGAATGTCTGAACTAAACATAATTACTGTATAAATATACCAGGAAGAGGAGGAATGGGAAGAGTGAAAGAGAACAAGTTTGTGGTGAGCCACTTCTCCCAGGAGGGCAGGAGGTACCACACTGAGGGACTGACATGGCTAACGGAACTCTTCCATGCCTGCAGCCTGTAGTCTCCTCCTGATGGGTGGTGTGTGAGACAGGGCTGAATAAGCCTCCTGTGCCCTCTGTATCTTTTAATGAGTCCTAACCCCTGCTCATCTTCTGTGGCTGTTGCCTTTTCAGCCCTCTCTGGGGACTGTCTTCAGACTGCCTTCTGGCCTGTAGTTACTCGCTGGGTTGCAATGCTCCCAGAACTCATTCCTTCAGGTGAGTCAAAGTGGTGTCCTTCTGTTATAGCTCTGGTCACCATCTGGTGCCTCATATACTGGAGTTTTAATAGAATTTTGTTGTATTTAAATTTTGAAATTTAAACATGTTCATTACAGCAATGTCTCTACTAAGACATAGGTCAAGAAAAGGGGAAGATGTGGAGCATATTCCTCCCTGGAATAGAAAGAAAACAAAATGAACTGTTTGTCTGAACATTGATTCATCTCATAGACCACGTTAACTGAAAAACAAGCAAATGAATTGTTAACAGGCCCCAAATCTGGCCATAAGCAAAACTGGCCATAAACAAAATATCTGCAGCACTGTGACATCTTCATGGAGGCCATGATGCCCAGCTGAAGGTTGTGGGTTTACGGAATGAGGGCAAGGAACACCTGGCCCATCAAGCGAAAACAGCTTTGTTCCTAAACCACAAACAATGCATGAGTCTGTGCTTTAAGGACATGTTCCTGCTGCATAATTAGCCAGCCATTTATTTGGCCCATCCTTTATTTCTAAGAAATGCTTTTAGTTAATCTATAATCTCTGAAATGATGCTTATCACTGGCTTGCTGTCAATAAATATGTGGGTAAATCTCTAAGGCTCTCAGCTCTGAAGGCTGTGGGCTGATTTCACTCCACATATTTCTGTGTGTGTTTTAATTTCTAGTGCTGGTTTGTCTACTGAGCTGGTCTCCAATGAATGATAAGATCAAGAAAATTATAAAAATTTAAAAGCAAAGCCAGGCAACTATACCTGTAATCCTAGCTCCTTGGGAGGCCAAGGAGAGCATTGCTTGACCCCAGGAGTTCAGCCACAAATGGCAAAATGTCTACAAAAATACAAATTACAGGTGGTGGTGCAAACCTCTGGTCCCAGCTACTCAAGAGGCCAGTGGGAGGAATTGCAGCATCTGGCATCGAGGCTGAAGTGAGCTGTGTTTACCACCATTTCAGCCCAGGTGACAAAGAGACCCTGTTTCAAAAAAAAAATAAATTAAGCATGTCAAACAGAGACTTTTCTAAAACTTAGTAAGATATAAGATAACATCAAATTCAAGACAAACATTCACCAAGTTCTTGGTTTGCTCAATCAGTAAAAACATGCATATCAGAACTGTGGAAAATCAGGGCTATCTACAGTATTTCTATTATTTTCTGTATACTACATATAGCCAATGTTAAAATGTCCCAAATTGACAAACCTGGTGGCTTCAATTTCTTATAATTCTCTATTTTTCTTCCAGCTAGAACAATTCATAATAATTTGAGTGAATTTAGAAAACTCTCCAAATCCTGCCTTTAAATATTGGGCATTACAGCCTCTGGATTCAGAAAAAGATTTGCAAAGCAAATCACAGAGAAGAAAGAAACCAACTTAAGAGCAGTTCTTCTGTCTGACAAGAGATGTGCCTGAACAATCAGATAGAACAGAGGCATAATGATCATTTGTAACACATGAAAAAGATTGTTACAGTAATCTTTGCTATGAAAAAATATTTTTAGCTACAGTTGGTAATAAAACAAATTATTTTAATGTCTAGAAGAGAAATATACACTGAATATTTTACTTTATTAAATATTGAATATATAGTCATGCCACTAGAAAGAAAAAAATAACAAAGTCCAAGAAAAGAAAAAAGTAATGCATTCATGCACTTTAATTATAGTAATGTCTTTTTTTTTAAAGTTTGAAGAAAAAACTTATATGTATATATATATTAGTCTGAGGCAATAATGATGCTCAACATGTACTACAAAAGCTAAATTCTAGTCTGTTTATATTTTCTTAATGAAGTGTCTTCTGAAAATGTATCAGAATATACTTTCAGATACATTTCTGTATCTGAAATGTATCTGAAATATATTCCTAATAAAGTATATTCTTTATTAGGAAGGTATATTCTGAAAATTGATCTTCTTTGAAATTCTTAGACCATATTTCCAGATACATGATTCTATATCTATCCATGAGTGAACAAAGAATACTTTCACTAGTTTAATTTTGAGAAGTCTTTTCACATAAAGTGATATGTACATTTATATTTAGGAAAATATGTGAACATGAAGGATGGAGAGTCATAAAATTTCATAGTAAATTGAAT